>VZSZ01000667.1:93221-123626 GCA_013398815.1 Ibidorhyncha struthersii
GCAAAGCCAGCTAATCACTTTGACTTCTCTAGATAACCATATATGAGCTAGTCACAAACCGGTCCTTAGAAATTACTTTTCAGATCTTGATCTCATATGCTTAAAAAAATACTTTAAATTTTTCAGAATTGTGGCACAGAAAGGTCAAATGACTTCTGACTCATTAATCATTACTATCTACAGATGGTAGATAATTTGTCTAGTTCCTTTGAGTGTTAGGTAATAACTCATGCAGTGGAACTGGTAACTTCCCAGATCAAATAAGGGTAAGTGCCAATACCAAGACAAAATTAATGAAATGCAAGGATTTGACTTGGATTGCCAGGTCAGAAATGAAGATGATAGCCAAACGCTGTACACAAAATTGGTTTCCTAGTTCAAGTGAAGTCAGTGGCAGCTGTTCTGAAGAACATAGCTAAAGCACAGATTGATTTTTGCTGAGTTCTATAATGCAGGCTCTTTTCTTCATTGATTGGGTGATAGGGTTTCACAGATATGTTTTCACAGTTCTTTCCTTAAATATTCTATTGCTTATCTCCTTGTTGTTTATAATCATATATTCCATTTTTAATAATTATAATTATTTTACTGTGTCATACCAAAAAAACCCCAACCTGAGGTCTGCCCCAGTGTTGGAACACAGACACACCTGAGAGCATTGGGATTCCTCCTCCACCTGGAATGCCAATGGGAAGAAACTGAATAGCTAGCCCTCTTCAGGGGCTAATCATGGTCCTCAAGTATACCAGAGTCTGAAACAACCTCTGAAAGTCCTTTACTGAGTGAGAGATCCTGAGTAATCTTAGCTTGATATCCCTAGACTGGTGACAATTAATCTGTTCCTAATAAGGGAGATGAAGAGGGAAAAAAGTGGCAACTGCGAGCCTCATCTCTGCCATTTTCCTCTGCTGCCGTTCTGGGTTTCATTAGTGGTCAGAAATGTTACTGAACTGTAATAGATAAGTACAGGCACCACTAAGTTTCCTATAATGCTAAAAACAAGAAGAGGGCATTTCCAAAATGTCTGTATCATGTTTTATTAAACAAAAAAAAACAAGGGGGGGGGGGAGAAATTGCTACAGGATTACAGGTGTAAAATGGATTAGAGATGAGAACAGAAAGCAATAGTAATTAAGACCAATTTAAAAGAAGGTTTAACAGCTGTTCAATTCCAAAAGATTAAGAGACAGTTTAAATAAAACACACAGAATCGGAGGAAGCACAACAGGGAACAGCCAAATACTAAAGAGATTTCAAAGAGGTTTTAAGAGTAGATAAAACCATGGTTTGCTGAAGAAGGAAGAGGTGGCTTGAAGCAGAAGATTAAAAAATTGAGTGGTACAGTAAAGCCAGATCACAGTGAGCCAAAAAGCTAAGAAAAGTACTTGCTCTGTCATTTGCTAGTGCAGATGGTTAAAATGGGTAGCAGTAATTTGAGAAATAGTAGTTTTTAGGATATACAATAACCAGAGCTATTGAACTGCATTTGTAGTGTAGCAGTGCTGTTGTACTTATATACGTGTATGTCTTCATTCTTTCTGACCCATAGTACCTGGAACATTTAAACAGAAATCCTACTTTATTAAATTAT
This sequence comes from Ibidorhyncha struthersii, assembly GCA_013398815.1. Classification (NCBI taxonomy): domain Eukaryota; kingdom Metazoa; phylum Chordata; class Aves; order Charadriiformes; family Charadriidae; genus Ibidorhyncha; species Ibidorhyncha struthersii. The sequence goes on from VZSZ01000667.1 coordinate 94,813, forward strand.
GAATTAATTTATCATTTCCTTACCCTCAGCTCTGCAAAGATTTATTCCATGCACTGTGAGTGATCCCCTACCCAACTAAGTCAGTTTGCTTTGCCACTGACTTCAGCTGTGATATTACTTCAACTACTGAGTAGTCGTGATGCCTTTGGTATTTTAGCAGCAGTCAAGATTGAAAGACACTGTGAGTGGTGGGACAAACTGGCTTACTGGAGTGTTGGCAGTAGAGGGCAGAACATTTTACCATATACCATCTTGGAGATTTCACATGAAAGAAATCAAAGGGTAAATGAGAATGTGCTTAAAATTGCCTGGGAAAGCACTTAGAAAACAAAATATGGTAATGACACTGGAGCCTTAAATAACATTATCTGAGTGACACCAGAAGTCAACTATGTAGTATCATGCATGTAATTGCTGAACTGTAGCAGTCCTGGCAGCTTCGGGGAATGAAATGAATCATGTATTTGGGTGATACAAAATTCTTAATCGTATTTAATTCTCAAAATATTCTCTAGCTGTGGAATAAGAAGCATCACAGACCAAGATCTACACCAAGTCTTGGCGGTCAAATGGGAGAGACTCCAAACAAAGAAAGAGTTGTAACAGATCTCTTAAAATAAATACGCTGTACTTGAACAGACAGATGAAGCTGGACAATGGAAACAACCCGTTTTTCAAATAAAATCATCTGAAAGTGAAAGACTCCCATTTCAAGTGTCAGCTGATCTTGATAATTTGTGTTTTTCAAAGTGCTGTGAAAATGCTGTTGTTACTTTCTCTAGAATTAAGTGTTGCTTTCCTAAGTATAGGGTATGTAAATCTCATTACTTGTGCAAAGTAACACAGTGAACTCATAAACAGTGGTGACTTAAAACCTGGATGATAATAACTTATATGAAGGAAATAACCCATGTTGAAGTTAATGGAAGTTTTTCAACTAACTTTAATACAGTCACAGCTTTACTGCCTCCATCTAAATTCTTTTAAACCTAATAGCTTGTGTTTGACAGTGGCAAAAAGCGTATTTCTAGACAGGAGTCCAGTAACAGAGAAAGCATATGCCATCATTTGCTGTTGTACTCTCCCAGAGTCTAACCACTTTCAGTACATGGTCTTTCTTTGCCAGGTACAGGTTCTCAGTGTTTTGTAATCCTCTGTGGGTTTTTGTTTCATTAACTCATCCGGTCTTTTATGTGCCCCATATACATTTTTAGCATCTTCACAATCCTTCAGCAATGAATTCCTCAAGTAACTGCCTGGACTCATCAGCTCTTGTTTTTCTTGAGCCTGACTCCTACTGCCTTTGTTTGATTGCTGCTGAATCTTGTACCTGAAAAGCCAGTGAATAATTAATCCATGTCTGTCCTTTTCTTGACAGCCATAACTACACAAACCTATATTACACCTTCCATCTGTCATTCTTTTACGGAGTGAAGATTTGTAACTTACTTAGTCATTCTACTTCTGGAAGCTTTTCTGTAAGTTTAATCATTCTGCTGCCCTCTCTGAATGTTTTCAGGTGCTTCTGGCTCCTTTTTTTGAGATAAGGAGCCTAGAAATGCATGTTCAATCCTTTGTGCCAGTCTGAAATTAGACACATATACATTTCCACTAGTATGAGTGAAGCAAATTCTGGATGACAGGAAATGGGCATATTAATTAGAAAGAAATCATCTTATCTTTTGGGAACCATGACTTCAATTTCTTTGCCTTGCCCTTTGTTATAAAAGAAGAGTTACAGAATACTTTCTTTTTCCTGATGCCAACTTGGCAGAGGTAGCTGAGGCATGTGGGAATATAACTGGTCATGACTCATGTAGGCTTAGACAAGAAAGGAAGATTTATAAAATAACTTCTATTTTGTTTATGGAAGTCTATTTCAATGCTGAGAGCATAAATTCTATTATTCTATTTGAAATAAAGATCAAACAGCTTTGTAAAACCTGAATCATCATCTTCTGGAAATGCTTGCTAATGCTAGTAATCAGTCCTTTTAATTCCTGTACATGTGTTAAAATTCTGCTTATTACTCACTGTAGCATATGGATCTAATGCAAATTGTACAAGAATTTTCATTATTCACTTGAACTTTCCATGGTTTTGCACTCTAATGATTCTCTGCCCAGCTGAACTTGTCATTTTGAGTTTGTTAAAAACACATCTCAGTCAGGCCTGTGGAACTGTAGAATTTAAGAGAATAGGAATTTACTGAGTCATCTAATGCTGAAAATAAGAGCAGGGAGACTACCCACTGAGCCATTCAGTATCCACTGTTCTTTTCTGTCTTTTGCACTCTAATTACACGTATCACAAAGTTAACAATCCCTCTTTTTCTTCAGACTTGAAGTGTAAAATTTCAGTGTATGTTTCTCTCCAAGATATCCAAGGAAAATAAATCAGAGCTCCTTTAACAAAAAGTTAGCAGTTTGTTTGTTTTTCCAGTTTGACTATTGAAGGGAGAGGAGTCATCATTGAATCTCATTTCTCTCACATCTACCTGGAAAATTTAGAATTTATATTACAGTACTGTTGAGACACATTCATAGTGAAGTTCCCACTCAGTTGGCATTGACAGAAACATAACCCAGACATGGCCTAGAGCGATTCTGATTTTCACCAGAGTAGTGTTTCAAAAGTTTGCACGTGCCAAAGAGTATTACCAAACAATCAGAGAATCAGAGAATGGTTTGGGTTGAACGGACCTTAAAGATCATCTGGTTCCAGCCCTACTGCCATGGGCAGGGACATCTTCCACTAAACCATATTACTCAAAGCCCCATTCAAGCTGGTCTTAAACACCTCCAGGGATGGGGCATCCACAACTTCCTTGGGCAACCTGTTCCAGTGTCTCACAACCCTCACAGTAAAGAATTTCTTCCTAATATCTAATCTAAATCTACCCTCTTTCAGTTTAAAACTGTTACCCCTTGTCCTATTGCTACTGTCCCTGATAAAGAGTCCCTCCCCATCTTTCCTGTAGGCCCCCTTTAGGTACTGAAAGGCCACTTTAAGGCCTCCCTGGAGCCTTCCCTTCTCCAGGCTGAACAACCCCACCTCTCTCAGCCTGTCTTCATAGGAGAGGTGCTCCAGCCCTCTGGTCATTTTTGTGGCCCTCCTCTGGACTCGCTCCAACAGGTCCATGTCCTTCTTATGTTGGGGACCCCAGAGCTGGATGCAGTATTCCAGGTGGGGTCTAACAAGAGCAGAGTAGAGGGGCAGAATCACCTCCCTCGACCTGCTGGCAGCACTTCTTTTCATGCAGCCCAGGGTGCGGTTGGCCTTTTGGGCTGCAAGTGCGTATTGCTGGGTCATCCTGACCTTCTCATCCACCAACACCCCCAAGTCCTTCTCCACAGCGCTGCTCTCAATCCATTCTCCACCCAGCCTATATTTGTGCTTGAGATTGCCCTGACCCACGTGCAGGACCTTGCACTTGGCCTTACTGAATTTCATGAGGTTCGCATGGGAATTCCCTAACACCACAAGGTGTTGTCTTTGTTATTGTGTATATGAATAGCTGAAGTAGAGGGATGGCTGAGTAGGCAAATACCACACAGAAAACCTACGGCTGAACCATTTCCAAACTTTGAGGAACCATTTACCTGGGAAGTGTTTCATTGTCTACCTTCCCCATCCTGTTTTATAATCAATTTTTAATTACACACAATACAGAAGTGGTATATCATGCATATCTGTGGCAGAGCATTAGGGATGATAATCTTGTAGTTCAGAAATGCCACAAAGTGTATAACTGAAGTCACTGCTATATAATCCAAATAAAATACTTGTGCTTTTAATTTTGTTGTGTTGCTGGGTTCTTTCCTCAGCAACTGCACTGCAAAGCTTTTTTTGCTTTTGATGTGTTTTGATCAGGGATTCAAATATTCACTTGATTCCAGCAGTGCCCAGCGTCTTGATCTTATTGACATAGATCATGCTATTTGACAACATTTCTGCATGCAAACCCTTGGGACATCACACATTTGCATTACTCTCTCAGAAAGAAAAAGGCTCAGCCTGCAACTTTTGCTGTAAATCTTGACAAGGTTACAGAACAGTGCAGATAAGGTTTAGTCACATTTGACTAAATAAAATGAAAATGATGAAAATAGGAATGAAATGGTGACATGTACAACATCCTTGAGGTCCCTCAGTTTTCTTTCTTGGGCATCAATGATGAATAATCCTTACTGTTATAGGTGGCCAGCTCTGTTTATGGGACCCGGGGGATTCAACACAATGGGTGGGAGACTGCAGTTACACATCCCCAGATCCAACCTGTTGCCATGCTGAGTGTGTATTCCCAAAAGACATATACGTGCATGTGGGCAAACACATGTACAGAACACAGCTGGCCACGCAGATCAACACAAGCAGAACACAATGCCTTTACCAGGACTCCCATAAACATGAACACCACAAAAGCTCTGATCCCGTTCCTCCTCTATATGCCAGTTTTGGTTGCTGCCCTTAAGCACTCAGTGTAGTCAGTCCCAGGTCCCCTGATCGCCCCTCATTGCTGGCACCTGCACCTATAAGCCCCTTAAGCTTACTGTCCCAGTCCAAGTGCTGGTACTCAGACCTCTTACCGTACTTGCCTGCTAGCCAGCTTGAAGCTCGCTAGCGTTCATTCCCACCCACTCAGAGACCACACCTACACAGAAGATGGTAGAAGTAGGATTTAATGAGAAGAAGGAGCAGACTGTGGTGATCAAGGGCAGGGCTCAGTCAGACGAGCATACTGACCAGCAACCCATCGAACCTTGACCAGCCCCTTTACCCCATTGTCTATGTATTTTCCCATATTTATTTCTTTCCAATCCACCATGATCCCTTCATTTCCCTGCTTTTGATCATTCCTCTAAACTTTCCTCTAATAACTCTCATACGTTCCCTGACCCCCTCCAAAAAAACATACCATAATAAGTTTTACACAATCCCAACAATTTCTTCGCCCTGCATCTCACAAGAAGTCCTTTACCCTTGTAGGCAATACCCGCCTCTAGTTGGCACAGCTTTCTGGGTAGTGTTCTGCCTTGACTCTTCTGGGGCATTTTCATGCTGCGCAGTGATTGAATTATTCCCTTTCGGGGATCTCAGAGAGCAGCCAGGTGCAGGTGTTCCCTTTGCCTTAGGTGTGCTATTGGGGTTCCTCCTCCTAAGACAGTTCCTCTGGTCCTCGTGGGTCACAGTGTTTACTGCAATTAGCTTTTAATGGTCTAACACATACTGTCTTCATGGTTAAACTGCTGAGTGAGCCAATTTGTTAATAGTCATCATAGTGAATAATTGTACCTTTTAGTTCTTTCTATGAAAAGTCCTGAATTCCCAGGTGTAATTTGTACCACATTTGGATAAAACCAGCTTACTAAAACTGGACAATGAGTCAGCAAATCATCATTCAGGGAAAGACAAACTGAAAGAATGCAAAGAACAAATTTTCTAGGTTTTGTTCTTTTTACTTCACGCTGATGCCACTGGCCTTCTGATGGTACTGGTTACACACATGGTACTCCTTTTCTTTCTTCGCTGTACTGTGAAGCAAAAGTGCAAATAGAGCATACCTGTTCCTTTCTCAGCAGTTTTGGGGTAGGCAAATAAGTAGCTCTGTAGTGGAGCTCAATGTAGAAGTGATACTGTTTTCTTTCAGTGTACCTTATAGTAAGAGGTAATATTGTGCTCTTCACCTTCCTGGACGGAAGATAACAAGTGCATCATTCATACTCTAGATGACCTTCTCTGTAGCTTAATGTGCTGTCTTCCCTGATCCAATCAAGCAGTTTAAACTTTCTTAGTGCCACTAATGTATCCAAGACTATTTGGTATTTTATAAAATCCCGTTTTTCCTGGAAGAGCCTATTAGACTCCATATCTTTGTTTTCTCCTCTAGTGAATGTAAGTTGCTTGGAAAAAATGTTGTTGCTTCATTGTTTAAAATCTCTGTGATCTTTCGTTAAAATTCATCATTCCTACGGTGATGACAGCTATGCACTCCAGCTAGGGCTCTGCTAATCTAATCTAATTCCCGGCCCACTAAATTCATGATACTAATTTAAAACCAGCACTCCTCATATATGATTTTAATGTCTCTACAATTAAGAGGTCTCTCTTCTGATTAACCATTTTCTCCCTTTTCTTCTTGATGTCATTGTATTTATCTGCAAGAGTCCAAAGCAGATGTTTACCCTGAAGAGTCATGTTTCCTAATGGCACAGTTATTAGTAACAATCACACATTATAAGACAGGGATCAGTCAGTGATTGTCAACATTTTATCTAATTTTACAAAGACAAATAAAGAAATAGACATGCAAAATTTTAATTGTTCATTGGTGTAAAATAAAATCTAAGCATTTTTCTATTTTAAGGCTGATTGGGATGAAAAGTATTTATGCATACATTTTGGAGGCAATTATCAACAGAAATTATTATCTTGTATATGAGAATTAAGATAAATGTGTCATCCTGAGAATTGAGAGTGAGTCACAGAGGAGCAAGGGAAGAGAGCGGTCCTATCAGCCAGCCCAGATAGACCTCTTTGCTCCATCAGCACTGCTAGGAGTGTAGCTAATGAAGGAACAAACTGCAAAGGCAGACATTGGAAATATATTCCCAAGCAGGGCATCTGGATCTTGCAGTTGCCAAGTACGGTCTGTTTATACTCATCATAAATGTTAACGCTATGACTAGAAGAGAAAAAGGAGGAAGAAGGCTGGACAAAACAGCAAGAGTCGTAGCAGTAGCAGAACACGGTAGTAAGTCATCCTTCCTGAAATGGAGCGCTTATGTTCTGGGAGATGAGCTTGTACTTCATTCTAATCATCAGGCTATGCATTTGCAAGGTATAGATGATAACTACTGCCTTGGAAAAAATGATCATCCTTTATAAAGGGACATAAAAATTGCAGATGACGGTGACATTTCACTTAGCTGACTGTAACAAGAAAAAATACCTAAAAAAAGAGTAATGATTTGGATTCTTCATAATACTTTTAGTGTGCAGCAGGAAAAGTTAAGAACGAAAAGACAATATATATCAAAAATACTGCCAGTAGTTACTTCTGAACCAGAGACTGCACTAGACTTGTAGCAGTGAACTGTATAATAAACACTGTAGTATGTGGGTGGTGCTACTTCTGCCATTCATATACAGTAAATACTGTTTCATTTTTGCTTAAGAAAGGATACTTTAAATTGCAAAATAAATGTCATAGTATAACAAAGCAGTGAACTTTTAGACACAGTACTATATTGCTTGTTGTTTATAGCCAGAGAAACTAGTATTAAAAGATTACTTTTTGTTTGGTACAAAATTTATAGACCTTTCAGCCTAGGATGTATTTAAATGTGCAGGAAAAAAAAAATGCACGTGGTGAGAAAAAGCTGAAAAAGATACACAACTTTATTTAAAAATAATCACATCTGTATTGGTCACACAGGTGATACTAAGTATCAGTACACACCTGCAAATGCCAGTGATTTTTTTCCTAAATAACTCCCTAAGGAAAGTGCTGGCACCTGAAATTGATAGCATCCAAATAGTTTGGGAGAACAGATTAACTTTCTGCGGAGCTTCCTTTTATTTACAATTGTTACAGAAAAATGGCATTTTTCTTGCACAGAGAGTCGCCTTTCAATAACTTTATCTCTGAACATTTTTACTTAATCTTTAGAAGTTGTTTCATAAGGTATGTACAAATACCACACAATATATATATGTGCCTCACAATATACACAATGTCTCAACAGTTTAGTCACTTAAGAAGAAAATAATGTTGTATAAAGCGGGTTCTCTCACTTTTTCTCAGTCACAGTGGGTGGACTCATATGACCACAAACATAACTGAACAGAAGCCTCAAACTTTGATAACTTCATTTCAGGCTGGTCTCTGTTGTGAAAACTATAACAAAGAACCTCATCTGTGGTGTGCTAAAGATGAGAGGAAAGCATTGCGGGGAACAGAACAAATACAGACATTTAAATACCTGCAATTGTATGGACATCTACCTTTACATTCGGGTATGTGATTATGGCAGTGCCAGACAGTCTCCAAAATTCTTCCTGTGGTATTGATCCAAAGATTTCTTCTGTCTCTGACAATCCAGTGGTTTATTGCCAGTAGGAGTCTATGTGCCACATGAAAGTTCCTCAGATGCTGCAATTAGTCAATAGTGGAGGGTGAACATTTGCAAAGTACTCTATGATATAAAAGAAAGAAGAAAACCCTATATATTTAATTTCCAGCTTTCCTAACCATCACATAGACATAATCACGTGATGGATGTTTCTGGTCTGATGTAATACCAGTCAAGACTGCTGGTGCTATTTTGATTCCCTTTAATAAGATGAAATTGGTTTAATCTAGTGATTTTTTCCCCCAGAATAAGGATGTTTTCTCACTACTATTTGTTCAAATTATGCTCTTAGTTCAGTTCAGTTTCCATGAAAATCATGCATAACAGGGTTCAAAACTAGTTCTTCACAAACACTCCTGACTATATGAGCTAGGCTTATTTAAGAAGGAACAAAGACAATGCCAACTGACCACAAGAAGTATATTTACAAAAAGCATGCCTCCTACTGTACCTGTGTTGATAACAACCATTGTTTATCTAAAACATTCTTGAAATACTCTTGATTATGGTGATTCCACAACCTTTCCTTCACTATGCTTACAATTAATGTTTTCCATTGATGTCCCAGCTCAGTTGAAATGAATAAATCAAAAACAGAATAAAAGTGAAGAAAAGGCATGTAAGTAGGTTTTAATAAAAAAGGTGTCTCTAATATAATTGCTACCCTGTACATAAATCTTTTGCAAGCAGTCTGAGAGCAGCAAATGGAGACTGTTATAAAATTTCTGCTATGCTGTAATATAATGTCTTTCATTGTGGAGGCTTTCTCTATTTGAGTCTAAAAAGAATTTTAAAATATATTAATTTTAGTAGATATGATTTCTAGAGCTCTTAATATTTTTTTTAAATGGGTAAAAACAGTGGTTTTGATCCAGTACAGTATGCCTATGTGCATTTTGGATGCATGTACATGTAAGTCCAATAGCTGCATCCCAAATCCATTCTAATTCATGAATGTTGACTTCATTTCGAGTTTTCAATCAGGTCGATCTTTGCTTTCTTCATTAAGTTCAGTAAGGGCAGTATTGGACATTCTTCCCCTGGCAGGAATGACAATAACAGCTCTTCTGTATGCAGCACTTGTCCCCGGTAAATCAGTTTTACAATCCTAATTCTGTGAGTCACTGGGTGACGTGACTCACCCAATCTCACCCAACAGTGTCTTCAATTCCAGCCCGATGCTTTGCTCACCAGGTAACTGAACAGAAGTACAGCTATTCTGAAATCTTTTGTTCCCCTTCCTAAGAGTCTCTCCTAAGCACATTATATAAGCACGATCAGACTTCTCACTGATACAGGAAGAACTGTGACTATATATGAGTGCATATATAGTTCTGCAAGGTGGAGCTGCATGCAGGAACTTTCTTATTCAGTCTTGCAATTTCTATGGCTTATTGTCCCTTTGAATGGAGGTGAAAGGGGGTATGCACTATTCTGGAAATAAAACATATTTGTCATTCCTAAACAGGTGCTTAGGATTTAACTTATGCACACAGTGAATTCAGAGGCTCCTTTACTTTTAATAGTGCAGGGTGAATGTCTCAGGGAGGAGAGAAAAAAATTAAATGGGGTAATGTAATCTGTATGTGGAACAATTCCATAAAAATTTTGTTAGAGAGGCCAAAGTTAGATCCACTGACTACACATTTAATTCCTTTTAATTGGCCACACTGCTTGCATTTCAAATGAAATTTGCTTTTCATTAGAAGTTGCTTTTATACAGTGGCTCTATAAAAAAAGAAAACTCTACATGTGCAGGAAAAAAATGTCCTCTGAATACTCTGTTAAGGATCTTCTGTAAGATCTGAAAATGTGGCACATTTCTTGAAATCCTATACATAATTTTGTAGCTAAATTCTGGCATGTATTATTCAGTCTAACCCAGATTTTTGTGTAGTTTCCTTTGTCTTGTTTTTTTGCTTTTCAGGATACGGTGGACAGGGAGTGATGTAAAAGTAAAACAGTAAAACAGAAAGCTAGTAAGCAAATGTAGGCAACAAAATTAATTGAAATAATGGTCTCCGTAGAGGTTTGCATCATGTAAAGTGGTGCAACTCAAGGAAAGATGAGAAGGTTTTCATAAGCCAAATGCGTTCAATCTTTTTATGCCCTATGCATTCACAACATCCCCTGTAATGACTGTGTAGGGCAAAGCCTTCAGAGTCCATTTAAACCCCATTAAACCCCACTGAGATTTAAGTAAGTGCCAGAGTGCTTTCCGAATCAAGGATAGTCTGTGGGACTGTTTTTATGAAAATACATATACCGTTCGTATAGTATGAACCTCTACAGATTTAAACCTACCACAGGTGCCATTTTAGAAAAAACAGTGGTCCTACCCACAGCAGCCATGTATAAGCAGATGACAGAGAGGGTAGAGAAGAGCTAAGTGTCAGTGTTTGTTTTGTGCAGTGTCCACTGTGATGCTTTTGTTTCACTGTCCCTTTGCCCTTCTCTTCTCCCCAGGGTCGCGGTGCCAATACACTGCCCCACATGACTGCACTGAGATAACTCGTCAGGCCACAGATCTCCTGCTTATGTGTAAATATCAGAAAGGCAACTGAGAGAGGGGTACCGTCCATACCTCCAGGATACAGACAGTAGAAGGCTCAGGCAGTTCCTGCCATGCTCACATTCAAAAGCTGTCAATCACTGGCCCTGCTTTTACAGACTTAGTTTAGATCAAGTAGGAAACACCAAAACACTCACTCAGGCAAACAGTAGGCTTATTGGCCTGAAAAAGGACCTGTTTTTTTTTTCCTTTTTGGGGGAGAAGGAGGATGGAACTTCTCCCTGCTGGGATGGGATTTCCTTTTGTTGCTTTCTCCAATGGTCTTAGCACCTGAGCAAGTCTTGACTGGGAAGACAGCCTCCTAGGGTGCTGTTTGGCCTTTATGGATGAATTTCTAGTTAGGATAGGATCATATGCCCTTGGCATAACAGCACAATTATTTTAAAGGAGTTTTAGGGAAAGGCATGGTTGGAGAGCTTTTCATTAATTGTTCAGTCTTTTACTGGTTGTCTGTTTCATGATCCAGCTATCTGAAACCCAGCTGCTTCACTACAGATCATTTGCAGAGTTTGTCTCTGGGCAGTGCTGTGGGTATTTTCTAAATTGCCGTGGGCATTGTGGTCATGTGGTCATGGTGTGGTCATTGTGGTCATTTTTCCTTTATCAGGACAAAACTGTATGTCAGTCCATGCATTGTGTCCCACAGTGACAATCTCCCAAGCGCATATCCTACTCTTTGCAGCACGCACATTCACAAGAATGCTTTCTTCCTGTCCCTCCCAGTTAGTCTGTCTCCCCTCCAAGCCGGCTTGGGGCTCCCTCACTGGGGTAGTTCCAAGGTTCATTCTGACAGGTCACCACAGACATAATGAAGATTCATAAAATCATGTTCCACCTAAATTACCAGAGGGGTGGAATTTTATTCCAAGTACAGGTCTTAAATACTTAATTTTCAATTCTTCCATGAACTGGCAAGTCTGTAGAATTAGCATTTTATGCTTTTATGTTCTCCTTTCTGACGCTGCTTTAGCTCTGCCTGGACAGGATTGCCTTGTTTAGTGATAGCAATTGAGTTGTTGCATCTTGTAAGGTGATGATGTGTTTGATAAATTTCATCTAGTGTGGATGGTCCAGTCTTGTAGTAAAATGTAATTTGGTTGTCTGGGCTAATTTACAATTGGAGAATCAGATCTTCTCAGGTAATAGCTATTTTCCTTCGCTGTTGCTGCTACTGCTGCTAATTTCTTTTCCTCAGCACTGCATGCCCAAAGGTGGCTGTAGATCTTAAATTCAACCAAATACAGTGAACTACCCTCATCAGTATCTTGTAAGCTTTGAATGTGAAGCTGAAAGGACTATAACTCCCTGGGGAGACGCAGTTAGTGAGATTCAGGGTGGGTGGGGGAGGAAGAGAAGAAGAGGGCATGGTCTCTTTCATGGTGTATCAAGAAGCATGGGGGCCCAGAGGGTGCTGTTAATGGGCAGCTCCACAACTCTGACAGCTCTCCTTGACCTCCCCTTCTCCATGCAGCAAATCCAGGACTGACTCTTCATCAGAATCACAGCAAGCAATTTCAGTCAAATGAAAGATAAGTCAAATGAAAGATAGTCTCCTCTTTCACTTTTGGACTAAGATGTTAGAGAGAGGACTTCACCTCCCCCTGGGCCATCAGCTGCCTTTGCATCACTGTGCAAATCAATACAAATTCAGCCTCAGACTTAATCTGTGAAAGAGAGATAATCCTTCATTCAGGGAAGCATTTCAGCTGAGGTTTGTTGTTTTATGGATACCAGAATACAACAATTAGCTGTCAGTAAGACCATCAGCATCATGCCCCTCTGGGGATGTCCTGTCGGCGCTGCTGTAGCAGAGACATTGTAGTGAGGACTTAAATACAGAGATGAAAATAGGCACGTTTTTGTCATTTGTATTTCCAACTGATTTTGAAGGAAGACTTCTCACAGGGACTGTGAAGCCCAGAATTGTACCTTCTAGACAACAAAGTACTATAATTTCTTCATTATTTATTGTGTTTTCTTGAGTAATAACAGCACAAACTGTAGAACCTCTCTGAAAGTACGTCTTGCAATGACTGTACTTTAAAGTCATGACTGTCATGTTACTTCAGTGTGCTATATTTGAATGTCAGTACCACCTATCACAAACACGAAAGCAATTTCCTTTAAAAATAGTGGAAAGAATAGAAATAGAAATAAAATTAAAATGAAAGCTACAGGCTTTCCCTTTCAAGCATCTAGCTTGCGCCTCTTCTAATACCATTAATTAAAGCAAAGCGTTCCAATAAGTGTATCAGGAGTTTCAAAATATTACAAAATCTCACCTTTATTTGAGCTGCAATATTAGAGTAAATTAAGGAAAATGCAGAAGTTTTTATTCAACATTTCTTGATTTGCTTTTCTCTGTGATTATTCCTCAACATGTAATATAAAAATGTGTCATTCCTAATTAACTTTTACAGTTAAATAATGTTCAACTGTTACATTCTTCACAATAATTTGGAGAGAAAACCTCTGTCTTTTGCTGACATTTTCCCTGTCAAAAGACTTTTGAATTTACTGAGACTGTTTATTATTCCTGCTTTCATTTTGATGATTTGCAATTTGCATCATCGTGCAGCCTCATGTATCCTTCAGGCAATGAAAACCAAACTACAACTGAGGTAAATTTTTACCAAGCAAACCAAAACTACAGAACCAAACGAAACACCCGGCCTTTGGATGTAATCTTCATAGCCAGCCCGTCAGCAAACACAGTGTGAAGACACTATCCTCGGCTCAAGCTGCTCGGCACTTTGTGGATAGGAAAACCCATTTGTAAATTAATTTTGGGCATGTGGTGGCACCTGAGTGCTCCCTCGCCTAACGAGGAGAAGTCTTTTGTGGAGCAGCAGGACGTGCATTGCTCCTGGTGGGATATTAGCCTGAGCAATGCCTTGTGGGAAGAACTGCTTCATTACTCAAGTCATAGGCCTTAGGTTGCTAAAACCCCATGGAAATATATTTTAGCTGAAGTTGCTGGTGTATGAGGCGGGGTTTGAGAGCTGTTCTGTTTTGGTTCTTTTACAGTATGTGTTTTGGCGACATAGCACCATGAGCCACTGCAGCCTTTCAAGACATGCATAGAACCCATCCCAGGCAGGCTGGCTGCAACCCTTTGCCCAAAGGGAATAACAGAGAAAATAAAATAATATATAAATTTTATGACTCTCTGTTACCTCAGTACAAAGCTGAATATGGCTGAAACCTGTTCTTTTACCTATTTCTGTAGACAAGACAAAAAACACCAAGGAAGATCAAGGCCTCATTTGTATTAATTGTAGAGGTCAAGATGCCCTCTTGGGTGTGCAATTCCACAGCATAGATCTGCCCAGCAGGCAGAAATGCAGTGTGACACAAGTCATGTCTGGCCAAAGGAGGACAATATGGTCCTCAGCTCTGTCTTTGTCCATCTGTCCCTGTGCTTAGAGCTCAGGACTTGGGAGAAGGTTGCAAATGGGTTGACTCAAGACTCTCAGCATGTGTGAGTGGGACAGTCCAGTAGCAGCTACATACCCTCAAAGCATGAGGGCATCTTCCCCTCTGGTCTCAGTGGGCCTGAGACTCCTGCTTCTCATAACTGGATGGTACATCACCTGTGAAAGTATTTTGCAGTGCGAAACACGGGACTGTTGGCAGATTGTCACAGACAGCAGGGATGGTGGCAGGCCAGCATAGTTAAGGAGCAGCAAGGATCAGTAAACTCCTATATAAGGCCTGAACCAATGTTTCTCAGTCTACGGAAATTCTTTAATGATACTGCTGTGGTGTCTTCTGCAGTGTATCCTAGGTTCTTGCTAATTCTGTCTTCTTTATGAGGGTCTTTACATGAGCAAAACATCTACTGAGGAAATGAATCAGCGTTGCACGGTTCGGCTCTTGGCTTATTTCAGGTAGTTAAACATGGGCACATGGGACTTTTTTCAAATTTCTAGTTCCATTAAGGTGTAATGAACCTTGCCTAAGGGCGCTTTATGCAGATCACCTGAATCTTTTATAGCTGCTATTTGCATATTTTATATAAAGAACCCTGAATCTCATTGTGGTGTTCCTCTAACTTCATCAAACAAATATGAAGATAGTAAGAGGGAGGCATCATCTGCCTTATAAGAACTAGCAAATCTCCCGACATGCAAACACACACAGAAACAAAAATCAGAGTTTTTTACTAGTTGCTTTTAATTTATACGGAAATAGGTATCCAGGTTGAATTCCTGTTATAGGAAGGATAGAAATTTCTTTTAATGTAATTTGGTATCTGCGTGACTTAAAGACTGTGTGACTGCTCTTAATGAAATCATGTAAAATGCTATATATGCTATATTTGTAACCTTACATTTTGATCGAAAAATGTGGTCAGTGGTACAGAGATTTGGATCTACTTCAGTCTTTTAAAACATAATTGTGATTGATTTTTGTCTTTAAATATGTAATCCGTAACAGAAATGTAATCACTTTTAATAGCATATATAAATATATATAATAAAGTATTCAAATAGAAACATAAACAATATAAATATACCAGTAGGAATGCAGACCTGTTATATGGTGGGAGCATCTCCAGTAATAATATTTTTTCACATAGTTCACAGAATCACAGAATCACAGAATAGTCAGGGTTGGAAGGGACCTCTGGAGATCATCTAGTCCAAACCCCCCGCCAGAGCAGGGTCACCTACAACAGGTTGCACAGGACAGCGTCCAGGCGGGTTTTGAATGTCTCCAGAGTGGGAGACTCCACAACCTCTCTGGGCAGCCTGTTCCAGTGCTCCACCACCCTCAAAGTAAAGAAGTTCCTCCTCATGCTAAGATGGAACTTCCTATGTTCAAGTTTGTGCCCATTACCCCTCGTCCTATCAATGGGCACCAATGAAAAAAGACTGCTCCCATCCCCCTGGCATCCTCCCTTCAAGTATATCAAAGCATTAACAAGATCCCCCCTCAAGTTCATATTAGTTTGCTCTGTGTCCACAGATTTGGTAATGTGTACTTAACAAATGAAGAGTTAAAAAAATTTACATCACTGCATCTGAAATTTGAAGTACAAAGTAATGAACATAATCTATTCTGCTAATTAGATTCATGAGTTGCCATTCAGTGTAAATCAAAGTCAGTAAAACTTAGAGATAGTAAAAATTAGAAGACAGATTAAAATTGCGTCCAACATTTAGCAGAATACTTGATATCAGAATTACATTTTGGATGTAAACTGTAGGGGGAGATTTATATTTTCAGAATGTTAAAATAATCAGGTTGGATATATTTGGAACAATGTTTCAAAAAGTTGTAGTTATTGGATTTTTTATTTCATTTTAAAATTATGTAAATGCAATAGTAATGTCAAACTTGTAACTTTTTTTTTTTCCTTTCGATTCGTCAACATATCCTCTCCCCATACATCCATCTCTCAGCATTTCATCTTCTGGAGGAATATTGAAATAGTCTCATTTGGAACAAAGCCCAATTTTGAAACTTTGAAATCCACTGTGGAATGGCATTTTGATCCTCTGCAGAGCTTTAGTCTGTCATTAAGTAATGACCCCAAACTAAAAGACCTTGTCAATATTTCAGCTTGTAGATTTCCTCCTATTTTTTTTTTGCAGCACAATGTATAATACTCTGTAAATTGTAAGAGCTAATTAACACATTCATTAGCTGTTTGGACTAGTGACATGATGACAAAGTTTTAATGTAATTACAATTATGAATTATTGACATAAAACATGTTAAGTATGGAAGTCTGCAGAGAAGGGAAGGCCAAAAATAATAGACTTGGACTACCTAGCTTTTACTAGTATTCTGCATTTCAGGCTGGCTTTCTGGACAGTGGGGGCAAAGCCACCACCTCTGCCACGGTCTTTGCACGTTATTAAATTTTCTTGCATAACTACTTTGTGATAAGTAATAGAAAAGATAAACAGAGGGGTGAGGAGCAAACTGGATACACATCGCTCTAAATTTGCATAAGTTTCCAAAGAAATGCAATGCCCAGGGCTCTGTGCCTCTGAGTTGAAGGTTTTCTGTTCTCAGAGAGCAAAGGAGCGGAGAAAGTAAGTACGCAGGCAGTCTGTTCACATTAGCTTTATTTTCCTGAATGTTTCCTTGGGTTTCTGTGCTGGGGAAGAGAGTGGAGATTACGTAGAATAATTTAACTGTTATACCCTCTGTCTGCTCTGAGCAGGGTTGAATTACGTGGTTCCTGGAGCTCCGTCTGCAGCAATATTCCCTGCTTGGAGTTACACCAAGGTGGAGCAAGTAGCTACACTGGGAAATGTAAGAACAAATTATCTAATGAAAATTTATCTTTTCAATGATATGAAGAAAGAGAGGGAGAAAAAGAAATACCAAGAAGGAAGTTTATTTTTATTCGCAGATGTGACATGGTGTCTCAGCTACGGTCTCCACAAGGTGGGATTCCATTCACAACCACCCTTTATTTTTGCCATTTCTGTTCAAGCTCAGCAGGTTCCTGTGCCACACTGTAAGGAGCTACGTATTCACATCACAAGCTGGAGCTCCATGTTTAATTCACTGGCAGCAAATAAATCCAGCATCAAACATAACTCTGGTCAAAATACAGAGGAGGAAAGATGTGTAGCTACACACAGTTCATCTGACGTGTACAGATACTACATAGGCACTGATGTGATCTCTGGGAAAGGGCTGTACAGCCACGTGCCGTGCCGACATTCACACCACTCAGCACAGGGGCACCGGATGCTTCCTGGTATTAATGAAGGACTAAACCTGCCCTAAACCCAATTAGTGACACACCTTCTGAGCATCTCCAAAGGGCAGGGGTAGGTTATGTTTTCATGTATCAACACAGCACACTGTTTTCATTCAGAAAGGCTACAGGGAGTGTAATTTATTTTAGATGATAATTGCTGGGTTTCTCTTCTTCTGTAGAAAGGAAATCAGCAAAGCAGAGATCATTAGTCCGACTTTAATTAGATATTTTCACACCCTCTAGCTTTCAGGTTATTGTTTTTCCCCAGTAACTTTCTCAACCTCTGTTGATCTTCTGTTGAAATAGATGTAGTATGTAAGAATTACTACAGCAGCCCTTTAAAGAACACAAATTCTCTTCTAAACTGGTAGTACTTGCTACTAGTAGTTTATACTCTTAGTTCTATGTGAAAAAACTTTGATTTTTTTCAAATGTGGGTATTTTGTTTAGAATGAAAATTATATAACCTGAACACAATTTTATCAAAACTTTTTCTCATAAGCTATTTCTGCAAGCAGAAATATATTCATGCTTACGGCAGCGGAAGATGATGAAATAATTCACCTGATTATCAGTAAAGCTCCCGATCTCAAATCTGAATTTGATTAAACCAGAAGAATAAACACACCTCAAAAGGTCATGCTAAAAAATGCTTGATTTGAGAAAAATTGTAAGCAGTATAATTTGGTTTACATTTGCTAACACACAGGCTTAAATAGGCGACCCCCCCCCCCAAAAAAAAAAAATTAAAATGGACTCTTATCTTTCTCTAGAAAGAAATACTATAAAAGATGGTTCTACAATTTACTAAAGTAATTTCAGCTGTGTGTATTATTTGCTTCAGACAATTGTGATGGGACTTAAGAAAATGGGGATTTTTTCACTAAGACAAAAAAATCAAGCTGAAAAGAAAAGGCACTCATTTCCAACTCAGTTTTGTTCCCCTTTCAGAACACTTCTTGAACCAACATCTTCCACACCTTATTTAAAAGATACTGCAGCAAAGAAGAAACATCAGCTGATTCCCACCTTTTAAGATAAAAGTTTATGATCATTAATTCAAGGCAAAAATTAGTCTATTTTTCTTTTAAAGTAAAAATTGCACCAAAAAACAGCTATTGGAACTGTATGTAATGATACCACATCTGGTGGTCTGTGTTAATATATTTTGATTACTTACAAAGAAATCCAGTAATTATTTAGTAATGAATTTAGTAATCATTTCAGCCCTGTGTAATTAAGGTGGTGCCAGTAACAGTCAGCCAGTGCTTTTAATTTAAGATCCTGTTTTCAGGACTGCCTTCAATAACGTTCATTTGGAGAGGACATACTACATCCACTCAGTGAGTGAATGTCACTGAGCCATTAAAAACAATTCTAACAATCTCAGAGCAGTGTCTTAAATATAATCTCTAATACAGATGAGAAGTTGAGAATTTTGACGTGATCCAGAGAGAGGGAAGAAAACCTTTAATTAATTAGAAGCCTTCAGTCATTTCACAGACTTCTTGCTTAACTTTGGAGAGATGTCTTTTAAAATATTTTTCTTGCATATTTATGTCATTTAGCTGGATGAGAAAGGCCATACTCACCAGAAAACACAGCTGTACTTGTAAAAATGCTATGGCAACGGACAAGTGCTTTTGTTGGCATAGATTATGTCATTTAGGGAGGTACAGGAATTATTTTGGATGAAGAGTGCCCTGAAACATGAGATTTCTAACCGGGGTCCAGTACTCTAAGGGAAGTTGGTGATGGCTCTTGTGCTGTCCTCCTAAACCATTGTCTTCTTCCTTCCCAGGAGTGAAGGTTTTCCTTCTCCACACTTTCTCTAGCCTGCAGTGGATTGCACTCTTTTTCTGCCAGCTTTCTGCAGCTGCTTTTCCTGGGTGCTGGCATCTGAACTTCCCAAACCATTGTACTGGATCACCTGCTTCCCTCTCTGCAGGTCTCCTGGATCACTCCCCAACCCCTTGCAGACCCGAATTAGCGACAGCTTCCCACATGAGCACATTTCCTTTGTCACAGTTTGGATTCATCCTGATCATTGCCTGATCCCAATCCATTACTGAGTATGTTGTAATTTAAACTTGCTGTTCAGTAGAAGTTAATCATAACATCAAAGGTGTTGTTGCCTCCTGATTTAGTAGAGGTAGATGCTTTTTACAACAAAGTGGCTGTCTTTGTGGAAAAGCTTTCTATGCTTAAAATCAAACAGGAAATATGCAGCAGATTAAGTAATAAGCAAGCATTTTCACAGCTTACTGTCAGGGTGCAGATGTCATCTGGTTGACTGTGAACTTTTTTGGAACCACAAGGAAGAAACTGTGATATATTAGAGTGGTTGAGGTTCTGTTACATGGCAGCTACACTTTGTGTACATGCTGCAACAGTAGTTGTTTCTGAACATTTTCTTTTTTTTTTGTAGTTTCCTATGTGGCCTTAGTGTCTCTTTAAGGCTGTTGTGTGGGAATGAAATGTTTAGTGCTGAAGGATCAGATCCAAAAATAGAAGAGAAATAGTTCTGAACATAAGCAACTGTCTGAAGTACAAAGCCTAATGATGAATATCATTATTAAAAATAGGAAATGGTGGTAGAAATGCTACTGAAGTGTTCATTTCTAATAACGGCTTATTTGTTTTGTCTCCAGTAAGATAAGCGTCCTGAAGAAATTCTATGGAAAAATGTGAAATTGAAGGTAGTAAATCAAAGTTTCCCACCACCAGATTTTAAAAGCTGTAGTGCATACTCCATTACAGCAGAAGGTCTGGAGAATGCTTTCTTCTGGCTAACTCTCATTACCAAATTATTTACAAAAATAAAAGCAAAGTCTGAAGAAGCTGACATCTCCTGGAATTTGCTCTTTCAAAACTATAGCAGCTGAAAACCCTATTAATAAATGTACATTTTTTTTAATCCAATTAATTATTTACAACCACTGTTGTGCCTTGAAGCTGTCTCTTCCTAAATAATATGTAAGAATATATCTAATGACGTTTCAGCCCTCATGTCCTCTTTCTGGAGGGGTGGTATGTCAGGCAGATGTTGATGTTCCAGTTTACAAGGCAAAGGGTCGTGGAATGTTTTGAGTCTTGATTTAGGCCCAGGAACGAGCCTTGCGGCTGCTTGGGAAGAATATTCTCAGCTGAGAAGCAAAACATTCCATGGTCCTTAACCAACTCCAAACATCAACATCTGACCTTCACACAGTGGCATGAATGAAAGATTTCAAATTCACGAATTGTACCGTTTTAGATCTGAGTTCTCCAATGTGCCTGGTGTTGTCATATGGTCACTCCATAATTTTAAGTTACATGTTGTACCAGGGACATTGTGTTCACCTAACAAGAAAGGGAAAAATAATTTTTCCAAAGGGTCATCATTCCTTTTATATAGCAAGTATATAAATGGCTACAGGGGTTTGGGTCAAATAATTTAATATAAATTTATTTTATAATAGATGAAAATTAAAAGTTTCCTTAAAGTTACTATAATACAGTCTCTTAAAACTGATAAAACTTGTCAAGCTTCAGAATAAGTACTTCAAAACATGAATTAAACTAAGACCTATTTTGATTAAGGTTTAAGTTACAAATAAATTGTCAAGTGTTAAAATTAGGCATACCACACTTTTTTTTACAAATATAATTATTGAAGTTGTTATAAAGGTTAATATTAATTCCACTGTGCAAAACAACTCTAAATCTATACAAATGTGTACTACAGATCTAAATAACCATCTATCCAAAACACACTTTAATATATTATTAAGCCTTCTCCTACTGCCTTTCATAACTCTTCTGTGGACCACAGAAGAGTTTGTGGGCTAAATCCATTTTCTGAATGACATACTAAGTGTCTTCCTACTTCATTTAGGTGTGTCTAAATTTAAATAAATCAACGTCAGCCTCCCTTGTAGTCCCCAAGATCTCCAGGAGGAATGAATGTGATCCTAAAGGAAGTATCTAAGATATGTACAAGGAATTTCCCCCCGTAGCAGCCTGTTTCACTACCCTGACTGTAAAGGAGGACTCCCCTTAGTTAATTTAACTAAATTTAACTAAGCCTACTGTAGACAACTAAATTTAGACAACTGAACTTAGGTGGGAGGAATTCCTCCACAACAGTTTACATGCCAGTTAGAAACGATGATCTCACTGTCGTGGGCAAAGACGAAACTGCTTGTTTGTCTTGGTGAGAGTGAAGGCATAGTATCGGGACATGGAGAAGCTTTCACAATTGCCCCACAACATTCTGTGTCTGTTTTGAGAACCTACTGGAGACAGGCATTAGTCACTCCAGTATGTACCTCATGCAATTCACTGTAAAACTCATTGACAGTCATTTTATTGTCACCTTGTCATGATTAGATTATTTTCTTTGCCTGCATCCTCTCACTCAGGGTGAAATAGTTTGTTATACTCTTAATGGCACAGCCCTGAATACACTTGCAGTGTGAATTAATGGCCAGGGATCAGAAAAAGTACAAAAAAATTTCAGTTCTTTTTTCCAAGTATATTTCTGGCATAGTATATGATACTGGGTGTTTATAGTTCTGTTTCTGTTTTTATACATCATCTATTACATTCCAAAGTAAATCGTGCAGTAACTACCATGATGACTTTGCATTTCAGGTATTAGCTTCTAGGTATTCCAATAAGACAAATTATATATTTATATAAGTGATGAGGTATATTTTACTTGTCGACTAGACCACTGTGGAAGGTGTAGTTCAGAACATCTTATTTCAGCTTTTTTTTTTNGCTCTGGATGGAGGGGTTTGAAATATTCACCAGCTGGCTGACAGAAGCTTAGAATTTTGCACGGGGCAACTGATCTATTTGAGATGGAGAGTGATGGCCTTGTAGGAGTTGTAATTATTTGGAGGGTATTAACTTGGTGCAAGATGACAGCCTTTTCCCTTCAATGCTATATTGCAAGTTTCATGGAGTAGTCCTTGGAGTTTCATTATTCTGCAAATGTCCAGCTATTAAAATAGTCATAACTGGATCCACTTTAAAGGTTGTTAAAGCAGCAGAAAACATCTCACATCCCCTTTACCTGGCAACCTACCGGGGCTGCTTGACATCTGTCTCCATCCTCCAACTACATTTTGCCAACTATGCAAGAAGATTCAAGTAATATGAATGTATTTTCAGAGGAAACCTCCATGCTGAAGATGTTTTTGATCCATATGATCGCTGTAATTTAGAATACTGCCATGTCTACTGAAGGAAACAAAAAAGAACAAAGCTCTCTCATGTGAGGAGCTTTTTTTAGCTTTATTTTAGTAATAATCTGAAATAGTATCACAAGACAATGCAGCTCCATTTAGGCATTTGTAGGTGGTGTATGGAGAACATTATCTTAAGAAAAAGAATATGCAAAGCATCTTTATTCAGACTCAACATAGTGGTAACAGGTAAGCAGATATGCTTCTAAAAAGGCCACATGGTAATTAATGCAGCAACTTTTATGGTTTTCTAGGTGACAGAGTTGGTTCTGACCTGCAAATGAACATAAGTGATTAGAAATCCCTCAATTATTGTTCCTAGAAGACTTTTACGGAGATATTTTTAAGTAGTTTTCCCTTGTCTTGCCATCTGAAGCATTATTTCACTACCAAGGTTGATTTGCAGAGTTTCTGAAGAATAGTTTAAAAATTCAATGAATCTTTCATAGTATTTTGCCCATGTTGGTCCATTATATATAAATGTTTAAAAAATTTAAAAAAACAGCTCCAGAGATTTGTTTTCAGTCAGGAAGGGAAAAAAAAAAGTAGAGGTAGCTAGAGACAAATCACTCTTGACTTGTTCTGGAGGTCAGTACAAATCCTGGATAGAGTTTAAGAACTGTAATTTTAAAAGTTTGTAGTGCCATCCAAAATAGAGTGACTTTTCCTTGTTTGATGATTATGTTCTGCTTACTTAATCTGTACTGCACTGTGTATAGAAAGCATAAATCCAAATTCTTTCAATACATGTTCAGAATCAATATCACACTTTGGCAGAGCAACCTTTTGCTATGGCTAGTTATAACTGAACCAACGCTCTCTCTCACTCTCACCAGAGCCCAGCTTGGAAACTGAAAATGTCCAGCAGCTGCTCCCACATGAAAGGTGCCAGGGCTGAAAGCTGTTGCTTGCCCTCACTATCACTTGGCAGCACCTTCACAGCCCCACCAACACTGGGGCTCTGCGCTTTCCTAGCCACGTAATGGTCCCCTCACTCTCTCACTCTTGCCAGGGCTCAGCTCTGAAACTGCAAATGTCCAGCGACTGCTCCAATATGAAAGGTGGAGTATAGGGCAAAAATTGCTTTACATTTTCAGTTCATTTTCTCTGTTTTGAGACCATGTCATCAATTTCATAGAATCATATAACTGTTTGGGTTGGAAGAGACCTTTAAAGGTCATCTAGTCCAACACCACTGCCCTGGGCAGGGACATTTTCAGCTAGATCAGATTGCTCATAGCCCCATCCAACCTGACCTTGAATGTTTTCCAGGGATGGCACATCTACCACCTCTCTGGGCAACCTGTGCCAGTGTTTCACAACCCTCATTGTGAAATATTCCTTCCTTACATCTTTCAGTTTAAAACCATTACCCCTTGTCCTATTGCAACAAGCTCTGCTAAAAAGTTTGTCCTCATCTTTCTTATAAGGCCCTTTTAAGTATTGAAAGGCCTCAATAAGGTTTCCCCAGAGACTTCTCGAGGCTGAAAAACCTCTTGTTCCATCCCTCTGATCATTTTTGTGGCCCTCCTTTGGACCCACTCCAATAGGTCTATGTCTTTCCTGTGCTGAGGACTCCAGAGCTGGATGCAGTACTGCAGGTGGGGTCTACCCAGAGCAGAGTAGAGGGCAAGAATCACCTCCCTTGAGCTGCTGGCCATGCTTCTTTTTATGAAGCCAGTTGGCTTTCTGGGCTCCAAGTGCACATTGCAGTTCATGTCCAGCTTTTCATCCACCAGAAACCCCAAGTCCTTTTCGTCAGGGCTGCTCTCAATCCCTTCATCCCCCAGCCTGTATTGATACACCCTGACCCAGGTGCAGGAGCTTGTACTTGGCCTTGTTCAACCTCATGAGGTTCACACAGGCCCACTTCTCAAGCTTGTCCAGGTCCCTCTGGGTGGCATCCCATCCCTCAGGTGTGTCAACTGCACCACTCAGCTTGGTGTCGTCTGCAAACTTGCTGAGGGCGCACTCGATACCATTATGTCATTGATGAAGATATTAAACAGTACTGGTCCCAGTAGGGACCCCAAGAGATACCACTTGTCACTGATCTCTATCTGGACAGTGAGCCGTTGACCACTACCCTCTGGATGCGACCATCCAACCAATTCCTCATCCACTGAACAGTCCACCCATCAAATCTATATCTCTCCAATTTAGAGAGGAGGATGTTGTGGGGGACCGTGTCAAAGACCTTACAGAAGTCCAGATAGATGACATCCATAGCTCTTCCCTTGTCCACTGATATAGTCAGTATTTGAACATACTCTGATTAGAGTCCTGCTATAATTCTAACACTGTGCCTGGTGAAAGTAATGTCTTGAAATCCTCTCCTCCCTGAAGGTTTCTATTTTATCTTCTGAGCCTTTAGTACTCACCAGTCCTGAATGAAGAACTGAAGACTGACTCTTCCAGCTGAGTGCTGTAAGCACTAGTCTTTGGCATCACACTCTCATGCCTGCTGTCTAGTCTAGATAATTTTGAATCTTTTCTTCAGTGGCAAAATTCAGAAGGAATACTGAAAAATATGATCTCTTGGAATAACATTGTGATTAGGAGATAGGGGTTTAAACCATCTCAGGATGCTTCTTTCAAGATTTGACCTATTTCTCTGAACACTGAACCATTTTATGCAAAGCAAGAATTGCACATCTTTCTGTTTTGAAAGCAGTGACTCCAGCTTATTTTCCTGAAAAATAATTATGTCATACCTTCAAGAGAAAGACTGTGAGTCTTCTCTGAAGAGGAATAATTTCCTGCAGATCTATGAAAGAGGGAGGCAACTAGCTCCCCACAAAGAAGTGGGATTTGGCTACATCTTTTTGAAATGTTGTCAATTTGTGACCCCATCCTGAAGACTTTAAGCATTTCTACATACAGAGTAAGGAACCTACTCATGCACTATACATGTATAGGTAATTGAAACATTCTCTTGATCAAGCTTTTTAACACCAAATGCTTCATAAAAAATTGTACCAGCCATCAGAATCCATGGAAGTAACTATAAAACTCTCAAGTACCGGTGAGCCAGGAGGAACTTTCTTAGGTATTGAATGATCAGAGCAGTTTATGTCAGTGCTAGAGTTTCAACTCTGAAAACGATAAATTCAGTTATTGTAGCTGCATCTACATTAGTCTGATATCACATCAACAGAGTAACCTCTAAGTGAATCCCCTGATTTTGCTTCTCCTACCATACTTTAATACTGCAGAGCATTCTGGAGCACGTGGACTAGATTTCTTCAAAGGGCCCAAATCCAGAGCGTGCACTCCAGAAGTGTGCCCACCACACCCCAGCTGCTGCCACTCAGCTCACAGTACCAGGATAGAGCTCATCTGAGGTAAATCCCCTGAAATACGGGGCTCCCAGCACTGATTGTGTCACTCTAGAGGTCTGCTGCTATTGCACCACGTTATTTGCTGAGGCACATGCAGTTTCAGAGTATCTATTCCTCTAGGTCATCACAGCAAGAAAAAATAATGCTTAAGCTCCAGTGCACTGTCGTGACCCACTGAAAGCTTGCAGATGCTTTTAAGGAGCACAAAGCAAGTCTCAACAAGCAAACTGGTGCCTTCCTTATGCCTTGGTTCTGTCACACGCAGATCTGCAGTAGCAGGTGGTTTTCTGAATATAGCTGAGACAGCAGGGCTCTTGTCATCACAGGCACAGGTACACCTGCTCCTGCTTCCTCTTCACTGGTTGCTCTTCATCAGGCTCGCTTTGCACAATTAAAAGCAGTGTTGCAGTGTTTAGTTATTTTAGCAGTCACTCAGCTGCTCTCATCAAATCAGACTGAACTTGTAGAGTAGAAGTAGAGCTGGTCACCAGCCAATTTGATTCTTCGCTTCTGCCTTCTCACCTGACACAAACTGGAGTTTGGCAGATAGGCTGCTAGCAGTTTTCTCAAGAAGGCTGGCTTGTTTTCCTTTACACTCGCTATTTTTGGTTTAGTCTGGTTTGGGTTTTTTTTTGGAGGAGAGGTGTGGATCAAATGAAAAGTTGATTGAAGAAATGTGAAGGCAAAGGTAAGGGTAAAGACTCTTGCTTCAGAGGTGGCACATGATACTGAAGTTGTCTTATGCTGTCAGCCCTGAAAATACGACAGTAACAAGTTCTGAACGCACTAGAAAACTTTGCTTATTGTCCCCTAGCAAAAGGCAGACATATAGCGAGTATAACCCAAATCTTTCTAGTTCCTGGATGTCATAGATGAAAATAACTTGGATGAATGGTTGTCAATAAGCAGGCTGTTAGTAAAATTTACTTAAGTAGGTCAGTGTGAGTATAATTAGAAGTAATGGGGTGAAAGCAAAGTAAAATATCAGCTAAATATCAGGAAAGCATTTTGAATAGTGAAGTGTGTTGGACTGTGAAACTTTCTCTCCTAGTGTTGAAACACTTGCATATGTATTCATCATTTATATTCTTTGCTGTTTTGCCTTTCTAATGTGATATGATAATCATGTATCTATGAAAATTATTAGGAAATCTTGGTGCCTCTGATTTAATCCTAGCAGTATATATATCTCTAGTGGGGCAAATAGTGAGCCAAATATCATAGATCAGAAATTACCAGATGGCAGCCCAGAAGGGCTCTGACGTCTGCTCAAATGTGGAGTAACAGGGTACCAAACTGTGGGATGATGACACCCTGTTGCCTGCTAGCACTTTGCGTCAAGGCAAAAACTTTAATCGCCCCAAAAGTGAAGCAGTGCCTGCAACAGCCTCATATGTGCCAAGTGATGACTGCTAATGTATTATCTCTTCAGTTGCTCATCAGATGTGGATTTAATGTGAGACATTCTTGACTTCACTATTGGTAGCAACAAGTGCATCGCAAACTCTAGATTGTACAATGAGCTGCAACTGCACAGCCATCTCCCATCGCCCCCAGTACGTTGCCAGCATCTTTGAAGTCTCAGTCTTTGCTGACCTTCTGACACAATGAGGAGATGAGATGTGCTCCTTTCCATCCCTCTGACATAGTGTGTGGCTTTTTATTGGCTGCACAGCCAGGGGGAAAATTTGACAGTAACACCCCTGGTGTTGCAGCTGCCTTGCCATGCACTGTGCGTGCCTCCTTCCCCAGCGGGCATCTAAACTCAGCGTGCTCTTTGGCTCTTCCAGATGAGCGACCTGGCAGAGGATACCTGCTGCAACAGCAGCCAGTGTCCTGCCTGTCATGACTTTCACTTGACCTAGTTCAGGTGAACTGACTCTTCTTTCTCTACTGACATTTTGTGTCCAGCTACCATTAATTAGAGGTGACTATAAGCAGCCACAGGGAGTGTGTGAGCTGGAGTTTGCACTGCTGATCTGAGACACAGAACTGCTTACCAGCATCACTGGTTCTCGGGAAGAGCCACTGCTGATGTGTGTGGGGCAGAACATGCCTTGCCTGTAACTCCAGAAGGGCTTGGGTCTTCCACTGGGTTTGTGTCATAACTATTTGTCTCCTGTGGACATCTGTGATGCCCTAATGTATCATCTCATGGCCCTACACACCAATATTCAGGCAAGTGAATTCTACTCAGCATGTGCACGTGGGGTCTATGTGCAGATGTCTCTAAGTATGCTAGTTGAAAGTGTAGCCTAGAAAGTGTTGCAGCTGACTGGCATGTAGATACTTAAGGTGTGTGGAATCACTTTGCAACGCTTGCTAGTTCTACTGACTAAAGCTGTGTAAAGTTGCCTAAAGATAGATGTCTAGTGACATCTGAGATCATAGAATCATAGAAGAGAATCATTAAGGTTGGAAGGGACCTTTAAGATCATCGAGTCCAACCATTAACCTAACCTGACAAAACCACTTCTAAACCTGACAAAACCATTTCTAAACCATATCCCTAATTACCACATCTACCCTTTTTTTAAAAACCTCCAGGGATGGTGAATCCACCACCTCCCTGGGTAGCCTATTCCAATGCTGGATAACTCTTTCAGTGAAAAATTTTCTCCTAATATCCAACCTAAACCTCACCTAGCTTAACTTGAACACATTTCCTCTTGTCCTGTCACTTGTCACTAGGGAGGAGAGGTCAGTCCCCATCTCCCTACAACCTCCTTTCAGGTAGCTGTAGAGAGTGATAAGGTCTCCCCTCAGCCTCCTCTTCTCCAGGCTAAACAGCCCCAGTTCCCTCAG
>VZSZ01000667.1:123905-151980 GCA_013398815.1 Ibidorhyncha struthersii
CCCTCTGTAGAGCCTTCCTACCCTCAAGCAGATCACCACGCCCGCCTAGCTTAGTGGCATCTGCGAACTTACTGAGGGTGCACTCGATCCCCTCGTCCAGGTCATTGATAAAGATGTCAAAGAGAACCGGCCCCAGCACTGAGCCCCGGGGAATACCACTTGTGACCGGATGCCAGCTGGATTAAACTCCATTCACCACCACTCTCTGGGCAAGACCATCCAGCCAGTTTTTTACCCAGCGAAGAGTGCACCTGTCCAGGTCATGAGCAGCCAGTTTCTCCAGGAGAATGCTGTGGGAAGCGGTGTCAAAAGCTTTGCTAAAATCCAGGTAGATGACATCCACAGCTCTTCCCTCATCCACCAAGTGGGTCACCTTATCGTAGAAGGAGATCAGGTTTGTCAGGCATGACCTGCCTTTCACAAACCCATGCTGACTGGGCCTGATCACCCTGTTCTCCTGCATGTGCCGTGTAATGGCACTGAGGATGATCTGTTCCATGGCACCCAGCTTGCCTTCTGCCTATGGACAAAGAGGGATATACTCTTTTCGGGCAGTCCCCAGGGATGTCTCAGACATATAGGATATCTTAAAGGTCATTAGACTCTCTGTTTAGGAAATGTAATCCCATCCTAGCTATCCACATACATCAGAGGGAGTTTAGGGACTTACCTCAAATGTCGATGTCTACATTTAGACATTTAACGTAGGTGTATTAACCCTGAACTGAATCCCACCCACAGTTTTATCCTCCATAGTCTAAGGACATGCGATTCCCTGAAGCAAAATGCCAAGAACTTGCCAGTAAATGATTGTCAAATATATGCAGCACTTTGACACAGCTCTCACCCAAACGGTTGGTTGTTTTCAGAAATAAATATGAGTATACTTTTAGGGTCCCCTGCCACTACGTGTGATTCTCAGTTCTGTGTAATTTACCATATTCAGATGGACACATTCTGTTGCTTGATTCCCTGCCCATTTGTTGTTGTTTTGGTACAATCTCTTTTCTAGCCCAGTCCTGCCAGTTACTAAGCCACTGCTAACAATGGTGAATGTTTTTTACTCTTACTGATCTCCACAACATGCAGGATCAAGACACCCTTGTTCAGTCAAACTGTATAATTGTTTCTGAGAAGAAGAGGGTTTTATTACCAGCTGTTTTTTCTACCTTGAGGTTGACCTTATGTTTTCAGACAATTAGCTTGATTAAATTCTTCCTGACATGCCACTGTGCAATGAGCAGTGGAACTACTCTGCAAAGGTGATGTCTAAATTATACTACCCTTGAATTATTCCTGCTTATCTCACTATCTAAGCAACTGCTTGTGATTAGACTAGAAACAATCTGACCTCTGAAAAAGAGTCTGTCATTTTTACCGTGAGAATAGCGAATGACATTAAAACATCTTCCAGCATTTCCTTACTCAACCAGAGTTGAGTAAGCACTCAAGCAGAGCACGCACCAATGGCTTGTTCCAAGTGTAGAGGACCGATAGCCTTAAATTTTTTGCTACTGTAAAAAAATACTGCAATTCTTAATCTTTCCCGAAGGGAATCTTCTTTCCGTTCAGAAGCCTTCATTTTAAATGGGATGATTTGAATTTATTTGTCTGCTTTTCCCCGCAGAGCTCTGGCAAAACAGTATCAACTGTTTTTATGGTGGGTGATGTTACGTTAGCAGTTCCTCATTATTTGTCAAGGGCTATTGCATGTCTGGAGCTGTAGCTCTCGATGGAAAGAATGTCACTACATAATATTAGATTTCCTCAAATAGAAACCACTGGTGTTGGCCAGAACATCAGGGCACTAACCCACTTCAGTGGTGGGCAGTGTTTGACGTAGCTGGCTGTGGCTGGCCGGGTGGTGGTGTGAGTCATGTGGGGCAGCACAGTCCAGAAGGGACCGATGGAGACCCCTGCCAAGGTCACCAGTTTGGTTGTAGGGAAGCAATGGCTGGAGGACATGTTGCTATGATGAAATGTGCTAACTGTGCTTTCAGAGAAGATATTAGTGTCAGGTCAGAATAATCTGGTCCTTATTTAGTTAATGCACCCCCTGCGCATGGAATTTCTAACAGAGTCATTGTTAGTTTTTCAGCATTTTCTCTGCAGTTTCATTTTTACCCTGCTGTTCTCCCCATATATCTACGATAGATATTTGTTTTGTTTTTCTTTCATCAGGTCCTGAAATGTCCACTTTTATGAGCTTTGTGGACCATTTTCTGTCTTGCTTTACCTTTCTTTTATTCTAACAAGATTTCCTGGAAACTAAAATTAATCTTGGCCTGCATCTTTGTCTTCCATCTTGCACTTACTTGGAACCCGAAACCAATTTATTTGATGTTGATCTCTTATGTTCCAAAATCTATGTGTAAACATGTTAGATGTGTTCTGATTTTATAAAATAGATTTTTTTGAGAGCCTTTACTGACTTGGATGGAACCTGGTGTTATTTTTGAAAAATCATGTAAAAGGGTGCTTAAATGAATATTTAGACCCATGTTGTTTTGGAACAATGTGCTGATTATTCAAAACATTGGCCTGATCTCATATTAACATGGGAGTCTAATAATTGAGAAGATGAAATATAAAATGCTGCAGCTATTAGATAGTATCTAAACATTCATTGTCTTTACAAGCTCATTGTTTTTTATAGCTACACCAAACTGTTCTCATTCATGTTAGTAATATTACTTTGTTCCTTGTTCACAGGAATAAGTTTATTTCAGAAGTTCAACATCAAAATAGCATTATATAAATTTCTTCCTATTCCCTGATGTCAGAAAGAAAGCTGAATTCCTTCTTAAAGGAAATTTGACGTTTCAGGTATTCTATTTCCGCTGACGATAACTTTTACTTCTTCATTTAAGATGAATCCCAGAATGACTCAGAAACACAGTCAAAGAGCCTAAGATATTGTTTTCTAAAATTGCATTATGAAGGTATGTCTTGGGGACTTAGAAAAGTTATTCTATAAGCAGGTGCTAGAACAAGAAAAAAATGAATATGGGTTGTCTATGAGTAATTTTAGACTGAAAATTAGGATTTTAAAAAAGTATGTTTTGCAGTGATATTCTTGTAGATGCACGGAGTCAGGAAACTACTTTCAAGACAGAGCATGAAGATTACTTAGTAGAAGTATATAGCAATGTTACTAGTAGCTGGGTTTGCCTATGGTTTATGTGGATTTTACTCAGTTTCATATATTAAGCTTTCATCTTTAGAAGAAAAAAAATATTTGCAAATGGAAACTCAGTCACTAAAAACTGAATTTAAAAGAGATTAATACATTCAGTATGTAACTGCAATGTTAGCAGGCAGGGGACAATGGACAATGTAGGATTCACCTGCACAATGATAACTAATTGTAATAGTTTGTATGTATTTGAAGCTCATCTTCTTTATGTAGTTTAAGGTCAATTTCATCTCTTAAAAAACTAGTTTCAAGGAAAAGTAGGTATTACTTCCCTTACCAGGTGTAGTGGATTTTATGTATACATCCCTTGAACATGGGTGAGCTTCTTTAATCTTTCAGGACATTTAATGAGATTTCCAGTGCTCACCACTGTTTTGGTACATTGATTTAGCACAGTATCTGAAAGGGGACATGTGCCACAACTCATGGTGCAGACCATCACCTGCTGCTGTATGTATTAATACTTGGAATGGAATTAGAGTAAGAAATAGGTTTTCTGCAAAGGGAAATCTTTCCAAAATAAGATTGGCCCATAGCCTGCAGTGAGGTTATTGCTGTATCTGATTTGCAATAGTGACAGGCACCTGCATATCAGGGGATATTCTTACTCGAGGTAGGGGCATGTCTTCCTT
Source organism: Ibidorhyncha struthersii (assembly GCA_013398815.1). Classification (NCBI taxonomy): domain Eukaryota; kingdom Metazoa; phylum Chordata; class Aves; order Charadriiformes; family Charadriidae; genus Ibidorhyncha; species Ibidorhyncha struthersii. The sequence continues at coordinate 127,734 of VZSZ01000667.1, forward strand.
AGTATATATGTCTTTTTTTTCTTTTGACCAAATGCAATTTCTTATTTGCAATTTTTTCTTTTCAAGATGAACTTTCTGAACATCTTTGGTTCAGAAACTTCTTCAGATGCAGGTGTTCAGGCCTAGAATCATACCCAGCTATGCCAGTCAAAAGAAAGAAACGGAGATTTGACTGGATTGCTTGCAGTGACTTTCCTTCTCTTTTTCCACTAACTTTAGAAGGAGTCCAAGACAAACACATTCCAACTTAGAAACCTTAGCAAGCTCTCTAAATTTAGGTCCTTCCTTGAGATGTGATGCAAGAGCTGGAGGGGACCCGTGCCTTTTCAGGACAGCAGTTGGGTGACATGTCAGGCACCCTGGGGCATTTCAGGTGGCATCGATGTGCGAGCAATGGGCTGGAGCTGTAAAGGACCCAGATTTGTGCAGCCTGGAAAAATGAAGTCTAAAGGAAGACACAGCTTTTTCTCCATATATTCTGGAGGAAGGATAGTCCTGACATCAGTCCTCAACAGCTGAACCTAATTTAGGATTGAGGAAATTATCTTGTCAGAGAAATGAGGCTCTGTACACCACCGCTTACAGGAGCAGTGGAGGGAGAGATGGGTCAAGCAGGGGGATCCCAATTACTTCTGACAGTCTGATCTGTTCAAGGAAAGGTTGTCTGAGAGAGCTGCCCGTGATAAAGAGCCTGGGTTTGGTGACCCAGGGAGCCTCTTCCAGCCCTGGCTTCTCAAGACCAGGAAGCAATGCTGATGTTCTCTTGATCTGCCTTATGACAGAGTTCAGATGAGGTTTTAGTACTAATCTTTAAATCTGTGACTCTCTCATAACATCTGAGCTTCTTGATAGCTAAATGATGTTTCAAAGAGTTCCTGGTAACCAAGTTTCATTTTGCTGAAATTTTAATAACACTCTTTATTCTCTTCAGCTTTCATTTGGTTGTTTTGCCAAGCAAGTATTCCCAAATTGAGAACTGGTTGCAGCTCTGAGTTAGGCCAGTTTGTGTTTAGATGAACTTGTCCATTCTGGCTCTAGGTGCAGGAAACATACCACAGATGCTTCAAAATAAAGTTTCTTACTCCCTAGTTCCAGAGATAAATATGATTACTTTTTAAACTAGATGAGTGCAAACCTGGCCTAAAAGAGTGCAGAAGTCATGCTCTGCCTGTTGGAAATCATGACAACATGCATTTTCCACAGTGACCGTTTTCTGTATCAATTATTTCCTATTTCTATCTCTGTCAAGTATAGTTTTCCTGGAAATAACATACTGGAATAATTATGTGTTTGAGAGAGAAGTCATTATTTGGGAGAAAGGACTTTACATAATACTTCAGAAAACAGCTGATAAGTGAGTGTTGAGGAGCTAGATTTGTTGTTAAGATTTTCAGGTGATCTATTTTTGAAGTTTCTGTGTTGTAATATGGTGATGTATGTTATTCTGATCTTTTCCCACCCAAGGAAGAAAAGAAAAACTTCCTGAAGGATGCTCAAAGTATTTCAGCTATTACCAAGCTCACGTAACCACTGCTAGGTCAGGGATCTATAGAGCACTATAGTAGACATGCCTTTGTAAGTCAGGCACTCCACATGACAGCTTTCTGGTTTCACCACTTCCTAGCGGTGAGAATTCTCTTATTGTTGCTATTTATATTTTTCACACCTGTTCTCATTTAGCAGGACACTTTTAATCCTGGATTGGGATTTGGACATATGCATAAATCACAATTGGGCCATGAAGGCAAATTTCTGGGAAGAAACGTTCCCCTGGATTTAAGCAGCCTTACATAATACCTCATCAAGCTATTCATTAGGGCATGTTCTGTGCTATACATTTAAAGGTCCTGAGTGACATGAAGCTGTCATTTTATGACTTCTGGCAAATAGGAGTTGTCAGACTTCTGTTTTTCTATTCTCTTCTTTGAAATCTGTATTGCAACAAGGGCAGGAAGGGGTTAGTCATCATATAAGAATAGAATTTATTGAGAAAAAGAATTATTATTTTTGTCAGGCTTTGGTCCAGATACTAATTAGGTTTTGATGTTAAGCTAGTTAAATAACCAAATTATATATTTGATTCATTTCAATCAAATTCTTTTATTAGGGTTTATAGACAATGGGCAACCATTTCTAGACTTGTATAACTACATTTTGTGTTACCTAACTAATTAGATTGTGGAACATTGTCTACTATCGAGTCTAATTGGTTTGCTTTGATATCAATTTAATTTTGATTTGATCAATGGTTACAATTCTTATTACTTGACTTAGTGTGGTATTATTGGTAGCTGAGCTTAGGTAATGTTTTTCTGATTTTATTTTTTTATGAAGTCTTTTAATAAAATGTATTAAAAAGCACCAACTCACATGTCTCTGAATAAGCAGTGTGAGGGTAGAACCATTAAGGATCTGTGCAGAAACAAGCTAATAAATTTCAAAGACCAAACAGTTCCCCTAACTAGTCTTTATTCCTTGCCAGCTTTTGTTTTATTTTAATTCACCCTCTTTCAAGGCTTCCCACAGAATGCACATGCGACACTGAGGGAAGCAGCCGGTACTAAAATGTTTATGTGAGTGTATATGTTTGTACACAGATCTCTTCACAGCTGGCTCTCTATCAGCCCTAAACACTAGAAAGTGTTTTAACTTACCCTCGGGGTGGCTTAGCTTGTACATCTGAAAATGGACCCACACTGGAGTGTTTTTATTAGCAAGCTTTACTAAAGGTATTTGGGCAGTCTTCCTACAACCTCCCTTTTCTGGCCAAACTGCACACTGCCTGGAGCGTCATCATGTGAAGGATGGGAAGACATGCAGATCTGGATGTAAACACATCCTGAAGCCTAGAGAAGTCACTGCCACTTGTAGCATAACTCCCACAAGCAATGCTCACGTCCTGTATTTCCCAGGCTACTCTGCCTCCCCTCCCCTTTCCTCCTCAAGTGAACTTGTACAGTCAGACCCTTTCTGCCCAACCATGGTTTGATTTCTCAGCAGAAATTCTGTACTTAGTTCTTGTCCCATGGCTTTCCTCCTTTGGCGAAAGACCGCCCACCCTCCCCATGAGCAGGGGAAAGCCCACTCTTCATGTCTCCTGAGCAGTGTTACTGTGCTGTATGAATGCTGCAGGATCATATCCACAGAGCATAAGGTCAGTGCTACTGTTGGAATGCTGGAAGAAGGCCTTCTGTGTAGCCAGATGACACTGAAGTACTTTCTCTTGAAAATTGTTTTGGAGAGCTCCTTGAATTTACCCAGGAGAATAACACCAGCCAAGGAGACAGGGAGGTCAGCTCAACTGGATGGCGCGGTCAGTCATTAAGATCATTATCTGCGTTATTGCCTTCTCTATCTTTCCCACCCCAGACTGGCTGCTTACTGCATATAGGCTGACATCGTTCATGCTCCATCATTTCAATGAACAAGTTCATGTCAGTCAGTGGAAAGCAGTCTTTCTGTCCTTTGCTCTGTTAGCAGGCATAAAGGCTTCAGTATTCCCCTCTGAGCAGGAACAAATAGTTCAGGCTTCAGGGTCATTCCCTCACTTTCCCAAGGATATTTGCATACTGCTACCCAGCAGCAAGAGGTAACCGTGCATGCTGTTTTTTTTTCAAGGACTACCTCTTTCTAGTTTAAATAAAACTGGGAAGATGAACTAATTTAATATGTACTGGAGAGCTATTATCATCCAATGAGCTCCTGTGAGCTTGTGGTGCTCATTCTTTTTTCATGTGGGGAGCTATCTGATTTTTTGCCCACAAGGTAAGTGAAATTAGGCTCAGTTTTAGCTGTACTTGAAGAATTAAGGTCTTGAATACCTCTGATTTTAACAGTTATACAGATTTGCAATACTGTGTGCCTGGACCCAAATCATCCTCCCTCTATATGACCTCTTTATAATTTTTAATATCTCTCAACAATATTTTTTCCATAAGCTCCTAAAACTGCTCTTCTGATATTTCTCAAAGCTCAGGCTGATACCAGTCCTGACCTTAACAGTCACTATTACAAGAAAAACCTGTGATTCTCAACTAAGATCAGCTGTGATGTCAGACCTCGAAGATGACAATTTGCTCCCATTTGATGTACCCTAAATGAACTTACAGAACATCCTTACACTATATATGAAGCACTATGATTTAAAACCAAAAAATTGCTATGAAATTGCATCCTGTCTTAAAATTGACAAAAAAACATCTAGGCAAGTAATCCGCATCACCGCATTAGAGGTTTACCACATTCAGTGTCAGCATTTGCACTCTCCTGGGATTCGATCTCTTAAGCTGCTAATGTAAGATGCTGTTAGAATTGTGTCTGTCATATATCCGTTGTGTCGTGGCCCCTGGAAGTTGTTCTTTCTCACCGATGTCCTGCCTTGCTGATTGTGAAGCCAGAACGCATATAAGCAGACAACATGACAGCCTGCTTCCCATCATCCACTGATGGCTGTATGCTATGTCATGTTCTTTGCTTTACTGCAGCTTGGATTTTAGGGTACTTTAAAGCAGAGTGCAAACAAGAGGTTTAGCTCTCTTCCAAACTAATCAACAGCCTCGTGGGGAATGTATACCAAACTGCGCTATTCAGTATATCTCCTGCATGCGTAACTCCGTGTTAAAGTCCAAATTGCTACTTTTGCTGTTGTTTGCTTTCAAGTCCGAAGCTGATCATAGTTCTAACAATGAAAAATGACTTTCAGTTGAGGACCCCATATACTGTATTGCCAGCTGTAACAATTGTAACATAAACAGTGCTAGAAGGCATGGACGGGCAGTGGAACTCCATCACCTGCAGCTGAAGTTGTTAGAACAGTCCTCGGAATGGTGTTGGCTCAAGCCGATTAACATCTTCCTATGCAATTTCCAGGCCTGGTTTAGGAGTTAGCACGGACCAGAAATTATTCCCAGTGGAGACTTCTCATTCAGCTGTCCTATTTTGGACCGAGGGAGTTTGACAGCATGGGCACAGCCTATCCGGTTCACCTCAGTGCTAGTGGCATGTTTAAGTTACTTGACTGGACATTTGGTTATACATCAGTATCTGGATTGATCCTGGGTTCAGAAATCAAAGGTTTATGTGCATCTCTTTTGTTCTTGTTGAGATGAAACAGTCTGTCCTGACGAACTGAAGAGAAGGAACTTCATGCTTCTTTTGGACTGGGGTTTACCAGAGCAGTTTTGCTTTCAAAAATTCCCTTTGAACATCATTTTTACTGTGTATCGAATAGGATTCAGTGTCAGATTAAAGCTGGTATATCACAGATCTATTTTACAAAGAAAATTTCATACTTTCATGAATCTAACAAATGTCAGAAACTTTCCTTTGCCATGAAAAGTGCGTATAAAATAGTTTTAGAAGATCACAGAGAAATAAGCATGTTATTCACTTGTCATAAATGTTCTTGTTTCCTGAGCAGGGTGCTTCCATAGGTACTTCTTATGAAGTTTCACTTTTTTTTTTTTTTTTTTTTTTTTCAAATAGCCTGAAAAGCAAACTCAGGAGCAAAATCAGAAGTTTACTTTTGATGACACTATAGAAGAAGCTTTATCATATAATAATGCTGTAGTAAGTCTAACTTAGTGATCGATGATGGAAATAAAGTATCTTTAGAAGGGGTATCACCAGTGGGGATTTCAGAAATTGTACATACAGATACTATGGCACACTTCTGTGTGAATCCGGCTGCCCATCTGCTGAAGGAGATGTGTTGTCGTTGGGTGTCTTCTGCTGTCTCTGAGAGGGTTACAATACCTAAGCACTGTGCCCAGCAATAAATGGGGCTTATCACAGAGGCCCTTGGTGCCTGCTGGTGGGTCACCCTGATACTTCTCTCTCTCCATCGCACCCGGCTATGATAGTGTTTTGAGGTAGGGGACAGCAGGCGAGGGAATGCAAGTCAGGGTCCCCTGGAAAAATAGTGAGGATTTTATCATGTATTTAGGGGGAGCGAATAAAGCAAAAGCAGGTTGAATAAAAGCCAAGGAATTCTGATTGCAGTTTTTTTGAGCTTTAACTTTGATGGGTTAGTACTGCTTAGTACTGCTCATTACAATGTGTATGTGTATAAACACGATACAGCAGCAGAAGGCAATTTCCAATGATTTATGCTAGCATCCGTAAAATTAATGTTTTCAACTTTTCTTAAAAAATATCAAATTGTCAAATAATGATAAACAGAGTAGAGAAATTAAAAGTTTGCAAAGAAGGCAGAATGTTGCCATTCCTCCCTGAAAAACAATATATGAAAAATACAGTCCCATATCATTTGAAATCGTGGTCTGTAGCAGGTGTGAATGAAACTGCCTGTTAAGAAAGAAATCTTTTCTCATAAGAATCAATTTTCTGTCAAAGTATTGTGGTTTTCTTATTTTGTATATTTCTCCCGCTCAGGTGCTGACAGTATTTCCCTGACATCTGCAGAGGGCAGGAAGCACTATATATAGTGTGTGTGTGTGTTTGTGCGTGCTTTGGTGGGTACCACTGCTGTAGGTCTGTCTATATCTATAGTAGCTCAATGTCTTAGTCAATAGATTGTCTTCAAGTATCATAGTTTGCTTGTTTTTTTTCTTTTAATGCTGGATTTCTGAGAGAGGGAAAGATGCTGGAAAATCCAATAACTCGGTAATTACCAGACTCTCCTGAGAAAAGATTTAACTAAGATTCCCCCTCTTTTCAAGCAACTATTCTGAGTTCTAAGCTACTGGCTATTCCAGGTCTGTGGAAATTTTCACATAAATGGAAATTTTTCTGCTGGAAATAGCACTGAACTGATGAAAAACTGTCTCTATTGCTGAGCCTATTCACTATTTTTAATTACCAGTGTATATGAAAATGTAAGCTTTCTGTACCTCAATATGCTCTCTGACACTTGTTTGCTTACTTTCTTCTAAAATCCAACCCAAATTTAATTTGGAGTAAAGGTTAATGCAAATGTGTCATAGACATTTTTTAGCACAAAATGTAATTGCGACTTTTGCTTCCAAAAAGATTTTTTTAAAATGCATGGAAAAGGAGTCTAAACATAATTGACTATGTCTTCAGGTTAGAATGGAAATGAGGAGTAACCGGGGGCCTACGAGCAAGGGAGAAAGGACCGATCAATACAGTAAGCTAGGTTTTAGAGGTCACAAAGTCCAATAATGTGAGAGTAGCCATAAATCAGGCTGAGGAGGCCCTTGAAAGGGAAATTAAAACCGAATTAGTTTTTAACCGTGTTAATGGAAGGTTATGACTTTTTTCATCCTAATGTAGCTGTCTAAAACAAGCCAGACAAATTACACTCAGTAAGTGCCTTACTCTCTACTGTAAACACTGAGGGCAGGAGTCTGTTGCTAAAGCAGAATCTGGGGTTTTGGGCTATTTGAGAGAATACCTCTTCCTTTTGTATGCAGTGAGGCTTTTTTTTTCTAGCATAAATCTTAATCCTAAAATATTTCACAGCTGGGCTTACAGTTAGTCATCCCACTTTCAAAATATTCTGTGCATGTTGGGGCGTAGTTATTCAGGTATTCCATAGACATTGTATCTTACATAATCTCTTCATACAAAGTGTCTTAAAGAGTTTCATTCTTTCACATCTTGGTATTATTAAGTTTCAGCTCTTTTATTGTAGGTCCTGTAACTAAGTCCCTTATCTGGATTAATAGAGCATGGATAGTAGATCAGAATATTGATCAATGTACTATCACTTCTTAAAGCAGTAGTAATTTTCACTGCTATGAGCAGGTTCAGAGGAGTCATTAGATGTCCTGCAAAGCCAGTGGTAATAGTTTGTTTTTCCTTTCGAAAATATAAACCAACCCACAGATTACATAGAAAGATGATGTTGTGATATTTCTCCAATCTGACCAAAACAATTTATTTTGGTTTACTAAGTCCATTATATGTTCTTCCTTAAGTCAGAGAGGGTTCCTCCAAATGTTGAATAAATTGTGTTAGTTATAGCACATCTTAAATATATCCAGTCAGGATTATGGGGATGACAGGCAAGCGCAGAACAATATTGAAGATCAATTCTTCTCTTTGTCTTGAACTTCCTTCTCAGTCCCTAATTCCCCTCACCAATTTCAATAAAGAAACAAAAAGAATTCCTCCAGGATAGGACTTCGAGCCCCGTGAGTCTGAGTATTTGGATGCCTCAGGTACAATCTGTCACATGGTGTTTATTGGCTTCGGGTTACACTGAGTTTCTGATGGGTTATTTTATTCCTATTTTTCAAGGCAAGTTATTCTGTCTTTATCTCTTCTCTGAAGTATTTTTATTATGTCTCAGGTGTATGGACTGTGTGGAAATCATAATTCCACTTTTTCTAAGTTTTGCACCACAAATTGTTTGTTTTCATTCATTCCCCTTGCACTGATCTAGTGCACTGGACCTCTTGTTTCTTTAGACCCTTGTTCCTGCAGTGGAACTCAAAGCAAATGAAGACTTCCTTAGCACTGCTGGCTACTCCTAGCTCTTACAGTTCTCACAGTGTGCCTGTGTAAATCTGTCATATGCACACATTTACATGTGACAGCATAGTATCAGTTGTCACACAACACTATCTACCTGTAGGTAAAACCAAAATAAATGTTTTATTTTTGTGAACACCCATGAACTGTATCTTTGATGTATGTATCATCTTCCAGGAGTGCACTCTATCAGCAATCAATCTCTACTTTCTAATTGCATGTAAACATATATTTTTAGTTATGACAACATTTTATTTATGGCTGATGATTTTCAGGAAGTGGTACAGGCAAGAGAGGAAGACTAGCAGAGGACAGCTGTTTAGAAGAATGACAATGTGTGTTTAATGTATCTCTTCCAAAAGAGATAAACGAAGCTTAAATCTAATTTTGCCCATTCAATAATCATGAAGAGGTAAACACAAGAGGCTCCAGCAAGTGCTTTCCTTAGGGTTTATAGTGAAGAAATAATAGACCCTCCCCAGACTTATAAAAACAAAGAAAAAACCAAAACAGTATCATCCTCATAAAATCATAATAGATCCCACCTGTAAATCGCTGTATTCTTCTACCTTAAGCATCTCTACGATGCCCAATTTCATAGATCCAAGTTAATTGCTGGTTTAACTCCCAATAAATGGGGAGGCAATGATCCGTTTATTCATTCCTGAGCTTTCAGAGAGAGGAGCTTTTAGCAATAACCTCCCAGTGGCAGTCACTCAATTTTCTCCAGGGGTTTGAGGAACTCTTTGTTGTAGATAGTAAGAAACTGAATAATGTTTGTGCATGGTTGTGGGTTAACCCAACATCTGCCTGACAGATAAGAAATAGACCCGCTGTGAGAAATAAGTCATTCTGAAGTGGCAGCTGGAGTCGGGTGGGATGCCCTTCAGCATCCAGCACCAGATGACAATTTGTGAGCAGTAGAACGGAGCTCTAAATCTCCGTGGCTGTAATGGGAATATAGCAACCTACCTTCCTACTTGTGAACACCTACATTTAAGTCTTGTTAATTTGGAGATGAACGTACATGACACTTTTTTTCTTCTTGAATTGAGCTTGCAATTTTGAAAGGCAAACTGGTAAAATACAGTGCATTAACAACAAGAATGTGATATCTCTGTTCTAAGGGTACAAAACTGTGTAATGTACGTGTACTTTATTTTACTTAGAGTGAGATTAACAGAACATAATGCACAGACTGTGCAATCTCTAGTAGCCCAGGCTGCAGAGTGATACCTTCTTGGAGGACGAATGGGAAACTTTTTGCAAGGGATTACAATTGCTCAGCTTCTGTACATGGATCTGGAGGGGAATTCTTTCTAATGTGTCTCCTTTGCTGTTTCCTGCCTGCCTCAAGCCCTGATGATCGGCTCTGGAAAACAAAGAAACAACTCAGTAGGAGCCTTTGTACTTACTTCTCATCACACTGTGTAAGGAGACTGGAACAAATGAATTACTATGTTCCTCACAGTGTTTTGTGAAATTTTTGATGAATCAAACCCTCACAATAATAAAAATACATATTATCTTTTGCAAATTAGGATCTCAACAGAGACTTTTTTTTTAATGCTTGAAGGGAATAGAGCAAAAGGCAGTGGGTTACTGCAAATTGCATTGTCAGCTGAGGAATTAACAAGAAACTACAGTTCTTTGACTAATAAGCTGTTCAACCTCTAACTGAACTGCAGAAGGAAATATTTTTGTGTACCCTGTTCTTTTAAGTCAAAGTTTTCTCTTCCCTCTTCTCTCTTTTCCTTTTTTTTTTTTTTTTTTTTTTTTTTTTTTTCCTTNATCAGCCTGTTAGAAGGATTTATTTATTTATTTTTGCAAAGTACTTGCACAAAGTATACAGAGTAAAAGCAGAAGCATTAAATACTTTATTCCATGTAAGTCTTCAGAGTTTAGAACTGAATAGTTCAGAATCAAACCCATGATTATTGTCTACTAGTCCTTGGGAATTTATCTCATTGGGGTTTTGTTTTTCTTTTAGGCTCTGAATTCTAATTTATGTGCTGGTTGGAAAAGCATTTTATATGACTTTTTCTAATAGCGTATGAGACTGAATCAAAATCTTAGTAGGAAAACTCACCACTGAACTGTGCAATCTGTGCCTGCCACAGATAAGTCAGGGTATTTCAGCAGCACTAGAAAGATGTAAATGCTAATATTTGTTCCAACTCTTACACATTCTTTCTGCCCAAGCTCAAGAAACAGATAAGAAGGGCTGTATTTAGTTGTCCACACACAAGCATGGGGTGGTGCCTGGGTTGGTGGGATATCAGACACTTACATGGAGGTACCAGATGTGCACAGGCCTTGTGAAAAACCCAACCCATGCTGGAGTGCAGATGAGATAACTGGTGCATCTCAGAGAGGCCTAGGTACCTTAGACGGGCAACTGAACCCGTCTCTAAGTGACATAAGCACTACCATGATCGAGCTGAAAATGTGTAAGTGCCCTGTAGTCTACTGAGTAGCAGCAACTGTGGATGAGCATACTCTTAAACTGTGGGAAACATGAGGTAGTGGAACTTGATGAAGGAATTAAGTATGAAGTGGAGCTACAGATTTGGTGCAAACTACATTGTATCATATCACCTCGTGCTTGCCGCAGGTTTAAGGAATACATACCAGCAAATGGTATGCTGACAGTTATGCTTTGACTTGGTAAGTTGCAACAACTTGGTTATATGTTTTGGTTTCTGTGTTTTGCTGGTGATCTTACCAGTTCCATTGATAGACACCATTTGTACTTGTTTCAACATCACTTTTTAGTTTGAGTTCTAATTGCTTATATACTGCAAATATTAATTTGGTGTACTGTACCCCCAAAATATATTATCGATTTAATCTTTCTTTTCATATTGCAGAGACAACGTATTAGAATGGCATAAAATATGGCCCAGTTCTACTACAAAAGAAGTGTCAATGCTCCCTACAGAGATCGTATCCCTCTTCGTATTGTACGGGCAGAATCTGAACTGTCTCATTCAGAGAAAGCCTATCTGAACGCCGTGGAGAAAGGAGATTATGCCAGTGTAAAGAAAGCTTTGGAGGAAGCAGAAATTTATTTCAAGATCAATATTAATTGCATTGATCCCCTGGGAAGAACTGCACTCCTTATTGCAATTGAAAATGAGAACCTTGAGCTCATTGAGCTGCTCTTAAGTTTTAATGTATATGTGGGAGACGCTCTGTTGCATGCCATACGAAAGGAGGTGGTTGGTGCTGTGGAGCTGCTGTTAAACCACAAGAAGCCCAGCGGGGAGAAACAGGTATGTGCAGGATTTTCTCTGGGTTTGTAGTCTACTCTGATGAAAAGAATTGTGCAAAGGGAGTAAGCAAAAAAAAACCCAAACCAACCATCATCCTTGCACACAAGTATTTAAAATCAGAAAATCAATTACTTTGATGCTGTATGCATTGTATTCATTTGTGTTTAGACATCATAGAATCATAGAATAGTTTAGGTCAGAATGGACATTGAAAGATCATCTAGTCCAGCCTCCCTGCCATGGACAGGGACATCTTTGACTAGACCAGGTTGCACAAAGCCCCATCCAGTCTGACCTTGAACACTTCCAGGGTTGGGCCATCCACAGCTTCTTTGGGCAACCTGTTCTAGTGTCCCACCACTCTCATTGTAAAAAAAAAGTCTTCCTTCTGTCCAATCTAAAGCTACCCTCTTTCAGTTTAAAACTGCTGCCCCTTGTCCGGTCACTGCAGGCCTTGGTTCCGTCTTTTTCATAAACATCCTGTATGTAATAGGAGGCTGCCATAAGGTCTTCCCAGAGCCTTCTCTTCTCTGGGCTAAACAACCCCAGCTCTCTCAGTCTTTCTTCACAGGAGAGATGTTCCAGCCTTCTGATCATTTTTGTGGCACTCCTCTGGACCCACCCCAACAGGTCCATGTCTTTCCTGTGCTGAGGGCCCCAGAGCTGGACGCAGTATTCCAGATGGGGTCTCCCAAGAGCAGAGTATAGGGGGAAAATCATTTCCCTCGGCCTTCTTCCCTCCATGCTTCTTGTGTGCAGCCTAAGATATGGTTGGCTTTCTGGGCTGCAAATGCACATTGCTGGCTTTGTCCAATTTTTCATCTACCAGTATCTCTAAGTCCTGCTTGGCAGGGCTGCTACTCTCAATCCCTTCATCCCTCAGCCTGCATTGGTTCCAGGGCTTGCCCCGACCCATGTGCAGAACCTTGTACTTGCCCTTGTTGAACTTCGTAAGGTTCACATGGTGTCCACTTCTCGAACCTGTCAAGGTCATCTCTGTCATTCAGTCAAATCTGCACAGGCCCACAAGGCTTATCAGTTTAATGTAGTTAAGTCGCATGAGATCTAGCTTCCAATAAGAAAGGGTAAAAACATTCTGCATCCTTCTTACCCCCAGCCTGAATAACAAGTTTTTTTCCACTTACAGCTGAGTGAATTGTTAACTGGCTTCTATATAAAGCTGGAATTGGGCTCACATTTAAATGATCATGCACAAACCCCCCTTCTTGGAAGACTGTGCAGTAAGAAAAATCAAACTTCTTCGAGTTAGAGCTTTGCGTCCATTATAAACTCACTCAGGAAAACCTAGAAGTTGATAAAACAATTAGGTTCTGCATGTGAGACCTCTTATATTGTAACATTATTCCGGCAGATATTTGTGGGAAATCGTTAATCATTCAAAGATGTAAATCATTCCAAAGCGAATAATAGTGGTAAGATGCGGTCAATTTGAATTCATTATGAAACTCCCTTTAAAGTCAGTGAAGGTTTCAACCCCTTCATGTGAAGGTCACCGTGTCCCATTTTAGCAAGGCAACACTGAGAGACATGACCCAATTAATCAGAACTTCAGCCCTGTCTCTAGTAGTCATCCATCTTATAAAGTACAGCAAAGAAGGTACAAACCCCTCTCCCTTTCTCTCTTTCTTCTCTCAGAGGAAAAAATCATTACATACAGTCTTATTCATGATAAATATGATACCTACTGTGCTTCCCCTTGCACTGCCTTGAGACATGCCCAGGTCAGAGGGGTTGGAACTAGATGATCTTTAAGGTCCCTTCCAACCCAAACTATTCTGTGAGTCTATGATTCTGTCTAGGGGGTAGCTAGCATCTTGCATATCCTTCTCAAATTAAGAAACTGGTGGAAACAGGATAACATAGCCCATAAATTCTGATATTCCTAGGACTCTTCCAGAAAGAAAAACCTTAACAATAGTTACAATACTGTATTTTCATCTATTTCAATTTTCATGTATTATAGGTACTGTATTAATGTATTTCAATGAATAGTATGTTGAAATGATTACAGCCCTTTCACAGATAATATATACTATATACTTTAATTATAGTATAATGTACTTGCTATGGATAGAATTGCAGATAACAGGTAAAGAGTATAATTTTTGCTGATGAAATAACATGAATTCTACGCTTTTTTTGTTATGGAAAGAAGAAATATAGTAGGTACAAATGTGTGTGTCTCCCTTCTTTTATAGAAAGCAAAAGCAGAGCTCCTTTATAATGTCAACAGATTTCTGTCAGAGAAAGAGAAGAAAACCAAATTCACTTTATGTTTGGCTTGTTTCATTATTTCTCAACTGATAGTGCAGATGAGAATTCAATGTATGGGAATTTCTCAGTGCAATATAGCAGGACCCAGAAGGTTCAGTGCACAGCCCTGTGCCAAACCAGTTAAACCACCTGGGTCTCCGTTCTCCAGCCTCTGTAGTGGAAGTTGACGTTTGCAGAGTGGAGTTCATCTCACTTGATGGTAGCCATCCAAAGCTGCGTCTCGTCTGTGATCTGGCTGCCTGGCCTCCCCTTGCCAACGGAGAAAAAAGGAGATGCCTGGAGAGCAACTCTTGCTGTCTTTTTCAATTACTTGTCTTAAGATGGCATAACCCACTTTTGGGACTAGCTAGAGAGTCTACAAATTTACCTTACACTAGATGCCTACATTTCAGGCTGTTCTTTAGACTTTCAGGACTACGTTTTGGTATGTGCCACAGCTACTGTAACGGAAACACTTGAATACAAATAGTAAAACTTGGTTTTGATGAGCTTCATGCTATAGTAGACAAAAGCTACCCTTTTGGGTTCATACTACAGTGTTAAATTAGCCACAAACTGCTTTGCTCGAAACTAGAGGTTAGCTCTCTGGGCTGGAGCTTAAGCATGTTGTTTCAGTGCCAGACTCCACTGCTGGCTGGTATGAAGAGTGCTGCTTCTTTTCCTTGGTTTCCCTGGTTGCACTTGCTGAGGGTCTTCCCGTTACTGTAAAGCATGAAGAATAAGCATGAGTCATTTGAACAGAGACATCTCCTGTTGTGTCTGTACAAGGCTGGGCTTGCCCATTGCAAATGCAAACACTGTTTGCGAGCCAGTGCTTGCACAAAATCTTCTTTAAACAAATAGATTATTTACATGCCCATGCCGTTGTTTGCACTAGGGACCCCAACAACCATTCAGCTTCTGCTGGTGTCATATGTGTAGATAATCACATCATTGGTTCATTTTTAGGAACAGATCACGCTGAAGAGAATGTAAACGTGGATTACATTTTTGCAGTAATGCTGCAATGAAGCAGATAGAATTGTGTTTATTTAATATAATCAAAAGTACCTGCTGGCTGAAAAATCATTACAGTAGACTAAAGATATAAAATCTGAATGCTTAGAATTATATACTAAAAATTATATTTTCAGTGTTTAGACAGAAAGATACATTTTTTCCCTGGAGAATCAAGTTCTTATTGAAACCCTAATTTAAACTACAACTTGACTTTTTTGATTGCTTTTATTTGTAAACATTTGCTGTATTATTTAGATGATGATTCATTTTCAGCCTCTGTGCTAACGATAATATGGTATCTTTGCCGGTTTGGTTTTCCTTCTTTGTGTAAAGCTAGTCATATCTGGTAAAATCCTGGCCCCTTGAAGTTACTGGAAATTTTGCCATTGATTCAGTGAGGTCAAGATTTCACCCTTTTGCTGGTTGTTTTGTTTGGGTTTTTTTTTTCCTCTGATGAAAAGTTATTCGCAAAGGAGGCAGATAATAAGGAATAACAGAAATGCATGTGCTAAATACTGCCAAGCTCAAGAAACAGTTTAGATTCCCAAATATTTCATTAGTGATGAAACTTATGGACATTCAAATGCAGAAAAAACTGATATGACTCATGATTTACCAGTAAATGGTTTAGCTCTCACTATTTTTTATGCTAACGAGATAATATACTATGTATGATGCATAGCTAATTTCAGCTTCACCCTCATGCAATAATGTAATTATATTTGTAAAACATAAGAATTTTTAAGCATGGGATTTCCTACATAATTCAAGAGCTCATTGACAATTTCAGAAAGCCAGAAAAAAAAATGTCGTCTTGTATCAACAGAAAGCTACAGTTCTTCAGGACAGATGAGATGTATCTTTTGAAAGAACTGATTTTCCTCCAAAACTTAATTCTTCAAACATTTAAATCTTTAAAAATAAAAGGGGGAAAATATAAAAACATGTTTATTCTGACCAAGAATCAATGCATTTAGTTAAAATAATACATTTTGTGCATTTTTGTAAGTTTTCCAATCAATATCTTCAAAATTAGTAGGTCCCACTGAATCTTGCTCTTTAATACTTCCTCCTCAAAAAAACAGGAATAAAGACCAACAGTGAGATCTTGTTAGTCTAAACTCTCTAGTCTACTGACCACTCAGCTATTGGGCTCTACCTAATATCCATACATAATGTGCCTTCTGTTTCAAAGACTGTATGGCTTACAGTGGGTTTTAAGCTGATTATCAATATATGGATACATCTGGTGCCACCTGGTGACTACAGATGAGGCACGTATGTTTAACAGCTTTGAACTGTATTTGACACCTTCTGTTACTCTGTGAGTGAGTTCTTTGTGGTATACATTAATGCAACTCAGGAAAAGGTTATTTTGTCACTTGCATTATATTTTCTACACTTTTTTTTTAGCTGTACCAGCTGCTAGAGCACATGTAAAAGAGGGGAAAACAAATTAAGGTGAATGAATTGAGGAAACTTGTCCTAGTACTTTTAAATTACCAGTTCTTCAAAGCCATATGTCCTGAATTATCTGCCAAGTCACTTGTTGCTTACCCTGATGGATAGTTGAATGCCAAATTAAGAGAAAAAAAAGCTGTTTTTTAAAATTTAGTATCTGCAGAAAATGCTTTTAGCTTGTTAAATTGCATGCAGCATCCACAGATGGGATGGGGGTTAGGCAGCATAAAAAAATTATTAGAATACCTTTATCTAAATCACAGCATGCTCTCCTGCTTGAGGAACAACCCAGGCATCAAACTCTAGCTAGGTGGTTGACCGTCTAGATATGCATGTCTATTCAGGGAAGACTGAAGCGGAGGTGTAGCTGTCTTCTAAGGATGCTACAAAGCACGTAAGCGAAGCTGAAGTCTCAGTTTTTAACTTGAATCTGTGTAGCATTTTATTAGCTGACAGTCTAGATTTAGGGCATGGGAACCTGACTGCAGTGTTTACAGGCATTGCCTGGCTAGCAAAAGCACATGGTAGTGCTCTTATGCCTCTGTTCACTATTAGATGTCGATCTTGTGATAGTGTGGGTATTTTTATAGGTGGACACCCTAGGGACAGCTTTCTGCAGATGTCTAAAAAAACCTACTGTGCTCATGCCAGACTAGCATTTGCAAACATAAGGGAATTGCTAGAGGAGGGACAACTTTAGGACAGGGAGAGAAGTGATGACAGTGATACATCCCTGGTTCATTCCTTCTGTGGTGTGGAAGTCAATGAATGTGAAAACACTGCTGAGTACAGAGGGAGGGTCATGGTAAGGAGGTGGAAGCTGGCTGGCTCCAGCCCCTACAGCTTTCCTCCAGTCAATTTGGAACTGAAAAATTAGTAGCCATGAAGGCAGTTTTGGAGGTAAATATCCTATTAGCACATTATTCAGTCTGTGGGTGCTTTGGATGTACAAATCAAATGTCACCCTTACACCATCTTCCTAAGAGGTGCTGATGTCCTCAGTGAGACTTCTATCCCTGTCTTCCGCCCACTGTCCAGACAGGTTTCTCTATTAACAGGAAGATCTTTCTACATGTAGTGAATCAATTCCTTGTACATCATCTCTGCATTTCCAAGGTGTCCTGGCAGAGTATATGACACCTAATTTTTTCTCATCTCTTGTTTGGTCAACATTAGCAGAACAGGCAATGCATAAGAGTCAGTGCATACTTTCTGATGCCCTGGCTTAGGAAACCTTTGTAAGAATTGCTGCAATTAACTCCACCTCTGCAAAAATGCTGTGAAATGTGCATTTAATTTCCTGAAGAGCAGCCAGAAGGTCTTTGGCATCAGCTTGACTCCTCTCTGTTTTTTTTGTGCTGTGCTGTCACACCATGTGCAGAGAAAAGAAGAAGTTGCTGGCACAAGGCTGGAATTAGGAAGCTGAAAAGAGACCATACCCACCTCCTGTACCTTTCATAGCTTGTTCACTCCCCTGGGACAACCAGTAAAGTCACATCATGAACTACTTTATGAAAAATCCCTGTCTTCTACTTGTGGTGCTAAGAAATGTTATACATGTTGTATTTCTCCATCTCATACTTGCACCCTCTGTTTCTGCTGCTTGCTCTCCCCCACAGACTCAGTCACAGTCCCTACCAGTCAAAGTCAAACCAGGAAGCCAGCCCTCAGCTTCTTCAATGTGGACTTCAGACACTGATGGCCTCTAAAAATACACATCCATGGCACAGACAGTTTTATTTCATCGGTTTTCACGCATCTTCCTGGCAGTGTCTCAAAGGGCCAAGAAAGGAAAAGTTCAATGTGTTGGGTTAATATTGGGGAAAAATATTATTTACTAGAACAGAAAAAACCCAAATGTCTGAAGCTTAAAAGGTACAGGTAGACATTTCTGAAGGACTGAAAGAGATGCAGCATATTCCTTGGTGAAGTCTATTGCATATGGGTACAAGAGACAGGGTAAAAAGAGCATGTGGTTAGAAAGTGGTAGAAGATACTGATACCTGAATTAGCATCTCAGCACCCAAACCATTCTATGATGCTATGGTGCAAAGATGGATATGATCATAGCAGGGATTGCCAATGCCACCTGGTTACAGTGGACCTGGAAATGTCGACCCACCCCACAGTAAGACATATTCACTTTGCAGAATCCTCTTCCACTACCTCAATTCTCCCCATAATTGCCATGCTTTTACAAAAGCTACGAGTTGGGTTGCAGTCAGAGCTATGGATTCAAGTTTCTGACTTCACTGCCGGGTTCTGAGTCTCCCTCAGGAAAAGCATAAGGCAAGTTACCACTTCCTCACCAGACAGATGGTAAGCAACCCTTCTTTGACAATATTTAAGAGCTTCTTCAGTAGCCTTGCTGGTCACTGTAGGCTTTACAACTGGGATATTCCTGAGCAGCTGGGTAAAAGGGATGGTATGTTTTAACCTTTATCTCTGAGGGAAAGGAGTGAAATGAAGGAGACAAAAAGTTTAATGTAGGAGGTAAGGACAGCAAGCTGTGATTGTATGCTTTTACGTTATAAGGAAAATGGCATCTGGAAGAGATGGGTGAGGTGAGAAATGGTATGTAAGAAGGAGCATCTCTGATACTTTACACACCAAATGTGAATCCAGGAAGCTAAACCAGACAAACAGATTCTAGTGCTGCTGTATGCCACATGAACAATGCTTGCCATGTGTGAACAAAAGGATCCGGGACATTTTTGAGTTCCTGGGTCCCACGTTGTGTGATGGTAGCATCTTCTCCCAGCTAGGCACCAGTCCATCATGCCACATCTGGGTGTTGAATGAACTAACAGAAAGCTACAGGGAGGTCTGACCAGCCTCCTGATCTGGATGACAGGCACACCATCACGCCAGAGCTTGCTCTGGCATTTATGTGCTACTCAGTGTGTTAGCAGCCACTCTGAACTCTTGGACAGGAAGTTATCCAGGTGGATCAGTAGGGAAGCTTGCTATCTTGGGACTTTTTGGGAGGCGGGGAGAGAAGGGGCCTTATTTTTCTATGACAAGCTAAAGTTATATTTTATAAATCTTCATGCATTTAGCTGATTGATAATTATTTGGAGTGGGGAAGTCAGAAGAGAAGAGGAGGTGTTGACAATATGAGTTGTCTTTCACCTGAATCTACCGCACACAGTTCTGATCAGAATAAACAATTATTGGTCTTATGCCAAAACACGTCTCAACATCTGATTTTTTTTGGAATGTTGCCATGTAGTTTTGGAGAGAATAAAAGGATGTACAAGAATAGCCAGAAGGAGGGAATGATCCTGTGTGAGGATATGTGAAGGTTGTTGTACAGTATAGTTTCTAGGCCACTGGGGCAGGCTGCTACGTGGATGTTCAGGCACTTACTTAAACTGTCTGGGAAGGGACACAGAGAGCAAGACTAGACAGCTTTGTAGGCAAAGTGACTTCAGTCTGGCAGAATTCCCAGAAATAGATAAAAAGTCTAAAGGTGAAAAGTCAGGAAACAGCATGAAAGCAGCGCAGAGCCTAAAAAGTCATTTTCTGTTCCTGTGATGCTGGCAGCCTAGATTCTGCACTTCTGACAGAGCTCCTATAAGGTCCGACAGAGCTTCTGTCTCCTAGGAAATTCCCCACATGTGGCCTCATCACCCTTTCATGTCTCTTAGTATCTTCTTACTTCTTGAAATTGCCCTTTGAGGAGTCCCATGGTCCTGACCACCAGCACTTTTCTCTGGAGCTGTGCTTATAGCCCAACTTCAGTCTCAGTCAGACTCCTGTTAGTACATGCAGAGCATTCAGTCAACTTTGGTCCATTACTTTTGTTCCACGCCTCGTGGCATGATACCATCTTCCCAGCCTTGCATTGTCCCACAATACAAGTGTTCAAGGGAAAGTTGCTATGCTGGGGTTGTACCTCCTCCTGGTAACAGTGTGGGTCATTGTGGAGAAGACCAGGGAACATATACAGGTTTTGGGCACAGCACACCTGCAATGGACTTACACTACAAATATGTTGTTTTAAGATGTTGTTTTGAATTTTCACCTAGTTGCTGAACTGGGACTTATACTGGTGAAGCAGGGGCAGAAAGAAAAAGGGTTCATGAGCACTGCATGATGCCTTGTAGTTTTTCTTATCCAAAACTCTTGCTCCAGTAACTTTGGAAAATATCAGTCACAATCATTTATGTAATGCTCTTCGTCTGTTGAGATTGAAGCATCATTTTTGTTTTGAAAATGTCTCCCACAGAAGTTAATGAACTAAATGCCTTTTCTGAATGTTCTGATTAATGACAGTCTAGCTAGTAATGAGTATGGAGGAGGCAAGGCAAAGCTATTTTGTTGGGCTTGAAGTGTACAGCCTTGAAGTGGAATGTGAGGTCACGAAGTTGGTTCTTCCCACTCCTAGCTACCTGAGTGGGTAGCTGAGTATTTTTTTCCCAGTGGCATCTGATTAATTAGACTTTTCTGACAAGTTTTAGTATGTTGATAGACAGAGATGAATGGGAGAGGCTATGTAGGGGATATTTCAGTTTATTGATGAAATAGATATGGTAGCCTATCCACATGTTCAGTCTTTCATATAGTCATTTGGGGACATGAAAACAACATGTAGGGGTGTCCCATAAAGGTGGAGATGGCTAATTACATATGAGATGGAAATATGGATTTACCAAAGTATTGTTCTTTGATGTTTTAGAGGTATGCTGGCTGTTTTCAAGTTCAAAAAAAGCTGCACGTAAGTGTCATTATGTCTTGGCAATAAACCCATATTGTCTGTGTTTATGTGCATCAGAGATAGGGTGGGTGGCTGTGTAGAAAAACCTGTGACAATTGCTAAAGAAAGACTCCAGAAGCTAGTGTCATCAAATAGAGCTCCTAGCAATTTCAATATTGAGGTACGCAATGTGTTCTACAATATGCAACCATCACCTTGTAAAAAATTCTAAATCATAATATTCCAAAATTGAAGCAGTGGCAAAAGAAGCATGCCAAAATATGGGGAAACGTGATAGTTTCTTGACCTGTACAAAATGATGAGCCATTTTTTATTGGCATAAAAACCTAAAAAAATCTGACTAGCAGGACCCTTACAGATAGATTCCTGGCAGGTAGTGTTATTGATGATGACTTACACCAGCTGTGAATCTAATCCTCCGTTTTAGCAGTTTGCAGAAGTTCAGAAAATATTGATGATGACAAATAGAGTTTTACTTCAACGACAAGTTGTGAACCAAGTTTCTACCTAAACTTTAAGTGTTATAGATTCAGAAAGATTAAGTGCTTTTCTGTCATTATTTGGTGCCTTTTTCACACTTTTTGTTTTCAGCTTATGCTGGAAATGAATGCACTTTTCTACTGTGAGATTTGCAATAAACATTTGAAGATCTAAAATAAATCAAAATCTTTTGAAAAATCTAAAATAATTCAAAATCTTTAGGAGGTTAATACAAAAATGAAGTCTGTGGAAAAGTCAGATGTCACATTTTCAGTGTTGCTTTTTTTTTCCCTTTTTATATTTGTTGAGCCCTACTTTACAGCAGTCACCCAAGTTTACAACTGGAATAGGGACGGCATACAAATAAAAAAAGAAAGTGTCCAAAATCTCTGCCTTCTACAATGACTGGTCCTGTACTGCCATCTTCATCAGACTCCATGCCTGGAATCCTTTTTGCCAAACCTACCTGCTATACCTTCCTGATAACAACTGCAAAATAGTTTCAACTAAAGATTTTGACTGCCTTTCAGGGCTTGAAAACAAGAATCAGCTCTGAGTCCAGTAGTATAAATCTATTAAGAAGACTGAGAGGTTCAACAAATAGAACCTTTTTTAATTGAAGCAGTCTTGTCTTCTAAGGTCTAGAAATCCCCATAGCCAATTATCTTTACATTTGGCTGTGCAATTTAATTTATGAAGTTAACAAATATATAAACATTAAAGGAGCAATATAAACAAACCACTATCTTCTCTGCCTAGAGGAGCCTCTCAGGAGACAATTAATGGGTTTGCCCTTGATAAAACAGATTGAGAAGACCTGTGCTATATATAAATATATGTGGACAGATATATGTATGTAAGGGGTGGGAGCCAGCTCCGGATTCAGATGCCTGCAGCTGAATGCAATATAGCAGTAGAGCCAGAGGTCTATGCAGAGATGTCTCCTGCATCACAGCATCCTGCCTGTCCTCCATCTGCGCTGCAAAGGGGTGAGACCCTCAAGTAGGTCTTGTGTCATATCTGTGTAATTCTCTCTGATTCTCTAGGGTATCTTAAATGGTACTAGGTGCCTATGTCTAGGTACCTGAATCAGTCCTGTAGTGCTCACATATAAGCCAGATATCTGAGCTCCCAAGAAAGTCAGTGAAGAGTTAGATGGTCTGCTGACCAAATGCAAGTGTCTGCCATAAGCTAAGAAGAATATTTCTCTGGACTCTACTGACTACATTGACCAGAGGCCCAGCTCGGAGGCTCACATGAAGTTGCTAAGTGAAATGTGAGGCATCATAGTATATCTATGAGACAAGTGTGGTCTTGGCAGTTATGACACAGGACCTGTGCGAGACCTGTGCCTGTGTGGAGTGGTGACTGGAGGTCACACAGGACACCTGGAGGTATCTGAAGTAGCACTAGACACCTACATGGGGGCAACTGAGATGAGCCCTAGATTTGCACTGGGTGTAACAGGAGCTTAAAAACCTGATTCACATATAGACCCTATAATTAGGTGTTTAAATCTAGAGATAAATCCCATCCTGTAGGTTCATCTACAACATATATCCTCTCTGACAGTGCCCAGGAAAGATTTCAGGAATAGCACCACCAAAGCCCTGTTGTTGAAAGGAACTCTTTCAAAGGCACAGCAGTTCCTGATGGACATGCTCTTCCAGGCAGTCTGATGCTGCAAAGTGGTCCACTGAAAAATATTTTCTAAGAGCCATTCTAGAGTTCTTCCTTGTCTGTAAGTCAGTGTGCTGAAATGCAGCTACCTGGAACTTGCCTGTGGATATACTACTTAAATAAGTTGTATACAGGGAAGAGTAGATTTCAAAATCTTTTTTAAAGTGAACATTAGTCTTTGTGCAATCATACCTAATAATCTTTAAAATTAATGGCTTTCCAAACCTTCAGCTATGGGAAAATCCTATGAAAATTTAAAAAACAGAAACATGCCACTGTTGAGAAGCTTGCTCATTTATGGTACTCAACGCCCCACCATCAACTTCCCTCTTGTCACAGGGCATTCCTTGTCAAATTGTTCTGTGAGCAGTGAAATTTATGAAATCTGCACAGCTATGTGCATCATGGTTTAATTTCCTCTGTTTTTAGTTAGGAGTGTTCATCAAAGCTTTTTAAGAAGGGATGCACTTCTAATATCCTCTTTTTGTATGAGTTCTCTGGTATCTAGTAATATCATTGAGCTCACACTCCAGAATTTTATTCAGATCTCAGTCATGCATCTCCTTTAGGAAACTTGCAGCAATTTAGGATCTCCCCCTGTTCTGCAGGGGGAACAGAACGACAATGAGGATTATAATCCTCCCAGGTTGGAGGACTTGCTGAGGCTTAGTCAGACCACACCCCGAATCAAAACTTCCTCGGTGAAAAAGAAAAGATGGGTCATTGTAATAGGGGACTCAATTCTGAGGGGGACGGAGGGCCCCATATGCAGACCGGACCCGCTATATAGGGAGGTTTGCTGCCTCCCTGGGGCCAGGGTTGGTGATGTCAAGAGGAAACTTCCGTCCCTGGTGCGGCAATCAGATTATTATCCCCTTTT
>VZSZ01000668.1:0-18192 GCA_013398815.1 Ibidorhyncha struthersii
GGGCAACCTGCGCCAGGGGCTCACCACCCTCACAGTCAAGACTTTCTTCATAATATCTAATCTAAATCTCCCCTCTTCCAGTGTAAAACCCCCTCATCCTATGGCTCCGCTCCCTGATCAAGAATCCCCCCTCAGCTTTCCTGTAGCCCCATTAGGGACTGGAAGGGGTTCTAAGGTCTCCCTGGAGCCTTCTCTTCTCCAGACTGAACAACCCCAACTCTCTCAGCCTGTCCACACAGCAGAGGTGCTCCAGCCCTCTGATCATCTTTGTGGCCTCCTCTGGACCCACTCCAACAGGTCCATGTCCTTCTTATGCTGGGGGCTCCAGAGCTGGATGCAGTACTCCAGGTGGGGTCTCCCCAGAGCAGAGCAGAGGGGCAGCATCCCCTCCCTTGCCCTGCTGGCCATGCTGCTTTTGATGCAGCCCAGGATGACGGTGGCTTTCTGGGCTGCCTGCGCACATTGCTGGCTCATGTTGAGCTTCTCATCCACCAACACCCTCAAGGCCTTTTCCTCAAGGCTGGTCTCAATCCATTCTGTGCCCAGCCTGTATTTGTGCATGGGATTGCCCCAGCCCACATGCAGGACCTTAAACATGGCTTTGTTGAACTTCATGAAGTTATATGAAGATGGAGCAGGTTTTGCTGGAGAGCCAGAGTTCGTCTAGTTGTATGGCCATGTTTAAGCCATGCCAAGTGTACGCTGCATCCTCCGGTGTTGGTGCTGGTTTCATGGTGTTCTGTCTCCATCCTCTGCTCATTTTGTGGAGGTGGAGTCAACTGGGCACTGTTTCATTGCTGCTGGTTTAAATCCTGGGTCGAGCCATATTATTCCTCGGAAATGAGCGGAAATAACCTGCTGAGATGACTGCCTACATAATTTACTCTTGGAGGAGCATTCTTTGTGTGCTCTCTGAAGTGATGATGAGGAAGGAAGTAGGATGCTTCTCCTACACAGCAGCTTGTTGAAAAACATCTCCACTTTTTTCTCAGTGATACGAACAAATTTTGCAGGCCATCTTGATGTTCTGCTGCCTCATGTCCAATGACTGATGTGGGCTGTTTCATATTATCCAGTATTTTTCTTCCTGGCTGGAGCAAAAACTGGCCTTGCCTTTGTGGCTGGTGACAGAGGAGGTCCTGGCATTTCCTGAGATGACTCAGATCTTGCCATGTGGATGCATTCGGGATGACTTGGGCTCTGTGGCAGTTTGGTAATTAACTGGGCAACTTTCTGAAAGGGCTTTCAATAGTGACTCCTCGTGACTTTTTTTGCCATTTAAGTCATTGAACTGCAGTGATGAGAAACTTCCGTTTGTGGAAAAGGGAGCTTTTGGGTTTTCCTTAGCGCAGGATTAGTCAGATAACGCCCAGTGGGCTACAGCTTGAAACGGGGCAGATGTATGTGGCTAAAGCACAGGGCTAAGATTGAAGAGCTGAACGTTTCTGCCATGCCACGTTTTTTCAGGATGATCTGGGCTGTTGACCTTTCTGTGCCTCCCTTGGGTCATCGGTACAGTCAGCCCAACGAGGACATTGCTCGCTTTATCACATTTCTTGGGTAATTGATGCCAAAACCGCATTTTCTAGTCTGTCCTTCCTGAGGGAGTTGCTGAATGGGCTTGTCAGCCTTGCGAAGCTCTGGGTGGGTCCTTGCTGTGGTACGTAGGGTCTGGTTAAGAAAGGGACCCAAGTACTCAAGTAAGGGTGGACCCAGGTACTCAGCTGCAGGGAGGGCTCTGTGGGCATCGGTCCCCGTGGGCATCAGTCCCTGCAGGTGTGCGTCGGTGCCTGCAGCTGAGGAGGAGCTCCACAGCCTTCACGGGGGTGTCGACAGCTCTGAGCGCTGGCTTTGGGTCCGCATTTCAGTAGCGTTTGGGGGAGGTCATGGCTCCCATGGAGAAGACTCAGTCGTGGACCCGTTTTTGCCTCTGCAGACAGAAGGGTCGGGTCTAGCGAGCGAGTGTGGTTGTTCCTGGGAGGGAGCAGGGGCTAATCCTGCTTCCATGAATTTATAGAACGTGTCCCACCACGGGAGCAGGTTTTAAAACCTGGGCAGCGTGGCAGTTTGGTGTTTGGCAGTACGCTTGGTTAGCAGAGTAGCCTTGTGCTCTTCTGCGAGCCGTGTAAAGGAAGGGGTAGGTCTCTGTGACAAAACACCTTGATCTGAGTACTGGTGTTGCGCTAATTACAATATGTAATACTCTATTAGGGACCCCATTACTCAGCCCCGCAGGGAGAGAGCAGGAGAGGATGAGCAGGTAATAGATGACTGCAGTAGGAGCACAGTGAATTTAGCTGGAGGTGATCTGCGAAGCACCCTTTAAAAAATACCGGTGTGGACAGAAAGCCTTTGCGCTGGTTTTAAATGAAGTGGAACAAATAGGGTCAGAGATGTCCCCATGCCGTCCGCAGTTTGTGGCATACCTGCATCACCGGGCTGGATCCTGCTCCGTTCGTACCTGTCTGCACCACGGGCTTCTCACTGTAAGAAAACCAGTCCTTTTTTCAGTGCAGCTTTGAAAGATGCTATTTTTCTGACCAAATACTCCGGACTTAGCCGTGATCTCCACAGAATGACTTCTGTACGGATGGTTTGGTGTTGACGTTGGCTGTGCTACTATAAAAAAGCTGTGTTTTTTACGAAGGTTGGAGTTCATGGAAATAATATGAAAAATCTATTGTTAATACATGAAAACTCATGCTGAAGATGAAAACTCATCTTACAAACTGCTCTTTAAATTATACCCACGTGGTGTTCGAAACATTCTGCTCAACCTTTTTAATTAAAGACCAAACTCTAGGAGGCAACTGCTTTGCATCCCTCCCCTCATCCCCCCCTCTTTGCTTCCTTGGCTGTTTGCTTAAAACACATTCCCTCTGTTGGGATGAACGACTGAATTCTGCTGCTTCTTCCTCTCCCAAACGTCCAGGAGTGTGTTATTTTCTGGAGAGAGCATATGCCATGGTATGGGTTTGCTGTAGAAGCAGCAGGACAGCGGGTCCCTTTTCCCCAGTGAGCAGCAAAACCCAACGGGTACCATGC
Source organism: Ibidorhyncha struthersii (assembly GCA_013398815.1). Lineage (NCBI taxonomy): Eukaryota > Metazoa > Chordata > Aves > Charadriiformes > Charadriidae > Ibidorhyncha > Ibidorhyncha struthersii. Next base: position 3,046 of record VZSZ01000668.1, read on the forward strand.
CCTGACCCATGGGTGGCTTCAGCCATGGCCAGGTAAGGTGTCACCCAAAACACTTTTTCATTACATGTCATGCTCTCCTGCTTTTGCTGCCGAACTGGTTGCTTTCGGGCCGGGAAGAACTGATGGTGACCTCAGGGAAGATCGTCACAGCACTCTAGCGCTCCTGTTGTGCCAAAAGCATCCGCTTCTTCGGTAAGCATCGCTCTTTGTGGGTTTTTTCCTTCTCATCTGTAACTGTAGGGTTGTTAGTAGCATTGTACGTCGTGGTGCCTCTCCGAGCGCTGACAGCATTGCTGCGGTGGGGTCCTTGCTGTCAGCGCTTGGAAAGCAATCAAAGGCTTTGATGTGTCGGGTCAGCTGAGCTCAGCGTAGCGTAAGGGTTCATTTGTGCCACCTAAATAAACAGGGTTTTACCCAGTCAGCTTTGCTTTTCCTGCCTGCTTTGAGAAGAGCTAGGGGTGGTGTCTCTGAGAACAAAAAGGCAGCGCTGATGTGAAGAAGAGATGAATGAGTGACTTCTCTAATAGATGACTGACCATCACAGAAGGACCTGGTGGTGGACCCTGTGCGTTGCTGGTGCCCGTCCCCTGTGCAAATGGCAAAGCCCTGTCTGTGGTGTTTTCTTGTCCTCCTTAATCCCTTAATACCTCTTTTCTTTTTAGTACCTTGGGAATGAATGGTATCAGTCCCAGGATCGAAGGTCAAACAAGAACCTTCTAAAAGATTGAGACCATTTTCTCTTGTGAGTGTTGTGTATATACACTAATGGCTGTAGGAGTCAGGGAGCAAACCACTGTAATGAGTAAACCTCTCTAATGAACCACCGTGTTGTCACACACTGTTGTAGGAGAATCCCAGAGTGTGTTCAGTTGTCTGCTTGCAAGAAATAGATGGGCAGAAGGGACTGTAAGTGGGACAGGTACTCTTATATCACACCAAAGGAGATAGCAATCTCGTACTTGGTGTTCAGAGAAGCGGGATGCACCTATATCACAGCAGCAAATTGAAAAGCCGCGGGTAGATGATTAGGTTTACCAGCCTGGAGAATGCCTCCTGGAATTCAGGTACAGTCATGCTGATAATAAAGCATTAAAATTTGGTAGCTCTTGATTTTATTGAAAGTTTGAATTTATAACTAGTGACCAGACTATGCTGGTGAGGTGGTGGAGGGTCACTGTGGCGGCTGGTAGAGCATCCACCAGTATCTCCATGCTGCAGTGGTTTGTTTGCAGCGTTTGTAGAGCACTGCCATGCACTTGTGTGTGCTGGTGCTGCCCAAGGCTGCGCTGGTGCAATTGGAGCAGCTTAGGGGGACCTGCTGTTGCCTTTTGGCTTGGAGGTCTCCATCCCTCAGCGAGGAGGGATGACTTCTTAAACGAGCTACTGATGGTAAAATCCCAACCACTTCTTGAGTTTTGACCTCTAATTCATCACATTGTGCACTGCGTGGGATGCTTCTCATACAGCTGAGCCTCTCAGCTTTGCTTGGTGTCCTCATCACTTCTGTGTTGGGGCCGTTTCACACAGCCTTTCACCTAGAGGTGCTATGAGGGGCTTTCTGAGGTGCAGCATTCAAACATGAGGGCCAGGATCCCACTGGAGCAGAGCCTCACTCCTAACCAAGGGGACTTCACCGGCCATTGTGCCTTTGGAAGTACAATCTTGTTGGTGCTCAGTGCTTTTCCTCTGTAGATAATTCAAAATGAAGAGTGGCACACATTGCTTTAATCAAATCTCTGCTCATGCCTGTGATGGTACTGTGACCTCTTGGTGGTGTGACATGTAGGAGCCTTTGGGGTGTAGCTGTGGAGCAGTATCCTCTTGCGTTTGGGTTTTTTCATCCCCCATTCAAAGATATCATCCCCGCTCCAAAAAACTTGAAAAAAGGAAAAATAAAATCCGTAATGACTCTTGAGGGAAGAGTGTGTGGAGGAGTTTTTGTCTGCGATAGCAGTTGAGCTTACTCCTGGTTAGCTGGAGTTGGGACAGGGCCCTGCTGCCTCTCATGGGTCTGCTCTGGCACCTGGGTGGTCATGGACCATGGTGACCCTGACTTGGGTGGGGGTTGGACCAGATGGAGGTTCCTGCCAACCTGTACACTTACGTGTTTAGAGAAAAAAAAAAAAAAAGTGAGGAGGACACTGGTTTTGTCAGTGAGCTCAGCAGATATGAGTAACGCTGGGTAAGCAGAGAAAGTCTTGTTTTAACTCTGCTGCTTTCTGACCATCACAGTATCTGAGGTGGGTTACCGGATGACATCCCTACCAGCAGGCCCAGGGGGTGGGTGCATCAGACGGCCAGGCAAACATCCCACTTCTGCACCATCCATCGGTATGGTGGGATGTGGTGCGTGTTCCCTTGCCACCCCCTTACCTGTGGACAATGGCCAACCACTGGGAAGCAAAGGGAAGATCTCCATGTCACGCCAAGCACTGTGACCTTCTGTTGGCAGCACCAACAGGCCACCGGCCCCGGTTCAAGCTGCTGGTGTTTCCCAGGCAGGGCTGGAGGTGGGAGCAGCAGAGCTGCCCAGGCACGCCGCATGCCTGCGCTCAGCACAGATCATCCCGACTGCTCGCTTCGGAGGGTTTCTTATTTTTAGACGAAGCAGGAGATGGGAATGTGCTGAGCCGGCTCCTAAGACCTGCCAAAAAAAGAACATCTTTCAGGACTTATTTTAACTTTCAGCCCTGTCTCGACACAAGAGTGATCTACCTAGAATTGATAAGTGATATTGCGTAGGGTCGATAAGGCTTTTGCAACACTTCCGTAAGGTAGAAAAGAATATTTCAGAAATATTAGAGGAACTCTGTCAGGACAAACATCAGGCTCAAAAAATAAAGCAGGCGTTTTACACCCAGAAAAATCTAAGTACTAGATTTTTAGTACTAGTATTAAGCAAGTCTAAGGTACTTCTCGTTGTTTAGGGTCAAATTATGGCAGGTGTATTGGCACTGAGGTTATGTGGACGGCTGGGAGGTGCACAGCCCTCTGGATGAGAAGAGCCACGGAAAAAGCCAGAGTCCTGCTGCAAGGACAGGCAGAGCTGCTGGCTCTCAAGTTTGCGGGGTTGGGTGTTTTCTCTTCTGTGCTTCCCTCAGCTTCATGAGTTAAACCCCATGAGTTGTTTCATAAGTTGTTTTGTGAGTTTTTCGGTGATGCTCTTCAGCTTTCCGAGACCTGGCGATGCTTCGGCGTGGTCCCAGGTACGGCGGGGCGGTGGGAGCTCTGGGAGGACGCGCAGGCAGCGGGTGTTTGCTGCCTGCCCCTCCAGGCAGCCCCACGGCGACCGCGGAGCGGTCTGTGCGATACCAGGAATGCGAGGCTTCCCCGGCGAGCGGGGCTGGGCATGACGTGCACCTTCAAATATGCTCTTTTATTCTTGGCCCTTGCAGCCAGGAGATAAACTCGTGACTTACAGGGTAAAGACAAACACCAGAAGCGCAGCCTTGGGTTATCTTGTCTGACTTTATTGCTGTGATGAAGTACCTTGCGAGGACATTATCATAGCGTTTTGCTCCATTATAAGGACAGCGATAGGGGGCTGCGGAGGGATGTGGTGGTTTTGTGTTGCGCAGGGAGCTTAGTGGGGATAACTCATTTTTTTTTCCCAGGCTGATAAGCTGCATTGGAAGTTTTCAAGACTTGTAAAATTAGGAGTAAATTTAAAATCTCTGGAACATAGCTTTTCTATGTACTCTTTTTGTGTACTGAATAAGCAAAATATTCGGAAGTAGTGTTTGTAGTAGCCATGATGAACCAGGGGCAGAAGAAAAGCCGGATTTGTAGCGAGAGGGTAATGTCTTTTATTAGAAGAGCCGGCAGAGCTGGAGAAGCTGCCTGAGCTTTAGGGCATGCTCAGTCCTTTCCTCAGTCTGGAAAAAGATGATGAAAATATTTTAAGCAGACTGCTGGCCGCATTAAGCAGGATCTAAATTCGCGTCCCAAGGCAGTGATGCAGTTTGGGTGGCAAAGCCTGGTCCATCTCCACGCAGGATGGATGGGATTTATCTACCTCCGTAAGGAAATCTGAGATCAGTGGGTGGTGTGAAACCTGTTGAGATCAATTGGAAAGCGTTAGTGGTCGCTTGGGTTTGGGGACGGAGCGCGGGCAGCCTTATTTATGTCCCCGTCCGGCTGTTCCCACAGCAGACAACTTGCAGGTGTCCCTGGGAGGGGAAGAGCTGGCTCAGCGAGCTTAGCTTTCTCCTTGGCTATCAGTGCTTTGCGTCCATGAGTGAATGTTTTCTGCCAGAAAAATGTTCCCAGCTATATATTTATTTTTTTTTTCCACTGGCTTTATGGAAACACTGTGCCTTTCTTCTCCTGGCGTTCCAGCTGGTGCCTGCCCTTCCCGCGCATACCAAGTCCTCCCTTCGTCACTGATAGGGGCTGCTCAGATGCTCTTGGTCAAAACTGCTTTGCATACACTTTTATGCAAATTAAAAGTTTGTTTTGCATGGAGAGGCTTGCCTGTGTTTTCACGTAGTTTCTTGGAAGGGAGGGTGGGGAGTGAGTGTGTGCAGCCGAGATCCAGAGCCCGTAGGTGCCACCCCGGTGGGACGTGTCCCTCAGCCCTGCAGGGAGGATGGACACCCAGCCCCTGGCTCCCTGCAGCACCCTGCCCACGCCTCCAGAGGCAAATATTCAGTGAACTATTCCAGGATTTAAATTTTGGGGGGAAATAAATCTGCAGGAAATTTTTGGGTGGGTTGGTTTGTTTGTTTTTATGGCTTTCTTCCCTTTTTTTTTTTTTTTTTTTTTTTTTTTTTTTTTTTTTTTGTTTTTTTTAAAAGCCATCTTTACTCAGTGCCAGCCTGGACTTGAGCATGAAAGCGATGATACGCTTTTTAGCTGAATTACCTAAAGAAATGAAGCTGCTGCAACTTGCATGGCTATCAGCTGGAGTCCTCTGTCTCCGAGTCACGGAGGTTTCAAGCCTTCTGGCTAATTCCAGCCAGATTTAACAACAGCATAGAGGTCTCGGAGGTGGGCAGTTCCAGCAGATTTCCCGAGGACAGGTAATCAGAATAAATGAGAGACCCTCGATGCTGCTGGGGGAACAGCTGCAAATACTAAACTCAATTAGATTCTTGAACATCAACGAATTTATATTTATGAGTGGCAGAAAATAGGTTTCATAAACTGCGGTGCTTGTTTCCCTTTACCTTTTTAATGAACGGAATCACTCGTTTATAAAAGATGCTCAAAGGACCCTGCCTGCACCACTTATTTAACGGCTTGTAGTGAGCATTGATGGGAAAGTGACCTAGTTCAAGTCCCTGGAGGCTACTGCAATAGGAATGATTATGAATAAAAATACTTTTATCACCATATGGCAGTTTCAGGCATTGCACGCATACATAGTCTGCGACCGTTTTGTCCAGAAATGGTGAGCTTTCTCTTAAATAAATCTATCTAGCAAAGGCAGCAGAGGAGGGGTTGCCATTATTAGTATTCCTCCCTGTGAAGCGGCTGCAAAATCCTCGGTTGCGGGAAAGGGGAGGATGGGTTTTGTTCTGCAGGCTGCCCTGGATAATGTGCTTTGGGGAGCTGAAATCCTCCGATGGAACAGAATCCGTTTTGCAGGTGCAGAGCACTTTACTTTTTCCTTATAAGCCCAAGCAGAGATTTAATTGCTGCTCTTCAGAAGTGCAAAACAAGAGAATGTAATAATTAGAGCTGTCAGGGTGTCCTTTCTGTTATGCTGATGCTGACATTAGCTGGTTTAAGGCCTATTTTTAACCTCTGCAGCGTTGAAGACTTACTGTGTATTTTCAGTCTGGCTGTATTTGTTCCAAACTTTGTAAATCTGCAGTAACCTGAACTGGAGGAGGTGGGGAGAGAGAGGAAAAACTGGATGAAAAATAGGAAGGAAGGAGGAAAAATGAACCGAACCAAATGAAAAATATGTCTCTAACTCATTTCCATCTTACTGTGGGTTGTTGGTTGTTGTTTTTTTTTTTTCTTTTTATGGGCCTGCGAAATTCCCTCTAACTAGAAGCTAAAAAATTTCAAAACACAAAGCACTGAGCCCCTGGTGAGATAAATACTGTGTTTAACGTACCTTCAGACAGTGCCCTGGATACTGCAGACAGCAAGGGGACCATTTTTCTGCTTAAATAGTCATGGGTTTATCAAACTTCACCCCTGACCCCTCTGGGGGTTATCCCGATGAGCCAGCAGCAATAATAGGATTGATGGAAACCAGGTAGGATGTGCTGTGCTGATTCAGCACTTCGTATCTATCGTATATATACGTGTGTATTTGTATGTACACAGATGGGTTTATATGTCTATATATCCACAGTAAGCGTCCAGAGTGACCCGCTGCTGCCCTGCAGCTTTACTGGGGTAATGGGCAGCTGCTGGTTTTTACTGGGGACCAGCGAAAGCTGAGCTGGTGGAGATGCAGCCGTGCAGGGTGCTGAGGACTTCGCTGTGGTGTAGCGAAGGGTTCCTCCTTATGCTGGACGGACAAGCCCGAAGGGCACGCTGCACTGGGACTTCTGGGGATGTCAGAAAGGTCACCGTCCTTTGGGGCAGGTTAAATATCTTCTTTAAACCGAGGGAGGTTGGTTCTTCCATAGCGGTGTGGTTGCATGGTCTCAGCCTCGCTAAATTCATGCCAGAACGGGATGCTCAGGCAGTCTCACCACATGGCTTTGCATGTATAGGCTTTTTCTCTATCTGGCACTTAATTATATGTATTTTTTGGCACCTGTCAGTGCTGTCAGCAGTACCTGGAGGCTGCAGGGAGAGGTGGGGATGGGTGGCCGGTGGAGGACTCCTCTTGGACCCACGTTGTGGTAGGGTGGATACTGCCACGTTGCTGGGTGGGCACTCAGATCTTGTGGCTGTAGCTGGAAAATCCCAACGGAGGTGGTGGGAGTATGCTCGGTGGTGTGTGCTAGCCCACCCAGTGAGGGCCCATTTTACTGGAGAACACAGAAGGTGGTGTTGGCGGCAGATTTATTATATTTTTATTTTTAGTTTCTTGGCATGGATGGCTCATTCTCCACTCACCCTTCTGGTTCCTTATGGATGGATTAGAGCGTCGTTGTGCCCCTGCTCCTCGCCCTTTTCTCATGTAAGGTATTGACATCCAAAATATGGATTTCTAATCCTAAAATTACAACCTGCCCTTTCATAACACAAAATCAGTTAGTTAATCTCCAAATCGTTCCCCAGCCCCTCGTTAGTCACTTTGCGCTATTACGCTCTCAGCAAAACCTTTATTCAGGCTTTAAAGCGTGAATGTTAAATACGCCCGCTGTTTTGCTAAGCCAGCTCTGAACCTGCGGACCCCAAAGAAGGATGGGGTAGCAAAGGATGGAGCTTTCTGTGGGTGAAGGGAGCCCCAGTGAGCTCAGCGCTGCCATGGGGAGATGGTGGCTTCGCCGTCTCCTTCTCCAAGCTTGTTCGTGTGTGTGCTGTTAGACGGAGTGATCCTGACTTTCCTCTTACATGGGTGAAAATGAGGCGTCAGAGTCACGCAGAAGCACTGATGTAAATGTGACTTGAGAACCGGGGTCAAAAACTTCTTCCCTTGGGGCTGGCCCAGCTCTAATTTGTAACCTGGAACCGCAATTCAGCCAGAACCAGGCTCCCCCCAAAATGAGCTCGGTTACATGCGCATCGTGAGCGCTGCATTTCTAGAAGCTCTTGAGTTTTGTTTGGTTTTGTTATTAACTTTTTCTGAAAGAGCAAACTTAGGACTGTGCTATTAAGATTACTGTGTTTTTTTGTTTTTTTTTTATCCCTCCCCCAGTAATCAGGAACCAAATGGGCATTTCTGCAAGCACCAGAACTAATAAACCTGGTTTCCTTTGTATTTATGTCCCTTGGTTGATTGAGTACTTCCCTAATTAAATTAGGATTCTATTATGTCTGCTTATACCTATAGCATCTCCCTCCCATTACTTTTCTGGCAACGTGTAGAGGCTGCTATAATTGACTGGAGAAGGGGGCCAACGGGATTAAAAGCTGTTGGAGATAAACCTCGTGAATGGCTGCGTCCAGCATCCTTTGCCACCCAGCTGCCTGTTTCCATGAAGTTGGTAGAACATAATTATCTTTGATGTCTTTGAAGCTACCTAATAGCGTTAAAACTCACAAGCGCGCACGCATGCATGCACCCACATGAGTCGGATCTCTGGGTCAGCTTGTTCCCGAGGGAGCTGGATAAAATGGTGGAGGGATGGCGTCTTTAGCTCGAGCAAAGCACGAAGGATTTGGGGTTGCGTGCTTTGCTTCGGAAGGTAAAGAATGTGTACGGTCAGCATGTCAGAGCGTGGTTTGGCGGTCGTGAAATGGCACAGGGCTTTGAGCGCTTGTGCTGTGCAGCTTACAAGTGAACACTGGGGTTTTTTTGGTGTAAGCACCGGCTCTGTACCCAGAACACCAGGCTGTGCCTTGAAAATCAAGTCCCTGAGCACTGGGGTAAACCTTACTGATTTTGGGGCGGGCAGAAGGTGGTTGAGCCTGTGTTGAGCAAAGCCGCTCCTCCGGGACTGCCACAGCTTTTAGAGGTCAATAGGAGTAAATAGCATCTTACAGCACCTCGGAAGGCGCTTTGTTTGTAAGCCCTGCTGCCCTCGTCCCCACCAGAGAAGAGGTGACACCCTCTGAGCGGGAGACCCTCCAAGCTGAGCCTCCTGGGTCTCTGCACGTTGGACCATACGAGGTCTTGATGTGTCTTTTGGGAACCCTTACCCCGAGGAGCATTGCAAGAGCTTTCGGCAGAAGTGTGCCTGATACAAGACTGGGGGGGACTCTGTCCTGCAATAGGGTTGAGAAGGCGAGTCGTTAGGTTGAAGGGTGGCATCAGATCTTCCTCCGTATGTTACAAAAATCCTGGAATGATTGTCATTCTTGCTGGAAATGAATCTTCAGTCCCTAGTGCTGGGTCAGGCTTGGTGGTTTAGAAAAGATGGGAAAATCGAGGCCTTGCATGCCAGATACCCACGTGCGTATAGTGATCTGGCTTAAGAGATGGCAGCAATGCTCAATTAACTTTTTTTTTTTTTTAAAAAAAAGGAAACCATACACAAGGGTGCAGAGACAACCTTTGAATCTTTATATTTGCGTATACGGTGAGAGGGGGGGAATTGCTCAGTAGTGGTATGGCGGCATGGCCAGGTCCTACAAAGTAATTGCATAAATAGAAAATGTTCTCAGCCCACCTTTTTGCCCTTTCTTAAAAGTATAGATGTTCTTCTATGAGACGGGATAATTTTGCAGCCTTGGAATTGCCATTTGCTCATTTGTCATTCACTGAATTAGATGTACTGTTGCTTTTCTGAATTGTTCCATTTTATTCTGCATGCTTTTGGGTGCTTCTCGTTTTTAATTTATGATGTGTCCAGGTGCCAGAATGAGAGAAGTATGGATGGGGGAAAGGAGGAACCCTCATTTCAGCCCTGTCCCTGCACTCCCCTCGAGACGAAACCGCAGGGTGAGTGGGTTTGACCAAGTCCTCCGGCATCCTCATGGGATGGGTCCCTTACCAGGGGGATAGCTGGTATCGGGTGGATGCCTCACCATCCTTGCCAGGACCGCAGTGGAAGAGGAAGCGGGGAAAAGCAGGGTGCGAGAAAGGGAGGAAAACAGAAAGAAGGAAAATAAAGGGGAGAGAGGAGGAAGGCAGTGGGGTCTCGCGGGACTTTGAAAGATGGAGAAAAGCAACTGTCGGACAATGCCACAGGAAGCCTCAACTTGTATTTTTAGGGACACTTGGTTCTATACTTGACTGTAAATAATGGGTTTGGGGGAGGAGGGGGAGAAATGACTGCTCTTCCTGCCGCCTGCTCTGCCAGGCTTTGTTTCGCTTCTGTTTTCCTTCCTCCCAACCTCAGCGTTTGCAGAGCGAATGGTGTTAGTATCCTCCCGCCCCATCGCTCCTGGCACTTGTCCCCAGCACGGCGGAGCGTTTCCAGGTGGCAAGTGAGCCAGGGAGACATCACGTACTGAGTGGGGTGAGCAAGGACCCAGTCCCTCTCCTGGAAATCTAGTATATTCAGTTAGTTGTTTAACAGTGATTTACCAAATCGGCAGCCTCTTGACCCAGGACCAGGTTTGCTGTACGTCAAAAGATTTTCCTTTATGTTTCTAAGTCAACGTTTGCATTTCAAGCAGCTCTCAGCTCAGGGCAGAAGAGCAAGGGCTGGTTAATCCAATTTGCATAAAATTGTTCAGGAAAACAGGATGCTTATGTTTGGAAGGACAGCTGTATTTTTGACCTGTTTGAGCTTTCAGAAGGAGGAATGATTTCGGATTTCCTCGAAGTGTTTTCAGGCTGTCCAGGAGTTTCAGGGAAGACCAAGATCTTCTTTCCTGTTATCACATTGGGTGTTTTTCGCTTCCTCTTTCTGACTTATTTTTTAGCAGAACTGGGACACGTTTACATTAAATGACAACACTGTGCGTCGCTTCTGGTTTTGTTGAGGCAGGTCTTAAGAATGCTTTTAAAAGACTCTTCCCCCATCAGCATTTAAGAGAGGGCTTGAGCATGACTTTCAGTTATCATCAGCATAAGCCTTTTCAGGAGGGATGGGGCCATCGTTTCGGGGCATGTTAAGAGTCTGCTACAGGTGGCATTTCCTGAGCAGGTGTAAGGAGCTTTTCCCAGTCTGCAAGCCGTGCTGAAAATCTCTTATTCTTAACAACTCTCCTCCGCGACCACGAAACCTAACTCCCCGTCAGCCTTTCCTGCAGGGAGCAGCCTGACTTGACCATCATTCAGGTCAACTTAGTGGTGACTGATCTCTTCAGGTGGATCTACATCTACACGGAGATGGTTTATCCCTTCTGTATTGCCATTTATCTTCAGGGTAGGTTTTATTTGCTGAGTCTTTCACATTAGTGCTTTGAGGTCCCACGGAGACAAGGAAAGATATTGCAACAGAAATTTTAGGGGATGCACGTAGCGCGAACAGGGATTCGATTTATTGAAATCTCTGGTTCTTCTTGATCTGAAAGGTACTGGGAACAGCAGCCTTCAGGGAATACTTCAGTACATCTCTTTTGGAGATGGGTAGGAATTTGGAAATCTGGAGGAGGGAAACAATGTGAAAAAGCTTAAAAAAGAAGAAAAGAAAAGAGACTTGTAGCACAGGTACCTAATCCAGTTCAGAGATTTCTGTTTCAGAAGTTTTGACGAGGTCTCATTCTTTTGTCTGAAATTACTCATCTTCCTCCTTTGTTTAAAGCACTGGAGGCTCACGGCAGCGCCGATGAGTTGTGGCATCTGCAGTTATCTCCTGTGCAGTCGCTTGTGCTGCTGGTATCGCCAGTGACTTCACTCCTTGGTCACATCACTGCTGTGAGCATTAACCACAATTATTCACTTGTAATTAAATAGCCAGGATGAGGAGAAGGACTTGGGGGTGTTGGTTGATGGGAAGCTCAACATGAGCCGGCAATGTGTGCTCGCAGCCCAGAAAGCCACCGGCATCCTGGGCTGCATCAAAAGCAGCATGGCCAGCAGGGCGACCAAGGGAATTCTGCCTCTCTGCTCCGCTCTGGGGAGACTTCACCTGCAGTACTGCATCCAGCTCTGGAGCCCCCAGCATAAGAAGGACATGGACCTGTTGGAGTGGGTCCAGAGGAGGCCACAAAGATGATCAGAGGGCTGGAGCCCCTCTGCTGTGAGGACAGGCTGAGAGAGTTGGGGGTGTTCAGCCTGGAGAAGGCTCCGGGGAGACCTTATAGCCCCTTCCAGTCCCTAAAGGGGCTCCATGAGAGCTGGGGAGGGACTCTTGATCAGGGAGTGGAGCCATAGGATGAGGGGGAATGGCTTCAAACTGAAAGGCAGGAGAGCTAGATTAGGTATTAGGAAGACATTTTTCCCTGTGAGGGTGGTGAGCCCCTGGCGCAGGTTGCCCCGAGCAGCTGTGGCTGCCCCATCCCTGGAGGTGTCCAAGGCCAGGCTGGATGGGGCTTGGAGCAACCTGGGCTGGGGGGAGGTGTCCCTGCCCAGGGCAGAGGGTTTGGAACGAGGTGGTCTTGAAGGTCCCTTCCAACCTAAACCATTCTGTGATTTGTAACGGCATTGTGGGCTCTCTGGAGTAAGCATGATTGCAGGCAACATCTAGAGAAGCTGGAGTTAGGCTGGGGTCAGCAAGCCTACCTGGATGAAAGGCAGGAGCAGAGGGCTGGAGAGGAGGGCCTGGACTAGGGGAAATATCTGTCCTAGGTATGCTTTTTCCCAGCTAAAAGCTTTCTCTCCACACTTCAATGTTTCACTTGTGAGAATTAGCTTATGCACCTTTTAAATCCCCTAATAGTGGGAAGGGAAGGGAGGAGGTTTAAAGGCCAACCTGGTGGGTCCCAAGCCAAGTGTTGAGGAATGCTTACGTCTGTCCTGGAGGGACTTTGAAAGCCATTTTGTTTAGGGATAGTGATGGTGGCACCATGATCATCTGCAGGTGAGGACACTGCTGCTTCACCCACACAGAAAGTGGTCCAAAACTTTGCGTGGTCTTAATGTAATCTGTACTGAGCTGAGAGCTGTCAGTCTGAGGAAGAGGTATGAAGACCCAGTGCTTGGGGTACGGTGGCTGGTCCCTGTTCAACGCGTGCTTCCCGTTTACTGTGGTCCTGATTTCCATCAGGTAACAGCTGACTGAGAAGTCTTCCTCCTGGTGTCTTGCCTCTTGAGGGTGGTAACCTCAATGCAGACAAGTTGGGCATTGGGAGGGCACAAAAATGATCTGTAGTGTTTGGTTTGTTGTCCATGTCCTCCACTGTCTAATCTTACGTTTTCGTATGATTGAAAGGCAGATGGACTTCAGGGTTGGGTGGGTCTTCTCTACCGTACCCTGAACACTGGTTCTCTCTTGCAAGTCTGATACTCGATGTTACTGGGGTCTGTCTCTCTTCAGGCACAGCTCTGCAGTACTTGCAACGTGACAGAAATCTACCTCTACCCGTGTGCCTGTGCTGCAGTTTGCATGTAAAAACGTGTATTTCTATTCAGCATGGGCTCATCTCTGTGATACAAAATAAACTCTTTCGGAGGAGCTGTTTTGTCCTAAGGTATCTGCATGCTCTTTTGTGAGGTGAGGAAAGGAACGTCTTTCAGCCCTCACGAGGACCCAGGTTGTAGAAGTGCACCCTGGAGAACGGGAGAAGAAAGACCTGATGTAGAGATATATCCAGAGGTTTAAGTTCGCAACCTCCTGGTGCCTTTGCTGTAAATGTCCACTGCTTCTCACAGCACTGCTCCTGTCTGAGCAAATGCTGCCCTGGCATTTCATTACCCTCTTGGAGTCTCCCAGCTGCCCTCACCTGCCCAGGAGCCCCCACTGGAGGTTCACCTTTTCCAGAAGCCATCACCGTGAGGAGCACCAGCACACACCATTCCTGCCTCATCTCGGCTCCTCACCCCCATCATGACTGAAACAACAACAAACATGGGCCGCACACATCTTGTCGCTCCCTCAGGGAAATCTGATGCCCGTGGAAATAGTAGAAATTAAATCCCAGGGTGGTATTCCTGTGGCCAGTGTGTCCTGCTGAGCTGCAGCGGTGGGAGGGCTGAAAATGCCAGGCGGTCTGACAACTCAGTTTTCTGCTCTGAAGGCAAAGGGGCAGGTTACATTTATGATGGTATTTATATAGAAAAACGCATGTGTTGTTGGGCTTTGTTATTTTTATGGGCATTTTAATGCTGGTTTTAAAGGCTAACAGCACAGTTCGGGTTCTGGTTGTTTTTAAGTGTGTGCCGGTTTGGTTACAGCTGACACGGTGGTTTAATGCCTGAAGACCAGGGAGAGCATGTGAAAAAAGTCTGTTGCCTTCTGCCAGGTAGCAGGCAATGCACAGCAGTAAAACCCTCCGTCTGCAAAGGACGGGATTGCTGCCTCTGGCCCCGGGAGAGCGGGGATGCGGGGTGGGCTTGGTGCTGCCATCTGCTGCCTTCCCTCCTTCCCTTGGTGGCCCAAGGGGCTTCACCACCCCATTTCAGGGTGGCCTCTTGGCTTCCCCTGGAGTAGATCAATAGTAAATGAACGCCGTGGTTACAGGTTGGGTTGCAAGGAGGTGGCTTGGAGGAGAGGGACTTTCCTTGATCTCTGTATGGCGATTCTGCCTTTGATCTGGTAGATGAGTGCTTGTCTCATCTCCTTAGCCCTCTCTGCATCTCTGGCCGGGCTCATCGCTGCATCCCACACTGGGAGGCGTGAGGTGAGTGATGGAGCCAGCCCCCCCCGGCTCACACGGGGAAGGGTCAGGTGGAGGGTGAAGCCAAGGAGGAGAGCAAACGAGAGTCATACAAGGCAACATTTGCACTGCTTCAAAGCATGAAGAAACTGGAGGGGAGAGCCGGGTCCTCAGCTGCGGTTTGTTGGTGGCCTGCAAGGTGGTTCCCATCTCTTCTCATCTTTTGCAGTTGGCTTGAGTTGACCTTGAGATGCCCTTGGGTTTGGGAAAGGACTCTGAAGACAAAGGCGCCCTGGATTTACCCCTCCCCAGTCCCCTCTCTGCCTCCAGCTCGGTGTTTCTGATCCCTTTTGCAGGCAGGGGCCCTTGCTCAGTGGTTTTTTTGGAGATGCTGAAGACCAGTCCGTCCTGGTGTCTAAGCAGGAGGGAGCCAAGTCTCTTGTGTTGGCCGCGGCGTTGGCACCCTCGCTGGCATCGCCGGCCCCTTGCGTAGAGGGTTTTTGTCTGACTCTTGCCCAGGTCCTGTGGCGACATCCTTTCACTCTGTGACAAGGCTTCTGTTTTCAAAATCAGGAGCAAAACCACGGTTTCCCCGTTTGCAGAGCCACCTCCTCCAGCGCTAGAGAGGGGTTTGGTCCTTTGCTCTCACGGGCTGCTCGTTTCCTCTCTGATGCCATCCATAAATTAGGTGATAACAACTTCATTTTATCTTTTGTCCTTTGTATTTAAGCAAACCTTCCCTTAATCTTTGATAAACGCTGGCAGCTCACCGTGTGCCGTTAGGAAACCGCGTTCCCCCAGCAGAGCTGTCTGAGGCCAGGGCTGAATCCTGCAGAAGCCTGAGTCATCTTGTAAAGAAGATCAGCTTTTAATTACAATTTCTAGTGCACTTTTTAAGCAGCCTTGTGGAAATGCTGTGTAGGAGCACTTGAATTACAAATGTAAAAAAATTTTGCTTTTTTTTTTTTAATTATTTTTTTTAAG
>VZSZ01000668.1:20016-38846 GCA_013398815.1 Ibidorhyncha struthersii
CTTTGCCCAGCCCCGCGTAAGGGTAGGAAATCCCTGCTTGAGAGGGGAGGCTTGGGAAGTGAGGAGCTATCGGAGCTATGCGGTTTAATCTGCTGATCAGCTCTGTTGATCCTAACTTGCGGGGCGGGCTTAGAGGGGGAGCCGCAGTGGGGCTGTTCGGCAGCAGAGTCAGAAATCCCATCTTCATCCCAGACGAAGCAGCGAATGCGCGTGTGGCATACGTAAAGCAAATAGAAGGCTAAAGGGTCCACATGTCATTTCTCGGGCTCCCGTTTCCAATAAGCAGTTCTAAAATTGTGCTACCCGATACCTGTCTTGCTTAAAGCAGCGGACAACATGAAAGCCTGGACGTAGATCTGTACAGCCGAATTAGTACGTAAATCACGTAGTATTGCTCTAGGCACGGCAGGGACTTTTAAATCAGTAGGACACAGGCACTGCAAAATGTTTATTGACTACTGACAGTAAGTGAGTTGGAGTAGGGTAGGATGGACAGTAAGTTGTCAAGGCTGCTCAGGGCAGACAAAAACCCTGGAGGCAACTCTGGAAAAAAAGAGAGTGTGATGCCCATCTGCCTTCAAGTATGTGAGGTCTGAAATTGATATCTGAGCTGACTTAGATAGAAACGTGCGACACGGGGTCTGCAGCATCTTGAGTTAGAAAGTCAGCGGGCTTAGGGGAGCACCTCAGCCCTCCGTGGCACTAGATGTGGGGTTCCTTATGTCATTGTCATGCTTATTTTCCTACCGCTAAGACCTAAGTCACCCAAGAGAGAGATGTGAAAGCTTCTGGCAGCTGTGGCATTTTATCCTAAGCCCCATGACACCTAAGTACCTTTATCAGCTTGCTCTTGTTACCTCTACCACCCTGAGACGGGGAATTTGGAGCATGGCTTACCATTGATGAACGTGTGAAGCCTGAACATACGAATCGGCTCAGATGCCAGTCCGGCTTGCCACACGGTCAGGAATCAAGGTGGTTAGACCGGGATTGATCCACATGTTGGTGGGACTGGAAATGCCCAACGGGTGAGGCAGCGGAAGGGTTGTAAGGGTGGCTGGCTTAGAAATTGGTTCAAGGTAACTGGACAAACGTCCTGGCTCCTGCTGTGCAGGTTCAGCCGTTACCAGCAGTGGGACTGGACCTCAGAAGTTCAGCCCAAATTTCTCCTCCATTTGGGGCGTTAGGGTTGGTGCACAGAAGAACTCTGTGGGTTTGGGTTCAGGCTCCTCTCTGCAAGCTGAGAGACGTGGGGTAGGTGAGGGTGAAAGAGGCGAGAGCCCCGTTTACCTGCCGTGATAACCACTGCTGAAGTGTCTGGTCATCAGATCTGGAGAGATCCAAGGTGGGACCCCAGGGGCTCATCCCAGGTCATCGTGTCTGCAGAGAAACAGAGGGCCATGGGGGGATGTGGGACAGCGTGGGCAGCTGCACTGTCCTGTGAGCTGAGCTAAGAAATACTGGAGAAATAGAGGGAACGGGAAAAATTTGGGCTGGGAAGGCAGGCTGGGATGCTCAGTCACCTTGGGTAATTCACGTGGACACGGACATGGTCGTTTTTATGCCATTGGCAATTTAATTAAATGCAATGGAAGCCCTTCATGGAAAACTATTGACAGCCGTTAAGTTAAATTTCCTGGATTAAATGGTCGGGAAATCACTGAGAATAGATTTGGGCTTTCCTTCATACTCAGTGTGCCTTACACAGGGACAAAAATATAAAATAAAAATATCTCAGTCAGCTTTAGATACCGGATACCTCCGTGTTACCTGGCTCGCCCGTGGCTGTCTCCTGCCACCCGTGCCATCCGTCCCTGCTGCCGGAGAGGATGCTGAGCACGCAGGTTGGCGGGAGGTGGTTCTCCCCGCTGTTTGTTGGTTGAACAACCACCTTGCACTTTACATGCCACCTCCAAAATTGGATCTTGCTACTACAAAACGAGAGCCGAAGTCAAGCAGATGGCACTGAAGAGGTGTTTCAAGAAACCACATTTCCGTCAGCGTGTGTAGTGTTGTTTCCGTGAGGGCCATTTTTTTCACTCAGCTGCAATTTGCAAGACGGTCGCCGTTTTGCCGATTAAAGAGCGGGGGAAACTTCACGTGTTGAAATGCAGCTGTTCAATGCGTGGCACGGATAAATGGGGTACCAGAAGCCAGAGGAGACTGAGGGATACCTGCATCTGCCCGGTGTTCTGGGATGGATTGCCATGGGAGGCAGCAGCACCCATTTGCAGGTATTGAGTCCTGTCTGCCCTGCAGCCGGGAGCACGTTAGGAACAATCTGTTTTGAAAGGACCTTTTTTTTTTTTTGTTTGTTTCCTACAAATACAGAAGAAAGAGCAGCAGCCCTGCCAAAGCACATTGCGCGGTGGAGACCTCGCTGGTGCCCCCAGCCGCTGCGAAGCTCTGGACGCAGCAGCTCGCTCCCATCCTGAAGCAGATTTTCTGAGGTCATGAGCAGCCCCGGTAATGAGAGGGAAGGGCCTAGAGAGCTCCCCGCTGCCCTGGGATGTCCATTCCTGTATCCTGCACAGAGCCAGCTTCGCCTGTGATGGGGACCGGTGCCCCGGAGCTGGTGGGCTCATCCTGGAGTTTGGGGTTGAACGTCAAAACCGGTGTTTGCAGATCCTCCCCACTGCAGTCCAGACCTGGCCAGGTTTGTGGTGGTCCCCTGCTACATGGCAAGCAGTGAGGATCTGGAGGAAGGTCTCTGCTGGTGGGACAGCCTGGCCCATCGGAGGAGGTTGTGTCTTTCTTGGGCCACCCTTGAGAGCCAGGTGTCTCCCTTTAGAGGACAGGGTGGTCCTGGCACCCGTGGGCAGCACCGTTCCCTCCACAGCTCGGTGCTTCCCACTGGAAGGAGCAACCTGCTGCTGGTATCGGGGACATGGCCGGTGTGAAAGGGTGCCTTGTGGGTCTCCGAAACGGAGATTTAATTTTAGTTATGAGTACTGCAGTGTTGAATAGGCAGTGATGTGAAACAGAAGCACAGTGGGGGTGTTAAAGGGTGGTAATAACATGGCTGTCATGAACTAATGTTATTGGGAACAGACTGTACTGCCTTCTTTTAGCTGTAAAAAAAAATGCGCACTTGCAGCGAAGGAGAGGAGCCGAGGGCAAAGGGAGGCCGGGCTGTGCAGGGAGGGGGGGAAGGAGCATCCCCAGGGACCTCCCTGCCCTGGGGGGCTGCAGGCAACGGGCTGTCCCCCGTGGCAGGGTGCCCTGGGGATTGTCCCCATGCTGGGAGATGCCATGTCGGACCTCCCTGCGCTGGGGGCGCCAGGGCAAAGAGCAAAGCTCCCAGAGGGCCTGGGGAAATGGGAAGGGGTCCAGGGGTAACCGACGACATCCCTTCTCCTCCTTCATCCCGTTGGTGGTCCTTTGAATCCCGGTGCCTTCACAGTGGGAGAAGCTCTGGGGATATTTTCCTAAGGCACTGTTTGCCTTTCTGGGTTTTTTATACATTGTTCTTTGTCAGGAACATCTCTCCTTAGTCCTTTAGAATCATAGAATTGTGTAGGTTGGAAGGGACCTTTAAGACCGGGTCCAACCCGGTGCCTCCGGTTTCCATAGGCTGCTCCTTAAACCCACTTCTGGTGTATTTGCTGTCCGTTGCTGCTGTCTGTCTCTGCTCGATCCCCTCACCCTCCAGCCTAGACCTGCTCTTGTTGAGGCTTTGACCTCCCTTTAGGAGAGCGGTGTTGGTTCCTGTGTCCTGGGAAAGCCCTGCCAGATGCAGCAACATCTTGAAATCTGGTCTGCCACGAGGTTTCTTGTGACCGTGAAGCGCAGCTCTTCAAAACCTACAGCTTCAAACNTAACCAGTGGTTTTCCCTGGGTGAGAATTAGAAGGGGTGCAAGCCACATCTGGAGGAACTGCCCACAAAAACTTCTGGAAGGATTTGGGATCTTTGGTGCTGATTTAGGACCTCTTACACTGGCGGTTTTATCCATGGGAGAGGGAAACCTCTCAATTCTTCCTGAGCTGGGGGAGGGCTGGTGTCTCCGGTCTCCTTTGAACTACCAGAGGGATAGGGGATGGCATAAGTGGAGGCATTGGCGTAAGGGATGTGTTTCCCTTATATATAAGGGAATATGAGATTGTAGTCTTCCTCACCTATGTGCTATAGTGCATGTTATTTCTAGAGATGAATAATATGCTAATTTAACAATTTAGCTTGTTAAGCTAATAATCCTGCCTTCTTTACTTAACGTCAGACCTATTGTGGAGCGGCAGTAATGGAATTGCAGCTCTCCCAGCCGCACGGCCCCGATCAGAGCTTGGATTGATACAGAGGATTAGAAATATTTCAGTCCAAAGGTCGGCTTTGTTCGGTCAACACAGAGCATTAGCTTGGCCCTGTGCAATTAGAGACGTCTGTGCTGGGAGAGGATTTATGCCTTTCCAAGGAGAAGCTCTGGTTGTTCAATCCAAACTGAAGTGTTAATAGAAATGCTCAGCTGAGGAGAACCAAAAAAAAAAAACAAATCCACTCTATTTATTTTTGTTCCTCTTTTTTTTTGGATGTTTTGCGGGGTTTTACTTCTTAAAATGTTGGAAAAGATGACAGATGTGAGGGAGGATTGGTTACAAGTAAAAACTTGGGCTTGTCCTGCTCAGTGAAGGTCTTCTGCTCTCTGAAAGCACCCCAAGGCAAGGACCTGTGCTCGGGTGAGCAACCAGCTTTCTGCGGGAGAGCTCAGGAGGACAGAGGAGCAACTCTGGAAACGTCACCTGGCCAGCAAATGAGATGTCAAGTGATTGGATCCTCCTTTTTATCTTTTCCGTAGTTTTTTCTATTTTTGGTGTCAAAGCGTTGGAGTTTCAGGGAGGATGCTGTCTGCAGAGAGTGTGTTGAAGCCTGGGGGGAACAGAGGGTGTTTTCGGTAGCCCCAGAAGCGGGTGGAATTTGTCCCCAAGTGGAAAGGAACTGCATCAAGTCGGTCGTGCCCTTTAGTGCCTTGGGGCAGTGGGGTCGCTCTGAAGCTCTCGCAAAGCGGTTTGTGAACCCAAGAAATGATGGAGAGGTGGAAATGCGTGCCCTTGGAGGGAAATGCACTGCCGTTGTGGTCATGCTGTTTCTCTCAAAGAGGGCAGCGCGAGGTCCTGCTGCAGCGGGCAGAGGTTTTGCTGCAGTGTTTGGCTGAAGGGCAGCGAGACGGGGCTGAGTCCCTGGCCAGGGTGAGGACCCGGTCCCCTCTCCGCATGGTGACAACCTGAGTCCCCAACTGGTTTGAAATCCCCCGGCCAGTAGCTGGGGTTAAGCGCAGGCAGGAACAATAAGGTTTGGCCCGTGATCTCTGTGTTTTAATCAAACAGATGTTTTACTCTTCATTAAAATAAATATTTTTCCCATCCTGTTACATGACTCACTTTTTCTTATGTGGACCTGATATTTAGAGTATCTGATGTTTTAATTACCTTCTCTGAGACATGGATTTATTTCAGATACGTTTGAAGAGATGTGCAAACCAAGTGCAAAGCTAGAGTTTATAAAAACAGCTTCTTTTTGAGATTGCTGCATTTTCACACTAGGGTAAGCCTGTTTTTCCATCAATAAGTATTTTAGCCCCTTAAACTAGTTGGAGGGTTGGGTTTTGTTTTGTTTTTTTTTTTTTTGAGACCCTCAAGATTGTTTGCAGTGGGAAACAAAGTACGTAAACGTGCCTATACTCTGTAAAAGCCGAGAACAAATCGCACCAGGTGCTATAAAATGGTCTAATTTACTGCAGGATGGCGGTTTGGATGCACAGCTCCTGTTGGAAGGCAAAGTTCCTTCTCGCAGGAAAAATTGTATGCAATTTTCAGTGCGTTAGTGCTAAAGTGCCTTCGTGCTAAAAATCTTGGACTGAGTCCCTGAATTGCCTTGAACTATGGGAAAACAAGGAACTGGCAGGACCTGGACCAGGCACCTGTGTGAAGTTCTAGCTCATCCCAGGAGAGCTCCGCTGCAGAAGGTCTTGGATGCAGAAACGGAGTCTGGAAGAGCACCCAACATAGGAAAGACATGGACTTGTTGGAACGAGTCCGGGGGAGGCCACAAAGATGATCCGAGGGCTGGAGCAGCTCTGCTGTGAGGGCAGGCTGAGAGAGTTGGGGTGGTTCAGCCTGGAGAAGAGAAGGCTCCGGGGAGACCTTATAGTGGGCAGTACCTAAAGGGGCTATAGGAGGAATGGAGAGGACTTTTTACAAAGGCATGTAGTGATAGGATGTGAGGGATAATGGCTTTAAACTGGAAAAGGGTAGATTTAGGTTAGGTGTTAGGAAGAAATTTTTCCCTGTGAGGGCGGTGAGCCCCCGGCGCAGGTTGCCCCGAGCAGCTGTGGCTGCCCCATCCCTGGAGGTGTCCAAGGCCAGGTTGGACGGGGCTTGGAGCAACCTGGGCTGGGGGGAGGTGTCCCTGCCCAGGGCAGGGGGGTGGAACGAGGTGGTCTTGAAGGTCCCTTCCAACCCAAACCATTCTATGATTCTATGAGACGAGACTCAGCAGTGAGCACCTTGACAGTGTGCCTGCAGAAGTCGGGCTTGACAAAGAGTTTGTTGTAGCTAGCACGTATAAAAAACTATATGCTGATGTAGAAGAGTGAACTGATGATTTCTCACCTGGCAAAATCTCTGGTGTCCCACGCCGTTCCTGTTGCAGGAAGAATACGTTTGTGCTGGAGTCGGTGGCGTCGAGGATGTACTAACGGGACGGTTTAGAGGCAGGAGTTGGCCAGTAGAAAGGGCAGTAGTTGGGTTGCTGCTGTCAGCTTGATATTTTAGCTGCAACAAAAGCGTAATGGAAGAAAATTAGTTGGGAGGCTTCTGTCCTGCCAAAGTGGTAATGAGACTTAAAGTTTATGAGGCTTTTTGTTAATTTTCTGAGTTTACTGAGATTTCTGTACAAAATGGAGCGTTCCTTGGAATATACTTCCTCAGCGGTGAGGGGTGGCGTTGTGGTCTGGTTGCAGCAAGGCTGTTTGCATCGAAATTTCTGCAGGGCCTTGCAAGAGCACCCTAATCCCACTTATTTAATATTTACGTGTTACATGACTAAGGGCGTTGCAGAATGGCTGGATCCCAAGTGTTTTGCTTTAAAGCATCAGACCCGCAAGAGGGTTTCTCCATCAAATGCGGGCTATGGGGATTATGTGTGCATGGGGGGTTGGGAGGTTATGGTGCAGGCTGGGAGGTTTAAGAGACGATGCTCTGCCCGGCTGAAGGAAATGGGACCTCTGCCTTTCTCAAAAGAGTGACAATTCTGGCTGTGTCCCACTGGTTGCAGCGGGTGGCGAGTCATGTGTTTTGTTGAACAACTAGGAGCAGACAGCAGACGTAAAGTAAATGTGGTGGGATACGTTTCTGGGTACAGAAACTGCAGGTTTTGCATAAAGGTGAAATCCGTGCTTGTGCAAGCAAAATTTTAAAAAACAACAATCAATCATCTTCTTTCTGTCCTTAAAATGTGGACTTGAATTTTAGGCCAGAATATGCAGGTTTTATGTACAAAGGCTGATATTGAGGCCAGGGTTTATTTATTTAGTAAATATAATGCCTGAGTGCATCAATTGATGTTTAAAGGCATTTACCAATGTTCCCATCGTGTGCTGGTCCATTACGCTTTATGGCATGTGAGGACCACAACCTTTGAAGAAAAGCTTGTGCTGCCTGCCTCATTTGCAGAAATTAGTCTTAATACTTGACATTAGCAAGTTAGTGATAGTTGATATAACATTTTGAGAGTAATTAGGAGCATGAATTTATGCTCAGATGGATGTTTAATTAAAAACTGTGGCAGCTTTGAAGTTCACGCTTGAATAGTCTTCAGGCTGAAATGTGGGTTTATACCCAAGTGAACCTTGACAGCAAATCTGGAGAGGGGCAAAATGCTTTTAGTAGCTCCGATTTCCTCCTATTTGTTTTATGCCGTTGCAGCCATCATGGTGTCTGTAATGGTGCCGAATTTACGAAGATGAAAGCACATCTTGCAGTTCAGCCAGGACATCACGTAGCCAGACACAAAACCTGCTTTGGCGAAAGGAGCAGGGAGATGTTGGGGGATATTTGTGTATTTGAGACCTCTAGAAGCCATACCCCAGGTGATGCTGGCAGTGGTCCTTCAAACCTTGCGGTGCTTACAGTGAACAGCCAACATGGGGTGGTGAAAGTGCCTCCTGGAAATCTCTTCTCCTTCCTCTCCTTGAACTTTTGGGGGGTTCAGTCGTTGCCCTCTGTGAGAGGGGAGGAAGAGGAGGGTAAACCCATGCTTACATCCAAAGCAAAGGCGATGGTATGCAGGAGCTCACACCCCATGGCCAGCTGGGGCTGGTGGTGGGATGTCGTGGCATCTTGGGCTATGGGAGGATGCCGGTCCTCTTGGATCTCTCGCTCTTATGTACGAGCAGCTGGAAGCAGCTCACCCACCACCGACAAGCGAAAAAATCCCAGACAATGCCAGGAGACAAAGAAGGCGAGAAGACAAAATGTTACAGATTGCTAAAGAGCAGATCAGCTCCTTTTCCGCAGGCAGACAGACGACCGAGGGCTGTTGGCATCGATTATTAAGCAGGCAGGAGGCGAGGAGGGCGCAGGGAGCAAGGGTGGCTGCAATGATTGCCGCTCTTCTCCGGCTTCCTTTGCTTCTGTCGCCAAAAGTGTTGCTTGTGGTGTGGTCTGAAGGCTCAGAAGTGACTGCCTTACCCTGGAAGGGTCCCATCCTCTCAAAGGCTTTGCCTCTGGACAGCTGCACCCTCTCCAGCATCCCCAGGGCGAGCTCCAAAGCACAGGGGCACCAAAAAAGGAAGAATTTTGAAAAAGCAGAGAATTTTGGTTGAACGTGAGTGAAGGCACCTTCAGCCTTACCTGTTTTGACCCACATCTTTGCTCTTGGGGGAAGAGGGGCGACCCCAGGAGCAGGAGTTGGGCTCGGTCATGGTGTGGTTTTGTGGTGGAAGCCTCTGCTCTGGCAATGGTTTAAAGGGAAAAGCCAACAAGTTTGGATGGGTGGAGGGACACGCAAGGAGTAGAAGCATATTGCAACAGGGGCTTTCTGGTGCTTTTCTTGGTCTTGCTTCCCCAGTCCCCATTTGTATCTTCCTTACAGCACTGCAGTGATCACACTGGACAATTCAGTGCTTGCCACTCGTTAATGAACAATTTCAGCTTGCCTTGGCTTTGGCAGAAATGGCTCTGCTACCCAGTCCAGCTGGATACTTCGGAGGGACTGCAGGGGCATGGGCGTTCCTGGCCTTGCTTCCAACCTTTGGACACGGGTGCTTGCTCCTGCACGGCCAACGCGCAGGAGGCGGTTGGTGGCTAACGCCGTCGACAGGGCTTGTTGCTGCCCTGACATCTTCTAATGTGTATGGGTCGGATGCTAATTTTACTCCTGTATTGCGTCTATCACTTTCCGTTCTCAGTGTCTTCCTCCAACCTGTCTGTATCTGTATTGCTAAACCAAGTATGCCTGCAGTAGGGTGAAAAATCAGCTGTTTTTTTTTCAAAACTATACATGATGGTTTCACGGCAAGTATCAATGCTGAGCACTAGGTATGTTAAATTAAAAGGGACAATTAACTGGTGAGGAAACGGCTGGTTTCCCCGGATGGAGGTGGAAACCTGCTGGGGTGAAGCTCAACAATCCATCGCTGCAAACTCTACGAAAAGCAAACCTTTGTTCTAAAGTTCCCAGGCTAAATACTTATTGGTTCTACTTTGCCTGGGTTTTGCATGACTAAGTGGCTCTCATGGCTTAACATAGATTTCAAAGCAGTTTATTTTGTTTTGGTAAATGTTCACGCAATATTAAGTTCTTACCTTCACCTGTAAGTACGTGGGAGGTGCATGGGGCGGAGGCAGATCCCTGGGAGAAGGATGCTGTGGGCACGCAGGGCTCGTTTTTTTCCTTGACTGATGTCGAAGGTTGGCAGTAGCACTCCGCGGCAGCAGGGCTGGGGCATGCCCTTAAAATACAGACCGAGGTGGTGATATGCCAGATGAAGGCGGGTAAAACGAGTAAATACGTGGCTTGAAATGCCTCGTCTCCCCGCTCCATTTCATGGAAGATGCAGCGTGCCGTGGTTGTGTCCAAGCGTGGTGCTCTGTTGGCTTTCATTAAGGAGTCGGTACGGTTAGGGGCTTCCTGGCCGAGCAAACAAGGATGAATTTAGGAAGGGGAGGATTTGTTTTGGCACATCATGCCGTCTACATAGATGGTGTCTAGGGATGCACCCCTCCTTCCCGACGGCCCCCTCCAGGGGATGCTTCAGCCGCAGCCTGGTGCTGCTGGGCTGTGTTTTATTCTGTTTTTTTCTTTTCTTTCCTTTTTTTTTTTTTTTAGTGTTGCACATTTTAAATTAAAGCTCTTTTTCCCTTGTTAGAACATGCGGTTGCTGAGGACATATAAATTGCGTTAATAAATGAGCGAGGAGCCCTGGTGGGTGAATTGGCTTCCTGGTGAAGTCATAAATTTGGAAAGGATGATGCTGCCTTGCTCCGCAGCCGGCGCGTGGGTTTGCTCCCCAACGCCGTGCCTGGAAACCCGAGGGACCAGGGAGAGGTCCCCGTGTCTCGTAATTTGGGGTTCCTGATGGAGGTGAGATGGTATGAAAGACCATCTCCCATTTTCAGGGCTGGGAAGCCCGGGCACAAACCCCAGCTCGTGAGCAAGCACGCTGGTGAGAAGCGGCAGGGCCAGAGGAACCTGTAATTTAGGAAAAGCTCAGATTTTTCCCTGTTTCTGCCACGCTGCAGCTTGTCCCCTCTCAGCCTCTGCTCCTCGTTGTGTCCTTGGTGCGTTAATTATCACTGCTGCAGGGCAGGAGCTGCCATTCCCTGTGCGTCCCCTGTGCTGTATGGCATGTGATGGGGCCCAGGGCTGCTCCCGTAGGAAGAAGTGACTGGGGAATAGGGATGCTTCCCTTTGCAGGACAAAGTGACCGGGGAATAGGGATGCTTCCCTTTGCCCCCCGGGCTCTCCTGCCGGGATCGGCGTCTGCTGATTTTCCTGGAGAAGGAGCATCTTTTCCTCTGACTCCGTCCGGTTTGTAAGCACAGCACGTGCCCTCAAATGGGGAGGGGGGAATGATTTGATAGCAGCGATTTTGATATGATGTTGGGTGATCCGTTCCTTGGGAGAAGAGGAAAGGCTGATAATCGGCTTGCTTGATAGCGGTGGTGTTGGTTTTAAGACCACATCAACGGTTTGGGCTCTTTTCTGGTTTTCCCCATCGCTTCCAGGCATTTTTCCATTAGGATTAATGTAGTTGAGCACTATGCAACAAGCAGTTCATTGCGGCGATTTGCTAATTTTTCGGTCGCTGAGAGCCGAGAGGGCCACATGTGTCACGGGGATTCTGTTTCCGCGCTGGCTCTCGAGCATCTCCTGTAGATGCACCCTCCCTGCGTGTGCCAGCGCTGAAGACGGGGTCGCTGCCACAGCCAAGAAGCAAATCCGATTTTAAAAACCTCTCTAGCCTGCTAACCAAGGCTTTTGCAAAATAAATGAATGAGCGGAGAGAGCGTACCATGTACAGGTACCAAGAGAGTGTACCAAGTACAGTCTTGATGTCCCTCAGGTGTCCCCGGGTCCGTGAGAGCTGGGGCTGGGACAAGAGGGGACCGAAGTCGGTGCCACGTGGGTACCGCAGCCAGCACGTTTCCATCATCACAGCTCCAGCAGACCATTTCCAGCCGAGTCATGCTCTGTGCTCGGGAGAGGCCCCGAGCTGTTTTTTTGCATGGCTGAGCATTAAAGGATATTTCCAGCCCTTGTTTGCCAGGAAAATACAGCACCGAAGGCCCTTTACTAATTAATTGTAATGGCAGGAGGAAGGGGAGGGAATCGCTTTCCCATCATGGCTGCTGCGAAGATGCTCTTGAAAAAGAAAAAAAAAAAAAAAAAAAAAAAATTAATAATGTGCGGATGCTGCCAGGGTGAGGAGATTGTTTAAGGATATTGTTCACTGCGAGGAAAACATTGCCACCAAGCAAAACAAACAAACTTCTCCCTTTTCTTTTGCAGGGTCGTCATGTTAAAACAGGCCAGCTTGCTGCTATTAAGGTTATGGACGTCACCGGGGTAATGTATCCTCCTCCTCCTGCATCCTTAAATGATAGATAAGAGGGGAAAGGGGGGACGGGGTGTGATAACGTGCGGGGGTTGGCGAAGGTTTGTGTTCCCGGGAAGCAAATCCCCTTTGCCTTAATGTGAAATGTGCCATTAAGGGGTTTTGGTTTTAATAAAAGTGCGAGAGAAAAATAAATCTGGAAGAGTTTTGGAGATTAAGTAATTTTATGCTGAAACAGAGCACCATCCAGTTCCAGCAGTGGCTCTTTTGAGTGCGTTAATAAAATCTGAAGAAAATTGTAGCAACAGGATTGTGTATTCTTAACACATTTCATCTTCTCCAAGTCCATGTTTTTCACCAAAAAGCTTTTGTTCCCCAAAAATTTGTGCAGGTACTGTTATGAATAACTTTACTACTCAAGTTAAATTACTCCTGTGCCTCCTACTGATAAAGAGGGAAAAGAGCACCACCCTGGTCTCAGAAACGTGGCTCTTTTGAAACTTGTATCAGACTAAGAGAACCAAGAATTTACAAGTTATTAAATGAATAACAGGATTTAGGGGAAAGAATGGTTTCACCATTTCCCAGTGGCCACAGAAGAAAAAAATGAGTGGAATTGCTCTGATCCCTAAAAACCTAAACAGATGCATTTAGGAGGGTGAAGTGAAAGTGCTTTTTCTTTAATATTTTTTTTTTTTTAAGTGCAGTATTATACCTCCCAAGTTCCTGCCTACATAAACAGTGCCAGGTTTGGGAGTAAAAAATGTGTTTTGTTGTGGTTTTATCTTTTGTTTGTTTGTTTGTTTTGTAACTGGAATAACACATTTCAAAATTTAGGACTCGATCCCCAATCTACTCACCTTATTTTTTGAATTAATTTTTAATTAGTTCTCAGGAGTTCAGCACATACAGAATTGACTGGCTGTGAAAGCACTCAGCTGGCCTCAGCAGTATGTTTTGAAATACCTTAAATGTTGTGGTGTGCTGTTGTGTGCTATTGATATTTACAGGACCTTCATCCAGGTTCTTTTTTGTGCTAACAGGTGAAACGATGTGCGGAAATAAGTCTGTAAATGTGAACAAGATTTGTTTCTGTTTACTTATGATATCTACAAGTGCCGTTTATCCAGTTCTTGTGGGAAGCAGGCTCGCAGGGAATGGGCAGACCCACCAAACATAACCCCATGGCATGAATCGCAGTGAGATTCCCACGGGATGAAGTCTGGGGTTACAACAAATTTAGGCTCAGAAATCAGAATATTACTTTGAGGCCAAACGGGGGCTTAAACTTAAGTCCATGCTTAGTTCGGTGTTTAAAATATCATCTTCCAAGCAAAGATGTTGGAGAAAAGTACCTCAAGTCTGATCCTGCCCCATAATTAATATTTTCAGCCAGATCTTTAAGTAGACGTCCCTGATCTAAGCCTTCACCTTCCAAAGCAGGGTCACACATCTGTGAACGTCCAAGGTAGTAAATCAGGTATTTGGCATGGGATTTGTTGTTTGGATATTTCATTATTTTCCCCTGAAGCTGCTTTTAGCCATATTAAAACATGCCAGCTATTTTTCTTTTGATAGATGATGTGCGAACTTTTAAAGTCGGTCCTCTAAAAAAAAACCCACCCTAACTGAACTTCTGCTTTCTTCTACTTCTTCCACCCCACTGAATGTGTGGGGTGTGGTGGCTTCTCAGCCTTCAGTGACCCCGGTATCGCGTGGGTGGAGAAGTAGCTATCTAGCAGGCGGTAGCGGGATCAGCTGAGGTGCAGAGGTGAGACCTCCGTGTCCTCTGAAGGGATGCCACCAGCCTGTAGTCACCGACGGAAAGCTGCCCAGGGAGCAGGACCGGGCTTGGGCAGGACGGACGATGACCACAGTGATGAGAGAGCAAACCTGTGACGTGGTAGGGGACTGACTGGGCTTCATAGCTGTTGACGCTAAAGTCCACTCTAGAGCCATGTCCTGCAGCCTCTGCAGGAATGGTCCCGGGAATCACTTCTGGAGTCGTTTCTAAAGCTGGTCCCCGAATCGTGCCTACGGCCACGTTTGGCACCTGGTCCAGGCTCAGCGCGAAGGCTGCTGCTGAAAACCCAAATGTGTCCTTCACCACCTCCTGGCACGCACTGATTTCAGTGCTGCCACTGCTTCGTGTTACCCAGATCTTCCATCCCACCTGTTCTTCCAGGATGTCCCTGATGGCAGTGTGTTTTTCAGAAGCCTGCAGAGAACAGAACCAGTGTGGTCATCCCAACCATAGCCATCTGCAGCTCCGTGGAGGAGGTTTTTGGAGTGTAAAGCCCCCGTGTTTTAAGTGAGCTCCCAGCCAGCGTCTCATCCTGACCACGTGCCTTGCACTAAACCCCCCAAGGGCTCCTGATGATGATGCTTTAACTCATCTGCGCTCTTGCTAATTATCTGTTAGGGAAGGTTGCAGCACAGAGGCCCTCAAATTACAGCACTTGATCAGTTTGGGGAGCCGCTATCTCTGAATTAAGCATTTGGATTCATTTTCCAGGGGCTGGTCCTGCTGTATGCTGCACGACCTACTTCCAGCAACTGATGTGCCAGAATTGATTGATGGAGGCAAAGCGCGGCAGCAAAACCCGATCTGTGGGTTTTGTCGGTTTCCGGGTTGGAGCAGTCACAGCAGCTCGCTGTGATAATTCCTTTTTCTTCCCTCCCTCCCCGGATTTGCTGGTGGTGATTGCTGGCAGTAGTCCTGCCCGGAGCAGGAGGTTGGGCTGGAGACCCCTGAGCCTGGCTCTGCAGGCATGTCCTCAGGTGCCGTCCACAGCTCTGATGTTTGGGTTTTTTCCCACCCCCCCCTATTTTGAATACTTTAACCTAAAGAGGGACTGGGGATAAAACCTTAGACCAAGTGTCTGTGTGGCTTATCTCCATTTTTTTCCTAGAGAGACGGGTGTTAGGTGGGGGATGACTGACGAGATGGCTAGTGGTGCTCAGGGAGCTGGTGGGATTTCGCACCGACCAATCCTTCTTGCTACCAGCACCGTTGAGGATCCAGCTGCTTTTTTTTTGTTGCAAAGGGCTTCATTAAAAAAAAATAAAAACCTCTGGGGCCTGATAAACTAAATGTTATATTCCCTGTTTTCCTGGGCAGGTGAAAACAAGCAAAGTCGTTTGCTTGAAGGAAAGAGATGATAAAGGTCTTCCAGAATAGACCCTGGGTTTTCCTTGTAATGTTTGGGCCCGTTCCTCGTCCTCTTTGGTGCTCTCCACGTTCTTACCAAAACTCAAATTGGAGGCTGTTTATACAAGCTCCACCTAGCTACTTCTTTTATTTGTTCCTCCTGTCCTCATCTTCACTGTTCTTCCATGAATTCTCTCTGGAAGACTGTAGTCATTAAGTCACTTCCCGGGGCAGTTTGGGAAGAAAGCCGTGTTTCTGTCCGTGTTGTGTGACACCCGGTCAGGGAGCATCGCTCTTCAAGAAGAGCTGCTCCTTCATAGAATCACAGAATAGTCA
The DNA here is from genome assembly GCA_013398815.1 of Ibidorhyncha struthersii. Taxonomy (NCBI): domain Eukaryota; kingdom Metazoa; phylum Chordata; class Aves; order Charadriiformes; family Charadriidae; genus Ibidorhyncha; species Ibidorhyncha struthersii. Next base: position 35,555 of record VZSZ01000668.1, read on the forward strand.
GGGTTGGAAGGGACCTCTGGAGATCATCTAGTCCAACCCCCTAGTCCAAGCCCCTCCTGCGGCTTTGCTGTTCACCGGGGTGTCTTGTCCTTTGCCTGTTTGTAAAACTGAAGTCAGGATGAAGCAGGTGAGGGACACAAGGGTAATAAAGAGGACTAAAGAAGCAACAGCCCTTTTATAATAAAGTTCATTGACATCAAGGCACTAACCGCTGCTCCCCAGCCGGTGGAATTACAGCGGGCTGGAATTCGGTCAGCTTAAAATAAAACCAGGGCACGTTTGATGGTTGTGAAAGCAAAGAGGTAGGACATCAAAAACAGGTATCGGTACAATTCTTCTGCCTCGGCTGCTTCAGCTATTGCCGCTTCGCAGATGGGATGGAGAGGGGCCGTGACAGCCCACGGGAATGGTGCTTGTCACCAGGACCGAGGTAGTCTGGCAGAAACTTTTATGGACGGGCAGCGTCTGCCTGCTCCCTGCCTGGTGCCGCCCCACTACCAGTAACACCCGGTGTCCCCAGACACCTCGTGCTGGTTCCAGGGTGGGCAGGAGTGGTGCGTGGGACAGGTGGGATGCACAGTGCAGGAGCACTTCTGCCATGCGATGGTTTCTAGAAAACCATCCTGCAGGGCTTTTGATGGGTCTAGGAGGGTGCGCTGATGCATTAGTGGTGTAACACAAGTATGGCTGAGCTTCAGAGCAACGCGAGACTGATGTAAAAATTATGATGTGAATTATGAAGGAATTCGTTTTAAAAGATGAAAGAAGGTCTATACTGCTGAAAACACGTAATTTGGCTGTGATGCCAAAGTCTGGCACTAGTGCACCACTGGATGGAGGACACGTCTCCACGCGAGGGCTCAGTTCCTGGCCAGACCTTGCTTTGCTTGGCCGGCACTTAGACCTGCGGATATTCAGCTGCTCCGGAGCTTCCCGGGACTCTCTGCTCCTCCGCGTGCTGCAAGGTTCGAAGCAGCACACAGGGGTGATGGGTCATGAAGCCATGCGAGAGGACTGCTGCCCACCCTTAAACTCTGCCAGCACCTTCGGGATCCTGTTCTGGAGGAGATGCCATGATCTGAACCGTGTGGGAACCATCTGGTTTCCACACTGCCTGAAGATCTCTCCAGTTCAGGGTGCGGAAAAGCGATGGGGGAACATGGCCAAGCGTGTTTTTCTCCTTAGCCTTTTGCCCAAGGGCCCACATTTAACCCCCTTAGTCTCCAGTCCAGACCTCAGGCTCCCAGGACTCCGCTGCAAAAAGTGGCTGTAAAAAATGGTGCAAGGGAACTTAGGCAAGGTCGGTCAGAACCGGGGTGCGTGGAAGTTGCCCCGCATACAAAGAGAACTGGGAGCCTGTGAAGTGCAGTCTCTTAGTGCCTCCGGTTTTGTTTTTCTTTTCTTTTCGCCTCATCCCAGGATGAAGAGGAAGAGATCAAACAAGAAATCAACATGCTGAAGAAGTATTCTCACCACCGAAATATCGCTACGTATTATGGTGCTTTTATTAAAAAGAACCCACCGGGAATGGATGATCAGCTCTGGGTAAGTTGCCTTCTTCTCTTGAAAATAACTGGGGTTTGACACAAATGACTTACTCTGTGTTGTCCTCTTACCACCACCTGTATTGCACAAAAAGCCTTATTCTGCATCCATCTTTCGCAAAGTCGTGGCTTTGAAAAGGCTTTTTCTGCGCTGCAAAATGCTTCTCCATTTTGCCATAAGATCTTGTGCAGGCTGATGATAAAAACATTTTTGTTCTGAATTGTTACTAACAACATCTTTGTTACAATATTCAATTGCAAATGATTCCGTCCTATGAAAATAAATGCATTAAAAAGAAATGACAGTTGGAGGGAGCTGGGAGCGTTGCTGGGAAGATGGAGGCTGCCGGAGGTGGAGGGAGGGGGGGATGCTGGGTGCGCGTGATTCCTTGCCAGCTCTCGGCGCTGCTTCTCATGCTTAACGTTTCACGGAGCCGGTGCGGGCAAATAAAGAGGAGAGGGACGGCGACGGGAGGGCAGGAAGGTTCTGTGGCTGTTCAGCCATTGTGGTGAAGATGCTTCATGTTGCTGAAGGGCTGCAAGCTGCTTTGCCTCCCCATAAATCCTTGCCTGCCTCCTGCCGCTGCTTCCCTTGTCAGTGGCTTCTCGGTTATTAATTCGGCATTCCCAAGCTGCGGAGGGCAGAGTTTAAATCCTCTGTCTCTCTCCGGAGACAGCCGGAGTGTCGGAGCCCACCTCCTCGGTGTCAGGCGGTGGTGGCGGGGGCCGGGCAAGGACTGAGGGTCGGGATTCCGGGCGCTGCCCTGAAGGGGATGAAAATTTAATTCAAGTTTCTGTGCTGCGTTCTGAGCTCGGCTGTGCTGATCTAAGTCTGTGGAGCAACAGCCTGCAGCGCCCGTGGGTGTCTGACCGGCAGCGTGAGACCCTGGGGCAGCGTTGAAGGGAAGGCTGCCTTTGAATTATCTTAAATATAATGATCTGGATGCTGTCCTGTGGTCTAAAAAGCATTTATTTCCTCACAGTCTTGTCAATCCAGTCAGTTCTGCCTTACCCGCCTGTGGTTTCCAAAGTTCTTCAGTGCCTGAACGATATAACGAGGTTATCCAGCATTGGAACAGGCTGCCCAGGGAAGTGGTGGAGTCACCATCCCTGGAGGTATTTAAAAGACGGGTAGATGTGGTGCTGAGGGACGTGGTTCAGTGGTGGCTTTGGCAGCGTTGGGTTAATGGTTGGATTTGATGATCTCAAAGGTCCCTTCCAACCTAGACGATTCTATGATTCTAAGATTGCTAGAGCTTAATTTTTCAGTGGTAACAAATATCCATGGTTCATCTGGGAGGCCATGGAGGTGCTGGAGAGCAGCAGAACGCTTTCCTTTAGTTTCCATATAATCTGGGCTTTATTTTAGCAAAAGGCTCGGTGACCTCAGCTGTTTGCTCCTGCATCCGCCTGCCAGAGCATCGGGGGCAGTGGGAACTGGGGAGTTTCGGAGGACATTCCTCCTGGGTCAAAAAATGGAGCTAATGGGCTTCTGCAGCGCTTTGTTACCTGAGACTTTTCTGGTACACTGAATTATTGGGAAGACATGGGAGCTTGGGCTTCAGGGTCTTTTCTTACTTGGGTGTTGGGGTTATTTTTGGTGGGAACTCTTAAAAAAACACGTTCTTTGCAGCTGGGCTGGGATTCAGCGAGGAGAAAGCTGTCAAGCTGAGAAATGCCTTTTCATCCCGTGAAATTCCATTTGGCCTTAGCTGCTTTATAATCTGTTAAAAAAAAAAAAAAAAATA
>VZSZ01000668.1:38878-97095 GCA_013398815.1 Ibidorhyncha struthersii
TGGCTGGGGGGGTGGGGGGGGGGGGGGGGAAAACCCCACCAACTGTGTGCCAAAGCCCTCAATAGCCAGAGAAGCCCTCCCCGGAGCCGGGCTCTGCTCTTAAGCTGCTTGGGTCTGGGGTTAGCACGGTCTGACCAGAGGGTCTGGGTTTTTTTCTTTCCCCCAGCTCCAGTGCAAAGACCTCCTGGCATATACAAGCGTTGATAACGTAATGTTTTTGCAATGATTTGCCCAGCCATAGCAGCCCAAACTTCCAAAAAGGAAAGCTCAGTAGGCAACTCCTTGCATTAAGAGAGGCTCTTTCAGCAGTCCCCGTCATCGTGAAACAGCAGAGGATGCTGTAGGTGCTGTATCACCTTCAGATGCCCAAAGTCAGGAGAAGGACCTGGGCTTTTCCCCGGCGGGTCACCCAACCATGCAAGGGGAGGAGGTGTTCATCACCCAGCTGTGTGGCTCCTCCCTTGGCCCCTGAGAAAGGACTGAAAAATCTGAATTTCCTTCCAGACCAGCTACCTCTCCTCTCAATTTTGGGGCCTTTCTCATGGGCTAGTGAAAAAAAAAAAAAAAATTGATGCAAAAGCTGCTTTCCTTGCACCAAAGAGTGCTGGAGTGTGAGGGGTTTTTTAAGTCTTTTTAAGTTTTTTTTTTTTAAGCCCGGTGCTGGGGCTGGTGGAGGGGTTCACAGGAAAGCTCCCTGGGTGCGGAGGAGAGGTGTGCCGGTGTCGCTGTGTTAAACAGCTGTTGTTTCAGGATCTGATTGAATTAGGACTCGTGCGAACTCTATCAGTCTTGCCGCGCAGATAAAGGCTTGTTTATTTTTCATTGGCCCTTTGTTGAAATAAAACGGTTTCTGATAATGCCCAAGTAATTCTTTTTATCGACATTCAGGAGGCTGATACGGAAATAAAAACCAGGGAGCTCTTTCAGTGGAGATTAAGATCTCTCGGAAACACGGCAGCCTTCTGACATGAAGTATTGTCATCGCTTCTGCCGCCGTGATGAGCAGGTCTTTTCGGTGCTGCTGCTCCATTCGATAGCAGCCGCTCGCCCTGAAAGACGAGCTTACTAACAAGGCAAGTTTTCCTGGAATTAGAGGGAGGCACGGAGCATATTTTAGCAGATGACAATGGAGATGTGCATTACAAATTAGTACAGAAAGGAAGTAAAAAGTCATAGGGACAACCTTTATGGAACATTAAAAAAAAATAATTAAAAATAGGTGGTAGGCTTATTCCTGTGTTGGATAAACCGTTGCTTTCTGGGGTGCTGTGGACCTTTGGGAAGGATTGTTGCCGTCTCTAACCGAGACAAGGGGGTCTCGGCTGGGGGAGCCTGTGGTGCAAGGGGGAAAGAGAGGGCAGCGAGCAGAAACGGGGGAAGGGACCCAGGGGATGGTGAGGACCCAGTTTATCCATTAACTGCTGCTTTCCTAAGTTAAACTCATTAAATTCCCCTCGCACATCTCAGGTCTAAGGTATAAGTTACCAGGCTGTACNTTAGGGTTTTTTTTGGGTGGTGAAAGATGGGGCATTCATTAGGAAGCGTGAACTTGCTGTGGAAGGTGACCCCATCCCGAAGGACCCCCTCCCCAGAACTTCACCACCCCCGATGGCTGCTGGAAGCTGCAGGGTCTCTGCTTCGTTCCCATACGTTGACACGCCGTATACATCCCCGGGGCAGCAGGGATGCCACCGCGCTGGATGATTGTCATCTGCCCTTGCCGTCCGCGGTGCAGTGAAGCCGTGAAGGGAGAAGCCCTGCCATGCATGGGCGGCAGGCGGAGGGGTGGGGGGGGTTGCAGAGCCCACTCGGGGGCAGAGCCCACCCGACGTGGTCCCCGGGGGCCAGCGGCGCTGGCTGCCGATGGATGGCTGCCATGGCAACCCTGCCTGCGCCCGGAGCTGCATCTGTCAGGAAAGGGGGGGAAAATTGCCAACGGGCAGGTTGCCAAATACCCGCCGGCGGCGAGCAGGGGACAGAGCCGGTGGGGTGGCCACCGGTGCGTCCTCTGCAGCGGGTGATCTGGGGCAGTTTTGGGGAAGAAGGAATTAGGGTGATTTTGTGCTGGAGACTAAGCCGGGGTGGCATCGCTGCAGCCCTGCGGCGCTCGGGGCTGTCGCTGCGTGGTTGCAATGCGCTTTTTCACCGTGTCGAGCCGTAGGGGCCCGTTGCATCGCTGCGGGGCGGTCTGAACGGAGTCACACCGGGGATGTGGAGAGGGAAAAGGGGGGCAGCAAGGCCCCGTCGAAAATGGGGCACCAGCCACCGAAGCACTGGGTTGCACCTGTGCAGCTCGGAGCGGAATTGCTCTTAATCTGCTTATAGGCACCGAAGAATAATTTTGGGGGCAGTTGCTGATACCGCGCGTCACAGGAATCATGAAACATCGGAGAGGGGGGCGAGTTTTGGTTGAGCTGCAATTCTCTCTAGTGTCTCCAAGCCCTGGAGCATGGGGGGAGCGGGGCTGAACCTCCGGCCCCCGCCGAGGGCCTGGGGTTGGCGGAGAGGCTCTGCCGCTTTCTGGCTGAGTAAGCCAAGGCTGTTGCATTCTTGCTGCTCTCCAAAGCCATGTCAGTACTGCGAGTGCCGCAAGGCTGCGAGCCCAGCTCCTCTCGCTGCCGTCCCCAAAGCTTAGGGATAGGAGAAGGGGGAATGGCTTCAAACTGGAAGAAGGTCGATTTAGATTAGGTATCCAGAAGAAATTTTTCCCTGTGCGGGCGGTGAGCCCCTGGCGCAGGTTGCCCCGAGCAGCTGTGGCTGCCCCATCCCTGGAGGTGTCCAAGGCCAGGTTGGACGGGGCTTGGAGCAACCTGGGCTGGGGGGAGGTGTCCCTGCCCAGGGCAGGGGGGTGGAACGAGATGACCTTTAAGGTCCCTTCCAACCCAAACCATTCTGTGATTTATTTATGAACGTGGGCGAAAGCAGTTTGCTGCTGCCGTTGAGGAGGGGAGAGCGAAGCAGCGCTGGCCCCGCGGCTTCCACCCAGCCGTGCCGCTGCAGCATCGCCGCCTGCTCCTGCTGGAGCACCAACACAAGCAATTAAACCCTGAGCTCTTCTTGCTACAGAGTATTTTAGCTGCTGCTTAATACCAATTCAGTGTCTATTTCTGTTTCTGAAACGGGCATCAGCTTTTCTGCTGATCCACCAAGAGAAGGTCTCTGCATTTTTTTTAATGCTCCATCGCCCAGTCCAGGTGCCACAATGTGTGGGATGAGGGACCCTTTTGCAAGGGAGCCCGGCTGTGGGGTGGGATGGGCATCGGGACTGCATTGCACCCGGGTTCTGTTCACACGTACAGCAGGAAGAAGGATTCCAGCAGCATTTAGCCTGGGGGTGTTGTGTGCTTGTTTTCTGTAACTTAAAAAAGCAAAGTCAAATTGTTCCTAGGGTGAGGAATAGGAACACAGAACGATTTGACTTGCAGAATAAAGAATTTGAATTATCTTGGGGGTTGGTCTGGACAAGCTGGAGCAGTTCACCATCAGCTGGACTGGGGTTTCTGTGCTGGGGATGCTCAGGTTTGAGCTCTTCCGAGGTAATGTATATCGGCCATGGGAACAGAGGTCTTACTGGCCTTTTCCAAACTGGGGAAAGTGGTGGTTGATTTGAAATCTGTGAGGGCTCTTTAAACAAAAAATTTGTGAGACAGCAGGACACAGAGATTTACAGCTGCTGCTTCTGAATTTGCCTTGCTTGTGAAGTTTGCTGTCACTCTGATATGAAGAGCTAAGTAAATGCTAAATGAACTGTATTTAAAAATACTTCCTCAATAAATGGCCTTGCAAATTAAATTTCAGAAGATGATCTTACCTTTAGCCCATCTTGATGATAATTTTAATTATGGTTAATAAAAATTCAATCTGCATTTCCAGTTTATTGTCTTACCCCATCATGACTTCATCCTTTAAAAGGGTTGGTAATGATGCAAGTGTGTGCAGTACAAACCACTCACCTAGAGGCATGGGACCGGTAAGAAAGTATCTTAGTGCTGTTTGAAGCCTTTCCTGTGTATTCTGAGCTCTGTCCTAAAATCAGTTGGAACTTTTGTTCCCTTTTCTTTTCTCCTGGAAGGCTGTTTGTTGGCTTCCAACCTAAATATACCCATAGGGTGTTGATATATTGATCTTATGCCAGTATCTACCTTGTTTTTCTCCCTCTCTGGTGCTTACCTATCCATACTGTTGACAGTATACTTTCATATCCCATGGCCATCATCCCCCAGCTGGCTGAGAAGACCCGTTCATCTCCCTGTGCACGTTTCTTGTTCTTGGGCTCCATCACCCAGCAGGACATGCAGTGCTGTGGGTGAGATCTCACCTGGCCTGTTGGTGTGACTCCTTAGCCATCATCTCTTTCTCCTCTCTTTGGAGGGATCTTCTGTAGTTGAGTCTTCTGTAGCATCCTTCAATCTGAGGAGCAAAGGAAAGTGTAAGAACATCAGGGGATCACAGTGCTGCTAAGCGCCGCAGTAGCCAGCTCTCCTCCCATTCCATCCAAACCTTCTGGAAACGGTGGTTTTCCACTTTGGGCATCCATGAGCTTTCCATCACGGACAGAGATGCTTGGGCAGCCTCATCATCTTTCTGGTGCTTGTTTTCTTGGAGAAACTGTGGCAGAGCTTTTGGGAAGTGCTTTACTGTTAGCAGCACGTGCGCCGTGCTGAGCCCCCATGGCCCCTGCCCAACGGGACCTGGAGCCTGCTGGTACTGCCAGAGATCTGCTGGGGCTGGATATTTTCCTATGGATGTTAGGGGACTGTGCAGCTCTTAAAAAGCCGAGTAGGAAATAATTCCTCTTAGGTTTTTTTTTCTCTTTCCCTCTCTGTTTTTTTTTCTCTAATCTCCAGGACATTTCACAATTAGAGATTTGGGATACATCAGCAGGTGGCCGTATTATTCACCGCCTGGTGCAAAATTAATCTTTGCTCTGTGGAAATCAAGGACACAGTAGAGGACCAAGTGAACTTCCAGCTCCATAAAGATAATCTGGCAAATTAATGGATGCACTGTGTACTTTTAATGGTATTTCTTCCATCTTCTTGCAGTCACTGTGATTGCCGCACATAGCATAGCATACCCTTCCTCTTCCTCTGGCTCCAAACCCTGGTGAGAGCCTGTGGATGAATTTCCATGGAAGGGGGATGGAGAGGGCAGCCTTTTGGGTTGGAAAGTGTTTGTGGCTGGCTCCGCTGTCCAGGATTTTCCTTTCCATGCTTACTGCCACGGTATCCCAAATGTTCAATTAATCAGAAACACATGCAGACGCTGATATTCCCCACGTGTCAATCGGCCAGAGGGAAGAAAAAGAGGAGAAACAACTTTGAAACCAGTTGTTCCATTATTCCCCATTCAGTGCGCAATGAGTAACCCATGACTTAGGCTGTGTCCCAGTGACCCAGCTGGATTGCTGGTCTCCTGCTGGGGTGGAAGAGCTGCGAGCGCTGCAGCAGCATTCCTTGCCTTTGCACAAGGCAGACTTTGGCCAGTCACACATCCCTCCCTTCAAGCCAGTTTCCTGACGCAACAGGGATATATGAAGAATTTTTCAGCTGTGGGTTTAGGAAGAGAAGAGAAACTTAGTATCAAAGCTAAAGATAGGAGCATGGCCAAATCCAACAAAGGTATAGTCTGCTCAAGCATTTTATTTAACCTTAAGGTTTATAGCAGTGCTCTGGATTTTATGTTCATTTATTTATGATCATCTTTTAAATCACTACGTTTGAACAATTTGGTTAGAAGTAACCCTTCTGCTGTTTCTTCCTCTTTCTCTTCTCCTCTTGGCCCATGCTTTTAATAAAGTGATGTCACTCGCTTGGAGAACACTAAATGCCATGTAAGCTTCATGTGATAAGAAACTTTAAACGTGCACATTGAAGAATCTGGCAAGGCATGACTTGTAAGGGAATATCTTTTAGTAGCAAGCTGATCTAATTGGAGAACATGGTTTCACATCTGAGAGAAACATTTCCACAGGTCTTGGAGGAGGCTTGTTGCGTACACCGGCTGTGCTCGCTTTCTGGAGCACGCTGACGGCTCCTGCACGCACAGAGGATCCGTGATGTCCCCGGGAGGCAGACGCACATCCCGTGCTGTTTTTATAAGGTTTATTTCACAATTGCTCAATGACAAGATTTAATTCAGGCCCGGGTTAGATCCTTGTACTTTTATATTTGATATTATGAAACTTTGGAAGTGGTACAGGCGGTGGTGCCCGGTCTCATTTGAACCAACCTGAGGAGTAGGACACGAGCTGTCTCCTGGAGAGCCTGCAGCTGCCCGGCGAGCTTGCCCTCGAGAAAGCTTTCCTGCTCAAAAAGGTGGTCAAAAGCAAAGACTTCGTGGTTAAAAAAAAAATTAAAAGTGTATCTGGTTTTTAAGGTGGTAGGAAGCTTTCAGACATCTGTCTTGTTGCCTTCACATTTTCAGAGTTGAAGAACTTACATGCAAGGGGTAGCGTTGTGCTTGTATTGCTGTTGACGCTGAAGGTTGATCATAAGTATAAAGTAGGGTATGTAGTGGTGAGGTCTGAGATTTCAAGGTTTCCAATTTCCTCTGCTGATTTTCAGCACTAGTCCGATTCCTGTTTCTTGTTCCCAACCTTCTGGGGAGGAACAAGCCTTTCAAGCCTTCCAGCCTTTTATTGTTTCATTTTTATAACAAAACCCACATGGATTAAAAGCTGATAGGTTCAAGATTATGTCCTGGTGGCTCTGTGTAGCACTGCGGTGGCCCCACAGTGGTGTTCCCGGTGTCAGGGTCCTACCCTGGGGTCGGGCAGCCTGGAGGATGCTGGCGGTGTCATTGCGGTAATTGGGGTTTCATTCCATTTGGCAGCTGGTGATGGAGTTCTGCGGCGCGGGCTCCGTCACCGACCTCATCAAGAACACGAAGGGGAACACCTTGAAGGAGGAGTGGATCGCCTACATCTGCAGAGAGATTTTACGGGTATGTGTGCAGAGGGAGCTAAATGTCGGGTGCTGGAGTATCGTGCTGGGTGCTCAGGGGATACGGAGAGCTTTTGGCTCTGCAGGCTTTGTGGCTGCCGCGCTGCCGTGGGCTGGAGCCTCTTTGGTGCCAGTAGGCATGAATGATTCATGTGCTTGTATGATGCATAATAAATAAGCCCTACTTAATGCCCTTTAGCTCTATTAGTTCCTTGACTTTTAACCCTCTTTTTCTTTCAACAAAAGTATAATTTCCTTTAGTATTAATAGGGCAAAGATTTATTTACATTAGAACTACCTTTTGAATTAACAGAAAGGTGAGGACTAATAAAGTCGGTGGAAAGGATCTTCGTGATTAAAAAGCACCCCATGTTTTATTAAATCCACATGTCTCTGGCTTTAATGAGGATGCTGCAGCTTTTATACCCACAGGATAAATGTTTGACTGGAATGTCTTAAAATGGGCTGTGCCAGAGTTTCATGTACTGGGAGATGGCAGCTTAAGCAAGGGCTTGCTTGCATTTTGCACAACTGAGGTCAGATGATGTGATTGTAATGGTTGCTCCAACATTAAAATCTATTGCTCTGTGAATAGAGATTTTGTTCAGGAGAAAACAGAAATACCAGGCACGTGAAGGAAACCTACAGAAGAGTCATTCAAGTGACAGGACAAGAAGAAACAGCCTTAAGTTGCGCCAGGGAAGGTTTAGATGGATTATTAGGAGAAATTTCTTGACCTAAAGTGGTATCAAACATTGGAACAGGCTGCCCAGGGAAGTGGTTGAGTTACCGTCCCTGGGGGTATTTAAAAGACATGTAGATGTGGCACTTAGGGACACGGTTTAGTGGTGGACTTGACAGAGTTAGGTTTACAGTTGGACTCAACGATCTTAAAGGTCTTTTCCAACCTAAACGATTCTATGATTCTATGAAAGAAAACAAGGCAAAATGACTGCTCTGAAAGGAGGTATCTGACACTGCTGCTGAGGCTGCTGCTGGTGTCCAGGAGTGACACAGCACTTTTCTGTCGACCCTGAATGCCACCATTCGCACCAACACGATGCACAGAAGGTGCTGACGCAGTAGCTGATCAGTTGTTGTAGGGACACTGCTTTCGGTGCCAGGAAAGCACAGTTACATGGGTGTATTTTAATGTATGAGCTCCATGAGCCTACTTCTTAAAATAGACCCTGGCAGTGAGTCAGAACCCAGCCACTGAGTCATGTCCCAGGGCCACCATTGAGTGTCATTGCTTGCGTTTTGGCTGTGTGTTGGGGTGGTTGGTTGGTGACCTCCATAGGGTTTCAGGTGATGAAAGGCTCCCACCTTTGTGCTGCAGAAGGTGACTCGGTCTTGGTTCAGACGCTGATGGCCAGCTGTAATTCTAACACAAGGCTCAATCCCACTTTCTTAAAGGATGTATTGAAATTCAGTGAAATCTTTGCATTGCCTCCAGTGCACAAAGGTGCCTCTAACTGGGTATAACATGGCTAAAAAAGGGCTCCCATACAGATATAGTCTATTCCATGGTGGTGTCCCAAGGTAACAAGCGTAAAATGACTAATAACTACCAGCGGTGATAGCAGAAATTATTTTCTTCCTCAAATATGAATGTTTAATGTGAAATGTAAACCTAATGCAAAATTAGTTTTTGAAGTAATCCGTATTTTCACTAAGCTGGCAATATAGGTGGATGTTACTTTGAAACTGAAATAATGAATAATGAAATAAAAATGTAGGTTGCAAAAAGAAATTAATGAGCTAATAAAAAAGCACAACAGAAAAGCTAGTTTACCTTTAGCCTTTCAGGCAGGCTTTTAGTTTGAGCTATATCTCCATTAGGGATATGTGCAAGTTATAATATTTGTATTTGCATGGTAGCTTTTCTAATACAAGCTTTTCAGTGTGTTGAAGTCCCGTTTATTGGACCGATATAACAACAGAATTGGGGTTTTTTTCAGTTTCTGGATGATGGGAATACAGAAAGCAGACAAAACCATTCTATTATTTCTGCCACAGAAATGGCTCCCTAAGGCAAGGGAGCACGTGGGGGAAATACGTGTCTCAAGCTACGGAGGAATTTGGGTTAATGTGGGTTCCTGCAGAAACTGAGAGGTTGGTTTTAATCCCTACGGGATGGATGGTTCCCATCTCCTGCTATGGAGAGCACCGCTGCGGCACATACAGCCCGTCAGTGGGTGTCTCGCTTGCCGGGCATGTCCTCCCAGCGTGTGACATAGGACAGTATTTTGAACACGTGATACACAAAAACGTTCTCAAGTGCTTAACTCCAACTGTGAACCTTTCATTTCTGGAGCATAATTGGTTGAGGAGGAATGTCAGAAAATAACATGCTTTGAACTTGGATTCTTCTAACCTTTCTCTGAATTCTCTAGGGCTTGAGTCATCTACACCAGCACAAAGTAATTCATCGAGACATCAAGGGACAGAATGTATTGCTGACGGAAAATGCAGAAGTTAAACTAGGTAAGAGTGGCTTAGGGCTCTTGGAAACTGTAAGAGTGCTGACTGGAGAGAAGCAGCAAAACTGACTTGTGCATGACTTGGAGAAAGGGGTGGATACTGGGAGCTACTCTGTGGGGTTTTTGTGTGCCATCCTCAATAACATGACCTTGGATGTTGACCAAGTGCTGTGCAATAAACTGCTGGTGGTTGACGGCCGAGCTCTGCATGCAAAGATGTACTTGCAGTTGTGTTTCTGTTCAGATAGGTAGTTTGGGCAGCTCTGCCATCAGGTATAGGTTAAGCAATCAAGACCATTTTTTCATGCCCTGGATTGAAAACTGGCCTCTCTGCATCGCCAGCCGTTATTGAAAGCTGTTCCCTCGCACCTTCATAGTGGTGTCCTCCAGGAGCCTCCAGCATAAGAAGGACATGGACCTGTTGGAGTGGGTTCAGAGGAGGCCACGAAGATGATCCGAGGGCTGGAGCACCTCTCCTATGAGGACAGGCTGGATGGGGCTTTGAGCAACTTGGTCTAGTGGAAGGTGTCCCTGCCCATGGCAGGGGGGTTGGAACTAGATGATCTTTAAGGTCCCTTCCAACTCTAACCATTCTATGATCATAGTCCAGCCAATTTAGTGTCACATAATCCAGATTATTTTTTTCCAAGCCAAACTTTTGGAGCGAGCTTGATTTGCAAGAACTACTCTGAATTTCATAAGCCATGTTAGTCACCCTGGAGAAGACTAGGCATTCACATGAAGATCATCTGGAAGACACCAAATCAGCAGAGATAATGTGATGATGTACTCAGTTGTCCAGCACCAATGTTTCTAAGGCTGTCATTGCGCGTTTTAATTTATACTAGTGATGAAAGATCCCTAACACTGGTAAAGTGAGGTGCAAGCCTTGTTTTCCCATGTCTCTCCTCTCTCTTTACCGCAGAATAAAACCCCGTCTTAACAGATGGCACCACCAGCTCATTTGGCTTTATGCTGGTGAAGATTCCTCTCCAAGGGCAAATTCTCCAGGGCAAATCTCCAACCATTGTGTTGCGCAAAGTGAACTTAGTGGACCATAGACTATTCTCTCATTGATTTGATTTCATCAGCTTTGCTTCATTTTGCAGCTCTCCGCTTGACATTTCCCTATGGGCCTTTGTCCTTGACCCTTAGTTCCTTAAGTCTTTTGCATTTCTGTCATTTCCAGCAAGAATTTAGGTAGAAAAATGAGGCTTCTATCAATATTTGGCAGGCTTTAATTCAGATGAGAAAGCACAGAACAAAGGCTGCTGCTTATTCATGTTGCTAACCCTGTTTCTCATTAGTATGAGGAGCTGTGATTTCTTTTCATTGCCTCCTGGCAAGGAGGAAGAGGCACAGGGTTTCTTACAAAACCTGGACATCAGATGATCAGGTTCGTCCTTGATTGACCTCTGTTGATCCCAGCAGAAATCAAACAGGAATGCAGCCTCGTCTTTCTCTCCTGACCACGCAGAGGAGTTGGTCTGAATGAACTTAATGTTTTACAGTCAACAGAGGAGCGTTGCTCAGGCTTGTCTCCAACCTTACCGTGATGTCCTGTTGTCTCTCTGATCCACAGTGGATTTTGGCGTCAGCGCTCAGCTGGACAGGACAGTGGGCAGGAGAAACACCTTCATTGGAACGCCTTACTGGATGGCCCCCGAGGTCATTGCCTGCGATGAAAACCCCGATGCCACTTATGACTTCAAGGTACCTACACGAGCATCTTCCTACTCTTTTATACCTCATTACAGATATACGTTCACAAATAAGGCAGGCAGGGAATTAAAGCAGCACTTATTGGTGCTTGCAATGAGAGTTGTGACCATAAACATCTGAAGAAGGTGCTTGGTCTCAGGTTTGGTGCCCCAGTACCACGAACCTGAGCACTCGGGAATTTAGTATATCCCTGAAGCTTTGCAAAATAATGCTGGCAGGCGGCGTAGTCTTCTCCCGCTCTCTGGCTGTTGGATTTTGAGATGCCATTTCAGGTCCAACGTGAATTTTTGTTGTGCTGTTCCCATATCCAAATTTACTGCGGAGAAGTCTTTCCCCATGCTGAGAAAGGTGTCAGACTGGGATTTCTTATCTGCTAGCCTGCTTCTCAGCACTGCGTGTTGAAATACGACAGTCAAACGTGCTGTATTTGCTCTGTTTACTCTGGAGAGAAGTCAGGTCAGGTTTAGAAAGGGCAAAATCACATCTTCTGGCCTGCAGGCTGGTATTCGCAGGGAGATCTGAAGGCTGCCACACAATCAGACGTTTGGGGGGCTGACCTACTTTTCACATGTCTCTATTGCCTGTTTGAAGTTTATTTTTGGATTGGTGGCAGCACAACATCGCTGCTGAGTTATAACGTGGCCCAGAGCCCCGTGCCACGCGACGGGTCCGCAGGAGGGTTATGAGTCCCACCTGCCCATTCAAACTACAGAGAGGTCTGATGTTTAAAGCAAGGAGAGCTTAATATATTTTATCCTGTTTCTGGGGACACGACTGTAGAAATATCCCTTGGCGTTTGCCCCTTCATGTTTTGAAGCATCCAGAACTTGAATTTCTAGCTCCGAGCCCACTGAGCGTGTCCAGAGAGGAGAGCAAGATGCTAAAACGTGAGCTTTGAGGGGAGAAGCTAAGACATATATAAAGGTCGCTGTACCTCTGTTCATGCGTGTGCTGAGAGGTTGCTTTACAAGGTAATGTTGAAAAAGGGCTTTGAGGCCCTTTGGTTTGGAGCTAGGTAGCTGCTTTCTAACAGTAGGATGCTACAATATGACAGGGCAAGAGCCCACCATCGTGGTATGATTTGGGGTGCAATTACCAGTCAGTCAGAGGCATTTTTTAAGAGATTACGGATTTTAAAGTAACCAGGCAATGCGTTGGTATTGCAGCTAATTTCAGTGCATCGGTCAACTTTTGAACTGATGGTTTTCCCAGCGAGCACTTCTCCAGTCTGAGTTCAGACTCCGGGTTACATAAATTGTTAATGATAAGGGCATGTAGAAATAGTTTAATCTGCAATTACGTAATTCTCTTTGATTAACCAATTACAATGGGCATTTCCTCAACTCTTGCTGATGGCAGCACTTCGTAGCAGGGCTACAGCCCGCGCTAGCTGCTCTCGACGCTTCTCCAACGGCAGCCGCCTGGCTCTGACAGGGCAATGCTCTAATTAATCACAACATCATTATTATTATTATTATTATTATTGTTGTTGTTGTTGTTGTTGTTACAACTTTATTATTATTACAACTTTATTATTATTACAACTTTATTATTATTACTATTATCATCATCATCATCATTATTTAAAAGGGACTGATATCTTCATAGGCTACTTTCTACCCTCAGAAAGCCCTGAGGTTTTTCCTCTTTCCAGAATAACTAGGGCACTTAATATGCCATTGACTAATGCACAAGCGCCGGGACCAAAATCCCTCTATTGTCCCCAAGGATCAAACGCTCGTAGCGAGCCGGGCGCTTGCGTCTCTGAAGTTGGCATTGACAATTTTCCCTTGGCTGGGGGTATGAAACAGAAGGCTGGTTGCTGCCAACACACTCGCTGCAGGGTGTTTTCGGAGCTCGCGGTGATGTTGGAGCCACTGGACGTTAGTCCGTATCCCAGATCACATCCCTGCACCTGATGCTCTGGCTTTGAAGTTGTGGTGGGGAAAATGTAAATGACACTTATTTATTTTTAAAAGGGATGCAAATCAGATGCTCTCAGGTTTAGCCGACTGGCTTAAAAGGGTGAATACAAAAGATGAGATTTATAGGGTGAAAAAAGGAATCCTCGCAAGCTTAATCTGTTGGACAAAAAGCCTCTGATCTCACTGTTTTCTTAGCCAGAAAGAGATGCCTGTGTAATCTATGGAAGGAGGCAGTAAATACCTCCTCACAAAAATAAACCACTTTTAAAATGAACAAATAGAACCCCCACATTGTTGGGGTTATTTATTGGTTTTTTCCCCCAGCCTGTCTTCCTTTTTTCTTTAGAGATATCTTGTCAATAAGCTTAAAATCAAAAGCGAGGGAGGGGGAAGGAAGCTTGCTTCCCTTCCCAAGTCAAGACAATGCAAATATATTAGCGTGGCGTCCTTTTGCTGCATGGACTGAAAAGCTTTTCAGACTCAAAAATACCCCCCCCCCCCAAAAGAAAACCCTTGAATTCCAGATCATTATAAAATGTGTGCTTCCCACTGAGTTTTCTGCTTTCTCCGGGAGACTTAGAGAGGTGATAATCCCTTTCTGTATTGCTCCAGCTTTAAGATCACTTGGCATCTTGTGTATAATACTGGGCACCTCGATATGGAAAGACACAGTAGGAATTTGGAAGGAGTTCAGCGGCAACCCAAAGGGAAGGGGTCATGCGTGCTGAATCATGTGGAAAGACTGCGATAATTAAGTATGTGGCAGAAATCCCAGCTGACCAGAAACAAAGAACGGATGAGACTGTCCTGCGAAAGGGCTGGAAATAAGATTTGAGAGAGAATTTTTAAGCAGGTATAAAGACGTATGGCAAGGATGGCACGTGTTAAGGGAGATCTTGAGTTAAAAAAAAGAGGAAAAGTGCCTTGAAATTGAAAATCCAAGTTGTCTTTCCTGGATGGTGTATGCGAGAAGGTTCTTGTGGTCCTTAGAGGCTGTCTCTAGCTCTGACCGAGCTTTTGGGGCTCTCTGCTAGGAATAACAACCTTTCTGGGATTTACTCACTAAATTGCAGGTTTAGAGGCTTGAAGCGGTTTGGAAAGGGCAACTCTTAAACTGGAGAGGAGAAACAAAGAGGGACTGCAGGGAGGTGGCAGAGAGCAAGACGTGAGAGCTAGAGGTGCAGGAGGAAGGGTGGAAGGCAAAGTCTGTCCCTTCCACCCTGAGATATACCCGTTTACAACATTTACTGGTTTTGATCCACTAACCAGAGTTCAGCTGGTCTCCGGCAAGCATCAGCTGCAGCTACATAGCATCAGGCTTGTTCTGGTCCCCTGTGCACCTGCGCCTGGATGCGGGTCTCTCCACCCTCCCAGAGATGTGTTAGAGGCAGCACGTGAGATGAAGGCACCAAAATTAGTCCGGGTCCTGTTCCCGATGCATGCGGGTGCATGATTATCAGCCCTATAGACGGTGTCCGGAATAACGAATTAGCCGCCTTCTGCCAAAAAAAACAAGTTGCAGCAGTGCCGTTAGGGAAGGCGCGCGTTTTCTCTCGCCACGCACGTACTGTCTCTGCTTCCACTGCTGTCCGGGATTGCCGAGCCGTCCTCTGGGGCTCATTACCAGATCTAGAGGTGCAGCCGCAGCTCATCAGTGATGGTGGGGTACATGGGGAGGAGGCACTGGAGGGGAGCTCACCACTGCTCTCTGGCAGGCAGCTGAGCATACAAATATCCCTGTTTGCAAGGGAGAAAATTGGAGGAAAAGTGCTACAAGTATGGAACCAAAGGAGTTTCCCAAATCGATACGTTCTCTGTGCTCTGATCATTCAGGAGACTCAATCAACCATGTGGGCTGAGCAGAGCTTGGGGACAGGGTAAATAAAAGCGCCCATTTCTCCTTCCACTGGTGAAATGCTGCTTTTCAGGCTTCCATTTAATGAGCAGTCCATGATACAAGAGCCTCCTGAGGTATCTCAAGATACTTCATGTTTTTAGCCTATTCCAGGCAGCCCATTTTCTGTGGAGCTGTATCAAATCCGTGGATGTACCACCCAGTTTTAGGCAGGGAGCCGGCAGCCAGTTTTGCTGCTTACCCCAGTGTGAAGCCGGGGATTAGTTTGTCACCAGCCCACCTGGGAACCGGGGGTTTGTTCGTTAGTGCACAGGGCTCATTAAGATACCCCCACCAGGGGACCTTCAGGTCATCAGCATCTCCCCAGGCAGTGTCCTCACCACCGCTCCTGGGAGCGGTGCCCCAGCGGGGTGGCTGTGTCCCACGCCGAAAATACCTTGAATGTTTTGAAATAAATCTTGGGATAAACAGCGGGGTTGGGAGCTAAAGCCCCAGCACGTGGCAGGAGGGGGAGACAGGCTCCTAAGGTGTGGGTCTGGGGGCTTACAGAGGACACAGAGACCCGGCTCAAAGGGCTGAGCGCCCCGGGCTGGGGGGACTGATGCTTCCCCCCCTCACCTGGTCCTTACCGCTGTGCCGATGCTCTCCCGCATCTCGCATTTCCCTCTGCTTTCTTTTACAGAGTGACTTGTGGTCTTTGGGGATAACAGCCATTGAGATGGCGGAAGGCGCTCCCCGTAAGTAGACACCTCGCTCTGCTTTAATTATCCCTGGGTTGTAACGTGCCGGGGTTTGGTGAGCACCAGCCGGCGCTCGGTTCTGTGCGAGAAACACGGGGGAAAGGTCTTCCCAAGCAACCTGGGCTCGCTGAGATGGAGCTCGCGGGGTCCGTGGGGACAAAGCTGCCAGGGCAGCATGGCCCAGGGGACAGGATGGGCAGTGAGCACAGGCACACAACCCTGCGTCACTCCTGATGTGTCACTTGAGCGCTCTGGGACTCGGTTTCCTCAGGTAAAGTGCAGGTGAAGACAGGGGTGGAGGACTGGAAGCTGGTAAAACGCTGCTCCTCAGTGCCGATCAGTATTTACTGGCAGATTTACAAATGCAAGTAAATAAAGCAGAGCATCCTGGCACGTGGTGCGGCTGTACCGTGCTCTGGGCCCGTTGCTGTCAGCGCCTGGCAGGGCGCTGGGGACACCCAGCTGCGGGAGCGCAGGCGTCCCCAGCCAGCCCCTGTCACCGAGCCCGGCGGTGCTGGGGACACGCGCGCCGCTTGGCTGGGGACGCCGGCTCTCATCCGAGCTCCAGGCTGCCGCCGGGCCAGGGTCGGCAGGGGGTTGTCGCTGCAAATCCTCCTGCCACGCGGGTCTTGTAGCTTCAGAGGAAACCTGGCTCTCGCCGTTTGTGCTTGGAGCCTCACCTTCAGAAACCCGGGGGGTCTGGGAGATGCTGGGCCATGTTTAATGCCTCTTCTTGCACATTGCAGCTCTCTGTGACATGCACCCCATGAGAGCCCTCTTCCTCATCCCCCGCAATCCAGCCCCGAGGTTGAAATCCAAGAAGTGGTGAGTCTCTTCCTCAATCTTCAACGGCCGTAGAAACCTCTCTGGAGCATCTTGTTTCTGCAGCCCGGGCGTGCTGGGGATTTGGTGTTTATATTTATATGGCTTTGGGGGCCAGTGATGGTCTCTAGCATCACTCCGGTGAGTGCAGGTTTGGGTCTCGATCTCCTGCAGAGAGGTGATTTGGTCTGAAGGAGTCATGCACCAAGGGATGGAGAGCTTCCCAGGCAGGCAGAGAGGGGAATGCTCTCTAATGCTGCCATTTCACGGCGCGCAGTCAGCTTTTCCAAGGCGGTTTGTGCAGCCTGAAGCCAGATGACACTTTGCTTGGCTCCCGTTTCTTTCCAGTCAGGTTCCGTTTTCAAGTGGAAACATGTATCCAGGCCAAAACAAAAGCGTAGTTTATCTCGAAGGCTCAGGAATGCGGAGATTTGTACTTAGTTTGGGCTTTATTTTAAAATTTTGCAGGAAAAAGTACATCACTGTTTTGAAAAAAAAGCAGGACATGCCAATAAAAACCCGTAGGAAAAATATTCCTGAAGCCCAGCAGATGTTGTTTTGTTACTGTATGTTCTGTACCGATGGAGCTAGAGCCCTTAAAAACACTCATCTTTGGTTTGTGCTGTTTGCCTGCTCCAGGTTCAGCAGTGGTTTGGTTAGGAAAGATCTGCCAGATGTTACAGAGACAACCCTGCCCCTTGGGTCCTAGATAGGCTGAGCTCGTGGAGGGAAATTGTGCCTTATTCCTTGAAATCATCCTTGTTATCATTTTGAAGATGCTCCCCCCCCAAAAAAAAAAAAAAAAAGAGAAGGTATTGAAAACACTTTGTGCCAAAGCAGCAAGTATTTTGTGGCTGGGAGAGGAGAGGAGCAAGACGGGGCTTGGAGTGCTCTGCATCAGACGCGTGGTGTTGGGTTTTAGGGCCACCCCCCCTAAAAACTCACACAGACTTTGGCAGGTCTTCATTTTATCGGTCCCATCATCAGCTGCTCCAGTAGCAAACCAGGAGGAGAGGGACCTTTCCCGGCTGGCTGTGCAGAGGGTGTCAAAGATGCTCGTTCTCCTTGCGCAGCCTTTTGAGGACAGCATTAGTCAGCTGAGAAAATAGTTTGTATGCCTGTTTTCTGCCAGATCACCAGTCTCCCGCTTCGTTCTGCTCTCACCGCTACAGCACAAAATGGATTGCGAGACTTTAGAGTCTATCTTTCATACAAAAGTTCTGTTTATTCAGCAAAGGCTTCCTCAGCCTCCAGGCAGAGGGGGGGGCTGATGAAAGCAGGTTTTGAGCAGAACATTTCCCTGTCTCCTTAAGGCAAGAACGGAGCTGGGGTGGAAGTTGTATTTTCTTCCCTGCGCTGAGATACAGGGATGTGCTTTGTGCGAGCCAGCGTGTTGCTTGGCACCACCTTCCCCTCGCATGGCCAGTCTAAGGTTTGCACGTCTCGTGGTGGTGAACCATGGTGGTGTCTGCCCAGGGTCGGCTGGTCTGTCCAGGCTGCTCTCTGCCCACGCCAGGGATGGGATCCCAGGTCCTTTGAGGAGAGGGATTGCTTTAGAAGTCGTAGTTTAATGAAACTCCATCTTCAAACCCCTCCGGGGGGGAGTGGTGCTCACCTGGCTTCTGCTGCCCCTCCGTGAGCACACAGGGATCCCTGGTCTCCAGCAGAGCTGGGACATGTACCCCAGGCAGCTCAAACCTATATCCATCTTCCAAACTTTCATTGCGATGGGAAACTCCGGAGGACCCAGATGAAGCTCCAAGCCAGTACGACTCTACTGATTGCTTAAGAACGATTTTTGTCGACGTTTTCGGTGGGACACTGGGCAAACTTGCTGTCCTCGGCTCATTTCTCAGCTGGAGGTTTTGGGCCCGGCCAGGATGGGTCCTGGAGCTCTGCAAGCCCAACCCAAGGAGACTGGAGATGTTTGACCAGGCTTTCCCAGTGGCTCTTTGGCAGCCAGTGGCAGATCACAAGAGAATAAGAAAATGAAGAAAGGCTCAGCTTGAACCTTGAGTTCATCCTTGCTTCTGCGTGCAGCAACACATGAAAGTACACCAAGTGGGCACACCATCTTTATCCTTGAAAGATATCCTTTATCCATCTTTATCCTATGAAAGAAATAGCAAAGTGACTCCAGCACCTCTGAGGGTCAGTCAGGGAAATCTGAGAGGGGGAAAGCAGGCACGGGAGCTGCCCTGAATTGAAAATCCCAGAGAGGAAAATACTTCTGTTGCCTACTAAATCCCTGAATTTGATAATACTGCTGTGTTCGTGTTAAATTAAAGAGTCTTTGGTATTATTTTCTTTCCCAACTAAAACAAGCCAGCAATGAAGCTTTACTTTCTTCTTCCCGCCTTTCATAGGTAAAATGAACTTGAACTGTAATGATGTCATTCCCATAAACACTCCCTAGCTCTGCCTTACAAGAGATGACAAAACCTCTTTGTTAATGAGGTGATATTTGCACTGTGATACCACCTTTCATCCCAGCAGCTGCAGAGACTTTGCAAACATTTATTTAAGCTTTGCAAACCCCAGGAGCTGGAGGAGCGCGTGGTTCAGGAAGATGGGCTGACCTGCGCCTGGGGAAGAGGATGAGATGTGTGCTGGTGTCCTCCTGGATCAGAGCCAGGGAGAAAGCCCTTGTCTTCTGCTCCAGCCCTGGTGAGGGCTGAACTGTGCCACTGGACAGGCTTGCTTTTTTGGAGAGGAAAATTTCTGGAAAAACGAAGGCATGAGCTGGTGCCTGTCCATAGCTGTTCAGTTGGCTCAAGGATGCAAAGGAGTCTTAGGGCATCGCAGGACGCTGGGACGCCCGCCCTCAAGAGATGGGCGAACCCATCACTTACTGGAGGAGAGCTTTTTAGCTACTTCACCTCAGCCGTGTTTGCGGGTGCTCTGGACCACACATCCAGGACCAGCGTATCTCTGGCTTCACACCAATAGGAGAGAATCATGTTTGAGAAGCAGATTTTTTTTGGAACATTGAGTGGATCGTCCCTTCTGGAATACACTAAGACACAGGGTTTCTTGAGGCAAGGTGGGGAAGGAAGATTTGCTTGTTAATAAAGCTGGAGGGAGGATTTAATTGGATCCAGCAGCGTATTTTATTTTTGCATCTCAATTTGTATGGATTAGCACTTAAAAGATAAATCACTTTTAGTCTGACAGCTTAAAAGTAAAATCCCTGAAAGCTTATTGTCTTACTTCTAATGCAATTCTGTAGTATCTGTTGGCTTCTGACATTAATTTACACTCATTTTCCTATTTGCTAAAGCAACATAGAGTATAGTGGCCTGTCAACATCTTTCTTTCTTGTAAATCCCTGTTCTCTTGGGTTTATAATATGGTGAAATTAGTTCCAGGAAAACTTTTGATATGCAGCTCTTGAGACTAAGAGAAATTTGTTTATTAAAGATTTGGCTCAAATTGTTTTAGCTGAGATGGAATTTAACTGTTTGCAGAAGGGCAGGCTGTGTGGAGGGGCTGGGCTCTGCCACCTGCAGCCACGTTCCCACCTCTGCCGGAGCTGTGCTGCCCAAAGAGCGTGTCCCATGCGCCTGGATCTGTGAGCGGGGGGGCTGGGGAACGGTGGCCCCCAGGACCTGGTGGGTCAGTAATGCTTTTGTGTCTCCCTGTGAGAGCAGGGAAGGGCTATAGGCCGCAAACATCACCCAGAGGTTGTCTGAGCTTTAATAAGCCATGTAATGTTGGGTGGTTAAATCTAGAAAAACCCATCCACCTAGCTTGTCCCACTCATCTTCAGAAAAGTACATCTCTTGAAGCACCAGCCAGCGCCACAATATATGAGAAACAGCCCATGAAGGAATTGCATTTATATCTTTATGTGTTGTCTCTCGTTTCTACCTGCGCTTTCCCAGGGTAAAGGGAAGGGAGGAGGAACAATTTCTTGCATTTTCTTGGTTGCCATTGATGACATGTGGCTTTGGTGATTCCCCGGTCATAGTGGCGGTTCCCAGCTTTCTCCAGACTCAGCAGAGTGGTGGTTTCTCCTAGTTGCACCAGGAAGGCATAGATAGGAGCATGCCTGGGAAGGGTAGGAGAGCATAAAGTGAGAGAGGACCCATGTGATGGTGCTGCTTTGAGACTGTGCTACGTATCAACAGACAAGTCACATGAATCCGCTTGGAAGGCTGCATCGGAGCAAAAAAAGAATGTAGCAGCGAAACTATCTCAAATACCCACAGGTTTCTCGCTTTTTAATACAAGAATTGATATAGTTACCTGTTTTTTCAATACCTTCCTTTTGTGTCCTGGGCCAGGTCTAAAAAGTTTCAGTCCTTCATTGAGAGCTGCCTAGTGAAGAACCACAGCCAGAGACCAACCACGGAGCAGCTGATGAAGCACCCCTTCATCCGAGACCAGCCCAACGAAAGGCAGGTCCGCATCCAGCTCAAGGACCACATTGACAGGACTAAAAAGAAGCGAGGCGAGAAAGGTTAGTGGAGAAGCAGTGCTCTGGGCAATCCTTGGCCTCTGCCGTGTGCTTGGGGGTCCCTGGGGTAGACCGAGGCGCATCCGTGTGGGTGAAATCCATGGGTAGAAGAAGGAAGGCAAAGAGGACTGGGTTGCTCTTGGACTCAGTACCAGTTTTCCTTATGCAGATGGCTACGTTTGTTCGCAAATTGGTGGAGTTAAATAGGTGCGGTACTTCTGTGTGACCATGCCTCTTATGCTTTTGAGGTCAGATTATTTTGTTTGATTCGATTCCTCTCAGTCACTGAATAGAAAATAAATATCCATAACAAAACAATCAGGGTTCCTATGAAGCCTACAGGTGATTGTCATTAGAGCTAAGCAGTATTTTTTAATCTTTTTTTTTTTTCCCCTGATGAAAAATAGTGTCTTTTTTTGTCCAGGTGGTAATTTCCACATGGAACATTTAAGCTTTGATTCATTAAAATGTGTGTACAAAATTTACGTCTGCATATATACGTACTGGCGTGTAGGAGGGAGAAGCTGCTAAGCTGAATTTTTCCCAGCTCATGTATTTCATGCCAAGTCTGTTGATCTACGTGACATTCACGCTGCACCAGCGATGAGCGGAGTAGTGCAAACGAACGTCTAGATAAGACCCTTGCCCCAAAGCAATGCCGTTGACTAGGAATAACCTATTAAACTGAATGTTTTTAGTGAACTCTCCAGGCCCTATCAAAGCCCTCTGAAGGGAAGATCAGATAGCCGAAGAAACTTGTTAAAGTATTCAGCTGCATGTGAGCTGAATTTTAATTTGAAAGCCCATTTGT
Source organism: Ibidorhyncha struthersii (assembly GCA_013398815.1). Lineage (NCBI taxonomy): Eukaryota > Metazoa > Chordata > Aves > Charadriiformes > Charadriidae > Ibidorhyncha > Ibidorhyncha struthersii. The sequence continues at coordinate 60,640 of VZSZ01000668.1, forward strand.
AGAATCCAGCAAATTGATATGTCGCTATTTCTCTTCTTATTGGTAGCAGTATTAATTTTTCATGCGTACCTTCCAGCCCCTTGTAATAGATTTCACTACAATCAAAACAATAAAATGGGATCCCAGTGAAGTATTAAATGTGTTTAGTCTGGCAAATGAAGGTTGGACCCTAGAGATGGAGAGTAATTGGATAAATGCAAAGCCTTTCTTTTACTATCATTCCCTTCATCCGATAAAGATGATATCCCAATAGAAATCACAGTCTGTAGCACAACATTGCAGTTGGGCTTTGATGTAGATGTCTTCATTGCCTGGAAAATGCATGGCTTTGCATAGGAAGAGCATATGTTTGGGGAGAGGGGAGTTGGTGCCTTCAGAGCCATAGTTAAATCCCACCTTCCGGTGCCTGTGGCTTCAACAGCTTGTGGTGCACCTCTCTTTGAAGAACCCTCCTGAAGAAGGGGGTCGCTCACTGTCATATGGGGATAAATTCTTATTTTATGGACCCCCCACCATCTTGACATCAAGCGTCTTTGGTTGTTGGGGCCGTTGCCTGCTGTGCTGGTGCTGCCCGCGGCGCTGCGGCTGGGACCACAGCCCTCTTCCCGGCCAGCATGGGCGTGCAAGGTGCCAGCAGCCATGGAGACCGCCCATGCTTCCCTGGCCTTGCAGCCCCCCTTAAAAACAGAAAATGCAGAGAAATAATGTTGCTTGTTCTTCGTCATGCGAGAAAAAGAGAGTCGTCTGTTCTGCCTTCAGAGCTCTGGGGTTTTCGACCGCTGGAAAAACAAATGAGTCCAGCAAAGGGCACTGATGAGCAATTCTGTTCCTAGATGAGACAGAGTACGAGTACAGTGGAAGTGAGGAGGAGGAGGAGGAAAATGACTCTGGAGAGCCCAGGTAAGAGTCAACATTTCATATCTGCCTTTACGTCTCTTAAACGCTGTATAAAATCAGCTTGGATTACGGGCTCCCGTGAACTAGAAATGGAGAAAGGGCAGTTTGAGCACAGCGTCCCTTTCCCTGGCAGAACTAGAGTGTATTCCCTCTGCTAGACGGTGCGTGTGTATGAACTGATGCTACAGACCACCTTAGCCAAAACCTGGGGAAGAAGACCCGGGAACCCCATCGCCTGTGGGATCTGCAGCGCGGTGTGGTGCTGTTGTGGGAATGTGGGTATTTAGATGTGGAAAAAATGTGAGGTGAAATTAAAGAAGACTCTTTAAAATGCGGTTCCTTACATCCAAGTGTAACTCCCTATTTCCATGTAACTTTTCACAATGAAACCTCCCCGGTGATGCTGCAAGTGCGGTAGGGCTGGAACTTTCTTTCTTTGGTGACATTTTTCAGAGCCGTTGTAATTAGTATCAGGTTATTCCATTATTTCACAGAGATAATGTAGTATTTTAATAGCTGGCAATGATTCATACTAAATGTGCTTTGTGAACAGCTAAATATAGTGTGTGCCACTGCAGCACAAAGAGCTTTGGTTAGAAACTTAATGTAAAGGAAACCTTTAGCAAATAAATTATTGGTGAGCCATGAACGGAGCGCTATCTGCTGCCCTGCCCAGACACTTGTGGTCCCCCATCCTTCCATCCGCTGCTGCCCAAGCTCTGTGGAGTGTTGGGATGCTGTCGGGATGAGCCACATTGGAAAATCACACGGAACTTGCCCTGGCAAGAGGTTTAAGGATGGGGGAGGGGATCTTCTCTGATGTGCTTCTCTCCTGTGCAGCTCCATCCTAAACTTGCCCGGGGAGTCAACGCTGAGACGGGATTTCTTGAGGCTGCAGCTGGCGAACAAGGAGCGGTCGGAGGCACTGCGCCGGCAGCAGCTGGAGCAGCAGCAGCGGGAGAACGAGGAGCACAAGCGGCAGTTGCTGGCCGAGCGGCAGAAGCGGATCGAGGAGCAGAAGGAGCAGAGGCGAAGGCTGGAGGAGGTAACTGGCCAGAGCCCAGCAACGGGCTGGCAAAGGCTGGTTTTGGGTGGAACAGCGGGATTTCTGGTAGCAGGTCCCAAGTGACTGTTCTCAGCCTGGTTTAAGAAGATCATGCTCTAACCCCTCCAGTGGGTGACCCCACGTGTTTTGTTACACTGGACAAACCCCCGCTCGTGCTTTTTGCGTACCGGCCCCCAGCCGCTCTCCTCGCCGTAGTAAGCATTGCCAACTCTTGCGAAGGTAACAGAGCTGGTTTGCTATAAATAAACCCTTGGAATACCAAACTTAAAAGGATCCCTGGGACTGCTGAGCAGAGGTAGCCCATTATTGGGGTGATAGTCATATTCAGTCAAGGTGGGCAAAATTTACTGGTCCAGGCATCTGTCAAGTTTGTTTTTGTTATTTGCTGCTGTGGACTGTTAGAGTTGAGAAGAAGCTGAATAGTTCCCTTTGCCCTTTCCCCAGATCCGTGTGCCGCTTGTGTCCCCTTTAATCCCCAATTTCAACTTTAGTCCTTCCAGTCCCTGCCAATTACAGTTTCTCTTGCAGGGGAGGGGCAGATGCCTGCCTGACTTGTGCAATGATCCATATATGCCCCGAAGCATAAGATTTCATTACCCTTGTCTTAACATACCAGCTACAAATGCGATCGGTCATAAAATTATCCACCCCATTTAAAATCCAGCTGCAGGATTTGACCGGGTGACTTTGGGTGTCCGTGAGTTGCACAGCCCAGCTGTATTCTCTGTGTGAAGCGCTCGCTTTTGGTTTAGCTCTCAGCTCCTGGATTGCAGAAATCCCCCAAACAATAAGAAGGAGTTTCTCCGGTTTTGGGGGTTTTGATGTGGTTTTGCACAAAGAAACTCATTGCCTCGCACTGAACCCATCCCAAGTGTCTCATCGAAGGGTTCATAGGTTACGGGTAATTAAATTAGCTTTCTGAAGAGGTCACTGATATGTCTGAAAACAGGACTTGCAGTAAATGGGCTATTAGAGCAGCCACCCGCTTTATTTGCAGGAGCCCAGTGTCTTTTAGATTTAACCTGAGTCCCAGTGCGCTGGGTAATGCCCCCAGGCCAGGGGCGCAGATGGGAAGGAATTTCAGGCAGCTGATGGTGATGATGATGATGGTGATGGTACGGCCCCTCTTCGAGGTGGTCCTCTGAGCCGCTCCGGGGCAAAAACCGACACGGGCGAATCCCAGGCGAAGCATTTTTTCAGTCTGGTAAATATGTAGGTCTGTCGCGTTGTCAGAGCGCAGAGCATCGCGCGTTCAATACGTTGTAGGTCAGGCTGTGCTGGCGTCCCGCACCCTTCCCAAAGCTGTCGAGCTGCTTTGGGAGAGGACAGGGTTTGCACGTAGACGCACCCCGAAATCCTCTGCCCCAATAGATCTGAGGACTGTCGTCAGGAAGCCTGGCTCTGCCTTTGTCCCAGTCTGCTTGCTGCAAGCGGTACAGCAGCAGAACAACAGCAGAATAAAAGCAGACACCAGATTAGCTGCAATCCTGTAATGAATACAATGCTCGCTGCTGTATTAATATGTTCTCTTCCCATAGAAGAAGATTGTTTTCTCTCTTTGCTGCTTCCCAGGCAGGTTTTGAATGGAGGACTAATCCCCTTGCTAAGCTGGCGACTCTGCCCTGAGCTACGGAGGCTCTGCCTTGCGGGCCCCGGCTGCGCACAGTCCCCCCGCCCCGGCTCTGCTGGTGCCCCCATCCTTTCCCCCGTGTCATTAAAAGCTAATGCCACCGTAGCCAGGATTTAAAATCAATACCTCTCTGGTGACTCTAACAGCCCCCCTGGGCTCTTCACCCATTGCTTTCTTCCCAGCTGCCTTACGGTTTTCAGACCTGAAATGAAAGGGAGACATCTTCTGGGGCGAAGCCAGTGAAGAGGCATTTTCACTCTCCTGCCGTATCAGAGAACTGGGGAAAGAAGCAGCATCTGCTGCCCTCCCCAGCACGTGATGCCCCGTGGGTTTAGGCAGGAGCAGGGCAGAGCGGGCAGCTGCGCGCTGGCGGCTGTGGTGGCCCCGGCATCTTCTCGGGTGCCTATCTTCTCAGGTCCATCTCGCCGGGTTTAGTCTCACCTGCATCCCCAGCTGCGGAGTGAAATGAACCTCTCCTCACTATTAGACACCGTTCGCATGACGAGGAAGAAACATAGCCGAGTTGCTATGGTGAGGATTAAAGCAGGAGTCCTTGAAGAGGTACAAACCTTCTGTTGCGAGCGCGGTGGGTTGTGGCAGCAGTTAGGAGCACGGCCGGCTGCAGCTTTGCCGGCTGCGAGGTGTCGTGTATCTGCCGTGGGCTCCTGTAGGAAAACCAGATAAATAGTGGAGGCAGAGATTAGCAAACAGCAAGTTCTGTTGCTACTGCAGGGAGTGGGCCGGAGGAGCTGCAGAAGCAGCTTCGAGCATCCTCCCCTTGAGCTTCCCGCTCCTGGAGGAGTCCCAGCATCCGCCCTGGGGAGGGATGCTGCCTCTGCCCGGGGACACGGGAAGGGATTTGTTTCCAGCTGTTTCCAGCACAGCCAGCTAGTGGTGGGTATAGTTTGGTCTTTATGGTCTTCTCATGTATTTGGGGGCAGGAAGGGTCTGATGGCCAGACAGAGGTATCAAAGAGTGGCTGTCACGGCTGTGCTGAGTTTGGTATCGCTGCCCAGAGGCACCCAGCACACTCCATCTGTGTCGCTGCAGTTTTGCTCCGAGAGCAGCGCTGCTCCAGCTCTGGTGCCCATCACGACGGCACCCAAAGGCTTCAGCAGCAGCCAGGCTGTTGCCTTTTGGCCTCCCTGCTTTTTCTTACGCCAGCTTTGTACTAAATTCAGTTGCTGACTCTTGGCTCCGGATTTATTTTGGTTAATGGGAACACGGTTTCTTCCATGCTTTTTTATGGTGTGACTAAGATGGGGTGTGCCTCCAATAGGCAGCACTGTACCAGCAGATCTCTGGGAGGAGAGACCAGTGGAAGGCTCAGATTACTGTATTTTCAAAGTGAAGTTGACCTTTAAAACCCAGTAGAGCATCCGGGACAAATAAACACTTGGAGCTGGCGGCTTTTGGGGCTCCTAAGTCAGCCTGTTTAGTACTGCCAGGCATATTACTGTGGTACTAGGAAGAGCTCTGACTCCTCATGAGACGCCGTGAAGGTGGCCAGGCTGAGCGAGCGCGGCGGCTGAGCCCCAGCGCAGCACCGAAAGGATCGACTCTGGAGGGTGCCAAGCTCAAAAATGCCTGGAGTTAATTTGTGCTGGAGATGCACAGCAAAAGAGCTGGGGAAAGGCTGTTAATGGGATAACCGGTCCATTCCTCTGTCAGAGCACACCTTCAGTAGATTTCTTTGTGGTTTTCCAATCTTGTTCTTAAATACTGTCAGGGATAGAGCTCCCACCATTTCTGTTCCCTCACCCAGCAGAGCTCGTAATGAAGGAATCCCATTTCTTCCATCATCTTGATCTTCCTAAACCGGGATTTCTGAACCTCTCACAAGGTACCTCTCGTTTTAGGGCCTTTTTGGGGAAATCCACCATCTCGTAGTGTTGCTCTGGCGATAATATCAAATGCACATATAAAAAAGTCAAGCGAGGCGGTCTGCTGGTGGTCTCCTGATGCACCTCGTGCTGCCCCCGAGACCTGCTGCCATCCTTAGCGTGCCTCCTTGCATCTGTTGGCCACTTGAGGCTCCTTTTTCAACAGCTGACCAATTTCCTTCTTTAAGGCCGAATCTTCTTCCAGGCAGCCGGAGAGATTTAGATTTGCAGCTGTCTTTAATTGCGGTGGAAGTAAAAATCCCCAAGCTAGCTTTGAAACTGGGGCCTTCATGGGAGTAGAGTTGCAGCTTTGTTTTCCCTCATGCAGAAAGTTGGTCTCATGAATTCAAAATGTGCACCAGAATTAATGGCCCCCCCCAAAAAAAATTTAAAGATTTAAATATCAATAGATCAAATAGCACTAAGGAAAATGTTTGTGTAATGCAGAAGGGTGAATAGGCCTGAATATATTTTTTTTTCCCTGTATATACATATATTAGATATATATATAGTTCCCTAATAAACCCTCCATTTGTTGCTGGCACAGAATGAGCCTTGCTGCACCAGTTTAACCACCAAAACTCCAGCTGAGCTGTAGGAATAACACATCTCCCGGTCAGGAGCATTAGGGATCCTGCAAGACGAATCTCTGTGAGACCCCTTGGCAGCAGTGGGCAGACGTAGTCAGGGAGGGGTTTGCATAACCCCATTTTTCTGCCATGTTGTGGATTTTTTTCCTTTCTAGGTATAAAATGAAGGTCAGAACTGTACGGGGAACATACACGGCAAATCTAAGCATCATGTTGTTTGCATGTGAGGCTTCATTCAGTGCAGTTATAAAGGTGGACGTTCAGGGGATAAAAAAATTGCTGCAGCTCCTTTCTACATTAACCAGCAGAAAACTGTCTGCTGGAAGCTCTTATAAAGCAATGCAAAAAAAAAATATCCAGCAATTAATTATAGATAAACTTAGCCTAGCTAAAATGGTGGTTGTTATTTTCTTCTGCATACGCAGGTGTCATGTAGCTTGTAGGAACATTTTCATTAAGATGACAGCCTCCTCGCGGTAATACGGTACATGGGGGCACTGCAGTGGTCCCGGCAGCAGTCCTGTACCCATTTCCAAGGAGAGCTGCATTACAGCAGCTCCTGTCGTACAGGTATGTGCTAAGCATTACATCTCTCTAGTTTTTCTTTGGTTAGAAAGCACGTAGAACTCATAGTTTCTGAAGCATGAGCATTTTCCTGCATGGAACATCCCTTCACGATGATGCCAGCTAAAAGCTCCTGCGATGGTTCAGAGCGTATTGGATCCCCGTTTGCCATGGTGGGAAGTTCTGACCCAGTTTCTCTACCAGTGGGAAACACCTCTCTGCGCTCCAGTGCTTGACGTGTCAGGAAAGATGATGTTCCAGCCACAGTCACTCTTTCCCCGGTGGCTCAAATAAATGAGCCTGTCGCAACAATGCAACCACCTAGAATATTTGTTTTCGTTTGTCACTTGGAATTCCCCTTCCGCTTCTTTGCTGGGTCACGCTCCTCGTGTTGGGGAGCAGCAGCCAAGGTTTCCAGGAGCCTCTCCTTGCAAGTGTCGGTGCCTCTCCGAGCTCACCGGGTTCACGGGGCGGCTGCAGCTCTCCGGTGGCTCGTAGTCCCGAGTGCGTCTGATCTAGCAGAGTGAGCTTGCTCCTTTGAAGTCCTTGTTTCGTGCCAGCCCTCCAGGGGCCTTCCCACCAGAGGTTTTGCCTTTGTGTGTCTTCCCTCATCAATATTTAAAACCTGTCATTTCTAGTGCGGCGCAAATAAGATCCCATTCTGGCTTACAAGCAGCTACATATAGCTTTACCTGCAGAGTTATATAAATGCAGTCCTAATTAATTGCCGCTCTTGCCTTGCATGAATAATAGATCTGGATAGTGTAAATACACACGGTAGTTTCAGGCTTGGAGAAACGTGGGAAGTATGCGTTCGCAGTGGGAGAGGGAGGGCGGAAAACAGGGAGAAAAGGAGGCAAATAACAAGAGATCTTTGAATCTCTCCCTTTTTTCTTGCTTTCCACATGCAGTTTTCAGCCGCATCTCACTGAGCTCAATCCCTACTTTAAACAGGGTCCCTGTCATCCCAGTGCTGCTCAGCACCGGTGTGAGCAGAGGTAGAGGGGAGACGGGAGTTGCTGGAGGCTTCGCCCGTGCCTCCACAGTGCCAGGTCCTCTCCAGATGTTTGCCAGCTGCCGAAGCGTGGCCGTACGGGGAAGGCAGCTGAGCGTGCCGGGAGGCTGTGCCGCTGTCGGCCGAGCCCCGCTCTGCCGAGACGGCGGTGCGGTGTTTAGCTGAAGGTGCTCATAACGCGACCGTGACAAATGACTTGCTTATAATGTGACCTGACAAAACCGCTGCTGAGCTGGAGGGGAGCTCTGTACTCCTGGCCTCGATGCGTGGATATATTTCATCCCGCCCACAGCCTCAGCCCGAAGAGCCTGGCTGCGGCAGGGTGCGGGGGTCCTTGAAATATCCAGAAGAGCATCAGGGCTGGCTTTGAAAGAAAACGCTGCCTGGGGGGCTCAGTTCCCAGCTCCTGGGGTTAAATAAGCATTTCGGTGTGGAAATGAAGCCGCTGGCCAGGCGGTCCCCTGGAAGGGTGGTGGTACGCTGCTCCCTCCCTGGGAAAAACGCTTTTGTCTCCCTCCTTGGAGGGGTTTGGCTTTGTTTGCCTGCCGGATTGGAAATAAAGACCGATCGGGTGATTTTTATTTAAGAAATAGCTGTGGCATTCAGGGCCTTGTCTCCTGCCAGCCAAGCCCAGCCTAAACGAGCGTTACATGCTTTATTCAGCAGCGCGTGCTATTTTAACTAAAAAAAACCCCAACAGTAAAACCCACCCAAAAAACAGTGCAATAAACACTGTGATTGGGAGCTCAGGGTAACGTGTATTCAACCTGTTAGTCAAAAGACCTGTGCTTCTACGTGTACAGGATCAGTGACCATCAGGGACGGCGCTCATCTAAGGTGGTGAGGGAGCGCTGGCGAAGCCAAAAAATGCCATGTATTACCGTTACTGCTGCAGAGTTACCACATCCCGGCGGCGTATCCTCTGAAATTTCTAGTAGAGAGTTCCAAAAACTACAAGCAGCCCTACGTTCGCCTCGCGCTCAGCGAGGACAGGCGTGCGCGCGGAGTAGCACATGCATCCCCGGCTTACGTGGGCAGCGCGAGTGACTGCGCCTGGCGTGGGACACGCCGGAGTCTGGAGCTGGCAGGTTATTTCAGGTTGGATGCGATTTTTCCTTCCCTGCGGCGAGTGGAACAGCACTGAGAAATATGGCTATAGGTGGCACTAAAGCTGTGCTGCAGCTCAAACGTTGAGCTGGAGGAAAGGAGCAGAATCCCTGTGCAGGGTGGCTGTGGATGTTACCCGTGGATGGGGAGACAGCAGCCAGACAGGCAGTGGCTCCTCCCTATGTTCGAAATGGGGGGGGTCCTTAAATGCTTGTTAAAATACCTGTATATCTATCTATAGATATATCTATCTTTATATCTGTATATAGATATATTTATAGGTATCTATCTATAAAGATATCTATAGATATCTATCGCTAGGGTGATATAGAGATATATAATAAAATATAGAGTAGAATATAGAATAGATATGTAACAGAATTACCACAGCTATAATAGATCTACTCTATTAGATAGATATCTATTAGGTAGTTATCTATTATAAATACATATATTAGAGATGGATCTACTGTATTAGATATCTATTCTAGAGATAGATCTATATAATATCTCTCTAGATAGATATCTATAATAGGGACAGATATCTCTGTAGAAGATATCTATAGAGAGAGATGTCTATAGGTAGATATGGATAACAAATCCATCTGTGCATACAGTGCAGGTTTCCTGCAGCGCAGCTGTCTGAAGTGGATGCATCTTTGTTTCCAGATAGCTCAGCCAGCTCCTTGGGCAGCTCCAGCCCTCCGCGTACGGCGTTGCCAGCCCCTCCGGTGCCTGCCTCGCCGCCGCGGTCTGCTCAGCCGCTCTGTGGCGGCAAAGGGGGGCGGGGGGAGGAAGGGAAAAAAAAAGGGAGAAAAAAGGACCCCAGGTTTACGCTTCAGCAGGTTGCCTCCCCGTTAGTGCAGCATGTGTGTTGCTGCACCCAGCGCATGATGGAGTTCTGGCAGGCTGCAGAGCCTCGGTAGCCAATATTGGCATTTGAGTGCCCTCTGCCGATGCGCCGCCGGCTGCGGGGCTGCGATGCGGAGCAGCCTGCGGCCCCTCGGCTTCGCGGCAGAGTGTTGCGGCAGCTCGCCCCAGGACCGGGGAGCAGGGTGGTTCGGGTAGCTGGAGGAGTTATGTTGGGTTAAAAGCAGGGGGTGTGGGGGCTGCGGGTGTCACCCGGGTGCCCGGCGCACCCTGGACGGCTCAGAGCCAGCTGTAGGTCATCATCACCCCAAAACGCCCTGGGATGCTGTGGGAGAAGATGCTACAGAGCCGAGCAAGGAGGGATGCGACCCAGGCAGCAGGGGCCTGGGGTGGCCTGAGGATGGCAAGAGAAGCTCAATTTGTGTGTTGAAAAGGAAAACCCTTGGATTTGGGGTCTTCTGTGTTAATGTTTGCTGAGACCAGAAGCTACGAGGGATGCACTCCCTTCTCAGCGGGCAGTAGCTCCCCCCAGCACCTTCCCTCATCCTTGTGGGTGGGTTTGGAGCCGAGACATGAGTTCCCCATAGGTGATGGGCTCACGGGGTGAGCTCCTCCTGCCTCCAGGGCCTGATTACCCCACCAGCCGGGCACACCGGTACGTGGGGACCATGCACTGCCCGCGTGGCTTCACCTGCAAGTGGGAGAAGAAATGGGGTTGCGTGCATGGTCCAGCACTGGTTTGGAGGATGCTGTGGGTTCTCCAAAGCTGGTGCTGGGCACTGGAGTGTGCGAGGATGGGGTTGGATCAAGCCCCTCTACCACCCCAGATGGACCTGCCTGCTGGCAGGGCATCTCCTCGGACGGGCAGGAGGGAGCATTGTGGGTCACTGGGCGAGGTGGCTCCCCAAAAACGGTGAGAAAAAGGACTTTGAGCTGCCGGGGGGAGGAGCGGGGGTGCTGACCTGTGCCTCCTGCCCCAACAGCAGCAGAGGCGGGAGAAGGAGCTGCGGAAGCAGCAGGAGCGGGAGCAGCGGCGGCACTATGAGGAGCAGATGCGGCGGGAGGAGGAGCGGCGGCGCGCGGAGCATGAGCAGGTAAGCCAGCGGGAGCGGGGCGATGGCCTTCGATGCAGATTCCTCTTCCTCTAGTCAGATTTTTCTTGTAAACACTTGGGTCTTTTTGCCACTTGAGAGCAAATTGCTTAATTGTTAACGCCGCGTGTGTCGCTTTTCACTCTGTCATTTATTGCCACGTGGATCCACTTGCTTGCCCGCAGGTGTGGAGACACTTGATGCAGCACTTTTCCCACCCGCTGGCTCCCGGGGCGGGGTTTTGTTGTGTTCCCAGTTAACGTTTGCCTTTTCTCAGGGGTTTTCACTCTTTAACCATCAGAGGTCACTTGTAGAGTGGTGGACACCCCGGGCTCTTTGGGTAGGGATGGAGGGTGCCCAGGCTGACTGATGGGTGTCAGCTCCCGGGTGGGATGGGTGCGGGTGCCCACTTCATTCTCCTTCCTCTTGGGAAATACTGTCTCTTTCACCTTCTCTCTCTTTTTCCTTTGATCCGTGCTGCCCGTGGCTCCAGGAGTACATCAGGCGACAGTTAGAGGAGGAGCAGAGACAGTTAGAGATCCTGCAGCAGCAGTTGTTGCAGGAGCAAGCGCTACTTCTGGTAAATGGGAGGCCCCGGCCACGCTTGCCGCTTTCTGCCCGTGTCGCGTCCGCATGTGCCCACGTGCACCCATGTTCCCCGAGTGCCTCCTGCCGTGCCGCGAGGTGGAGGACACCGCGGCCGCGAGCATGCCTGGTGCCATGGCTGGGTCCCCTCGCCGTGCATGCCTTTCCCCTTGCATCCCTTGCGCGGCATCGGCATGCCTGTGCCTTCCTGAGAGGAGCAGCCCTCTTAGTTGCCGCGTAATTTTGAAGGCTGTTGGCAGCACGTTGGAGCGTGGTCGAGTTGTCGCGCGCCCGCACCTGGCAAAACCCACCCTGCCGTGCGGGTTTTCGTATTCCGAGTGAAAGCTTTGGTTTTAATTTCCTCGCAGGAACACTGTATTATATTCCCTCTCATGCTGTTTGCATTCCAGACGTCCTCTTTTTTTATTTAGTTTGGTTTTGAGTTATCCTTTTTAATGCTGGTAGCTGTTACTCTCACTGCGTTTTCTTTTAATCCGCATGGATTATTCTTTTTCTGTCTTGCTATTAATTTTATTTAGGGAAAAGAAAAACCCTCGCACAAGCCCTTGCCTATTCAAAAGGCTCTGTCCAAATGATTTACTCATTAAACCTCATAGAGCCATAGGGATTCAGAAAGATCATACAGTTGGCTCTGCTGTGCGGCCCTTCCCGCAAACAATAAATTGGTCCTACAGAGGACTTGGCTTCAGTTGGGTTTTGTCTGACCCGCTGGTGTTTGGCATCTCATCGGATTGATGCTTTTTTCTTCCCATCCAGAAAAATCTGGGCAAAGTCAATGGTAGCTCACAAGGGGACGTCTGAGCCCTTGGGGGGGTCCCGCGGCGTTTCCTTGTCGAGGCAGCGCTGGCACCCCCCGATCCGGCAGACAGGGCAGTTCACCGGCCGCAAAGCACCAACGCCAGGGTCACAACTCCGCATTTGCCGGCTCTGTCCTCCCAGCTGTCTGTCCTCCGGGATGCTTCACAGCTCAGTCCCCAGAATCTTTCAAATCATTGAGCTTTGCCAGAAAACAGCCTTGTGGATACTCAGGCCCCGTTTTCCACCCAAACGGATAAATCTGCGGTTCGCAGCCCTGTGTTTGCAGCCTGGCCGGGCGCCCGTGTCACTGTGCTTTCTTCTGGGTAGGAGTATAAGCGCAAGCAGCTGGAGGAGCAGCGGCAGGCGGAGAGGCTGCAGAGGCAGCTCCAGCAGGAGCGGGACTACCTGGTGTCCCTGCAGCAGCAGCAGCAGCAGCAGCGGCAGGACCAGAGGCCGGCAGAGAAGAAACCTCTCTACCACTACAAAGAAGGGATAAATGCCAGCGAGAAACCAGCGTGGGCCAAGGAGGTAGGCGAGAGCGAGGAGCGTGGTGATGCTCGTCTGCATCCGCAGGATTGGGCACGCGGTTCAGTCTGAAATCCATACACGGCAGATTGCGCTCTGCTGGGTCGGCCTCCAGCAGATGCCATTAGCTGTGCTGGAAGCACTCCCAGTTCAGTGCAACGTGTGCGCGTCTGAGTGAATGTTTGTGCAAGCAAAGGGAGTGGAGGAAGGAGGTTTTTCCACAAGGGCATGCAAGGAGGAGGGTGGATCCCTCCTGGAGGGGTTCAGCCATAGCTGGGGATTTGTGGATGTGCCAGGAGCTCCCGATGCTCCTGCCTGGTCTGCTGGAGGACAGGGGTGAGTGCAGAGGGTGGTTATACAGGGTTCCTTGCTAAGCACTAATTCAGTTTCCCATAATCAAGCGTGGACCAGGCAGCTTTTCCTCCTGTGCCCAGGACCGTATCTCTTTGTTGCTCTTCTTTCATGATTTTCAGGAAGACAAGCCACATTGCCATTTTTCTTTTCTTCTCCAGCAAAAAGAGGGAATTGTCATAACAATTGTGAGATCCTGAATATTAATTATTGCCTGGCTGAATAGTCATGAAAACCTGCATTGTCTGCAGTGCGGCTTTAGGATCACGTGCAAACACTTTCTTTCTCCTTAATTTCTTTGTGGTGGCTGCAGTAAGACTCATGCCCACTCTTGCTATTTGTTTTTTTAAAGTTCTTTCTGTTTAGCTGGTTTAATTTTGTAACCCTACTCCTGGGCAGAAAGGTCTTTTAATAACTTGCCTGTTCTTTCTACTAAGCAGGATCGCTTCTCTGCTGCCAAATGTCTGGCACCCTTTGGTCCTGGCAGAGATGCGATGTGCATCCAACATGCAGCTGTCTCCTGGTCTTTCCTCTTGACAGCCCTCAGCTGCATCCGCAATACCTGCAGGCATCAAATGCTCAAGAAATTCAATCAGCTATCCATTGCTAGCAGAGGCCAATAATACAAACAGCTCTTAGCCTTTCTAAACCATCACAAAGATAGATGTGGGTGTCAAAAAATCTTTTCACCTCTTTTTACTGCTTTGGGTTTCTCCTGCATTCCCTTCTGATTCAGTCTTCAGAGCCCTTTGGTGGCAACGTATTTTCACGGAGTTGGAGCATCATTCTCCAGTCCTTCCAGTGGAAGAAGAGGTTTGATCGAAGTGGATCTGCAGATGAGATGTTCCAGATGTGCTGAGCCACCTCTGACGGGAGAGGCTTCCACCTGGGTGGTGCCTCCGTGGCTCTGTGCAGAACTGGGTCTCTCTTGTCCACCTGCAGAAGTGGCGAGAGTAGGCAGCAGGCAGGAAAAAGGCAGTAAACTCTGTCTTTCATTGCCTGGTTTTAAATAAATCCTCTAGCACGTTGCTAAAGTACCTCTGGCACTGTCTTCAAAACTATAACAAAGATATATAAAGAGGAATCTTATTCTTTATCTGGGGTGAAGGAGAAAAGTGCTGGATTTAGCTTTCCATTTCAAACACAAAGGCCCATTTCTTCTGTTCCGTGGGGGAGGCGGTGTCTTTTGATGCCATCACTGGAAGCAGCGCATTGGGAACTTTACAATGTGAGTAAGGGCAGCAGAATGCGGCCTCATACCCTTTGCTGAAATCATAGGGAGGATGAGGTTTCCTGTCATTGGGGAACATCTCCAGCTTCCACCAGTTAGCTCTCCAAACCATTTATACTTTACCTGTGTCACTCTGTCCGGTTTGTAATGAAATGCTCAAAGCAGCGACTGTGGCATCTTTCTGCTCTTGGGAGCAGTAGTTTGATGTGCTGCCTTGACGCAACACCCTTGGGAACTTCCCAAAACTACTCCTCTTGCCTCCATCCCCTGTTTTATCTACTGTGTAGTCCCACTTTTAGCACAATTCAGCTACTTTGCTGCATATATTGAAGTACCATCCTTGCTGGCTATACAGATAGACTTGTGCTGATACTTAATCAGCCTGCCACGGTCCTTGCTGTAGTTAAGCAATTTGCATACCCAACCCATGCACGCTAATTTAACAGAAATATTGAGACTTTGTTTTCCTCTGGGAACAAGGAAAAAACAAGTCTGGTGCTCAGCCTACAATTTCTGGAGGCTCTGCAGAGCTCATTGGGATATTCCCTGAGGATTTTTGCATGATATCCCATACCATCCTTGGTTTTATGCTCTTTGGTCTCAAGTCTTCTCTCTCAGGAGCTTGATCGCCACAGCTGGGTTCTCCTCCTGCCATGCCCCTCTCTGCTTTTCGTACCTCCCCTTTACGCACTTATTTTCCTACCTCACTCATCTTCATACGGTGACTCCAAGACCCTGCACGTACGGGGGAAAGCATAAAGGTGAGGCGGCGGCCACTCACGTTGCGCGTGTGTCCCTGCGTCCCCTTGTTAAGGGACGGGCCTGTTGGTGAAGGCAAAGCTCTGGGTTAGGAGCTGGGCTGCACTGCATCTTTCATAGCTTCCCCAGAGCAAAGTCAAGGATTTCTCTTTTTTATGCTGATCAGATAGTCCCACCAACACGCATGGATGCACATCCCCATCTGCTGTCCCTCCTACTCATCTTCCTGTGAGTGAACAGTTATCCAGTGGAAGATAACTTGGGATATAGCTTGGGTGCTGTCCCAGACCTGCCCTGTTCGCCCAGCCACATCTCTCCTTACAACCAAGGACTAGCTGGGCCATTTTGGACATCACATTGGGACCTTCTGATGATCCAGCCAGAGACGTGGCATTCGCACTCTAAGCAGTAGTACCGTAATTAGGAACTCTCCGTTACTGACTCTTTTGTAATGGACCAGTATTTATTAAACAAAGTGATGCAGGTAGCCAGGTCTAACTTCTCAGTGACAAGGAAGCCTGGTCAGCTGAAGGATGGGTTTGGGCAGGTATAGGCCATACATGACCATGCATAAAGGAGGGGACAGGTTTAACGGGACATTTTCCGTGTGGTGGCCAAGCCCTGCGGTGCTTTCCCGCAGCTCAGAGCTTCCCGGGGGCTCGGCTGCGCGTCACGCGCCATGCTGTTCTCTGCAGCAGCCAACGCGCACGTCAGCTCCTCCTTCAGTCCCCGTGGCTTTTATCCTTCTCTTGCTTTGAAGTGATGTATTAAAACAGTAGCGGCCTTCCACAGGGACCTGCACAGAAGCTGCTAAGGATGTTTCCCATTTCAGGGAATCTTGAGTTCAATTAGAGATGGCTTGAACCAGAGTGATGATGAATTCCTGCAGGGTTTTGCTGCTTTTTTCCCCCCTCTCTGCCTAACGGTGGAGTCAGTAAGGTTCCACAAAGTACAGCTGGAGGCTCCCGAGAGCATCCTCGGCTGTGCTGGTGCAACAAAGTGCTAGCGAGGAGACGCTGGCAGCAGGTGAACCGAGCGCCTTTCTCCTTCCCCGTACACAGACATCCCCGTTTCATCACTCTCCTGCCTTCTCCTCCACGCAAGCTTTGAAGTCCTCTGTAATCAGCCGTGCATTACGGCTTGGCAGCATGCCGGAGAGCGCCTGCAAGTAGCCGGAGGACTTGGCGGCAGTGCCATCTCTGCCGCCGTTCGTGCCAAGGCTTGGCTGATAAGCAGATGTACTGGACTGGGACTGTGACCCAGCGCTTGTGCTTCTGTCCCCTTGTTCAGAGGAGTTCTCCTTCCCGCCCTGCTCTCCTCCCCATCCTTGCGTCTGCTCCCGTGGGCATCGCTGAACCGAGCTCTGCACGGCCTCTGCTCGCCTGAGGAGGTTGTGAAGTCCTCTTGGGACACAGCGGTGGCCTGGGTGGTCCCTCATGAACTAGAAAGAAAAGAGTCCGTAACACAGATCTCTTACTTAAATTTTACTCTGGCTCCTGCTCAGTATCTGAAAGAGGAAAAGATTCACTTTTATTAATATAATGGATCTTTTGTTTCATGTATATTTATTTGCTTAAAGAAGAGCTGTGGTTCTTTCCAAGCAAATCTGTTTTATAGGTTGCCTTTTAACGTGACATTTGTACATGGTGGAATCAAGACAGGCTAAGGGTATTTAACACGTTAACGATACATAAATGAAAATACACGTCAGATCTCGAGGTATCAAAAATTCTGCATAGCATATGCTGCATGAATATCAATGCATAGTCTCACCGCAGGAGCACCCGGATTGCACGTGTGCCTGGGTTAGCCGAAACCACTGTATTTCCATCCAGAGTAACTGATAGCAGTGGGCTTTGGGTTTATTTCTCTATCAGTAACAGAGCTTTTCCCCTTCCATACATGACAAAGTGCCAGACTCGCTAAATCTAGATCAAAGCCAGCCATTTTCCGGCTGCCATGTTTATTCTTTTATTGAGATCAAACAAAAGCACTACTCGTGGTGTTTGTAGTCGTGAAGGAAAAGGGTCCCCTTGCTTAAAGATACATTTGAGAAGAAGCAAGAGCTTCTCGGGAGTCATCTTGCAGAAGCACTTCTCTGAGTCACGTTGCCTTTTCTTTATTTTTCCGCTTCATATTCAGAAATGAATTACGCGCCTAAATACGAATAGTCCTTTCCATGTCTTTAAAATGCATTTATTGCACAATCTGCTGGGCAACTTGGATTCTGTGGTTGTACGATACCCTGATATACCTAAAAAGAGAGAGCTTCCTGTGTGTATATGCATACCTTGGTTTTCAATTGGAAATGGCTTTTTATGGGGCGTTCACCCACTTCTCCCCGTCCCGCCACAGGTGGAGGAGCGCTCCCGGCTCAATCGCCAGAGCTCGCCGGCCATGCCCCATAAGGTGGCCAACAGGATTTCTGACCCCAACCTGCCTCCTCGGTCGGAGTCTTTCAGCATTAGCGGTGTGCAGCCGGCCCGGACCCCACCCCTGCTCCGACCCGTGGACCCACAGGTAACGGTGCTTCCCCCCGCAGGCTCACCTACCGCAGCCAGGACACCGGGGGTGCTGGTAAGGTACCAAGGAAGAGAGCGGATTAAAGGGAAGTAGTGTCTTGCTCCCTGGTTTCTCAGCCTTAAGCGTATTCGTGAGTAAGAGCAGCATCTACATTCATGAGTGGATTCCCCTTGTCACCTCCATGTGTTAGAAACATCACGCTGGTTTATACCTTCCTTTGAAGCATCACGTACTGGTTGCTGCCAGAAACAAGCTGGAGGACCGAGAGGAGCCGCTGGTCTGGTCCAGTGCGGCAGTTGCTCTGTTCCTCTTTGGATCTGGTTTATGTAAAGGATTAGAACCGCAGCGCCTGGTGCAAAAGACCTGGGACGCTTTGATGCTGAGGATCATCAGAAAGAGGTTTTGCTTTCTTTGCCGCTTTAATTCAAGGTTTTGTTTTGGTTTTCCATTGAGTTGACATCAGTCACAAACACATCTGGAGAGGGTATAGATCTTCATGACCATCTAAAAATTCCTCCCAGCCGCGAGGTCTGTAAGTACTCTGCCACCGAGAGCTCTGCGCTGAGCGTCGGTGCTGGCTCTGGTCCAGCCCCTGGACATGCTCCCGCAGACCCACAGAGACTCCAGCGGGGATTTCAGAGGGAAGTACAAAGCCTTTGCTCCATGTCCACGTGGGCTTTCTATGGGGAAAACCTGCCAACTAAGTGCCATCCACGTGTGGTATGCGCACCTGTAGGTCAGCAGTACGATGCCAACTTTAAACAAAACAGATGCAGGAAAGCCCTTAAACATACAGCTCTTTTTTCCCCAGTGTACGTGGTCTATATACGTTGGGAAGTGGGTAAAACCCCACTTCGCTCTAATCTCTCCGATTGACCGAGTACTTTCCAGTGACCTTTTTGACGACCTATGTCGTCAGCAGCTACAAAGACTCTTTTTTGGTAATAAAATACTAATTAAAAGGTTGTTTGAAACCCAGAGACCCATGTAAATGTGTGCATGCGCGCACATACACACACCATACGTGTACATGTGCACATAGACGCGTATGTAGAAATGCCAAATAAAACTTACATCCCTGCTGTATCAAAGAAGCGCAGCTTCACAGGGTCCTGGGAAGACGCTCTGATTTCACAAACTCTTAACTTTGTGAATTTCTCCCATTTCCCATAACAGGTGCCAGTGCTCCTTTCACTCGTAACCCTTATGTCTATAGGGTGGATCCATGGAATAGGGGCTACCTAGACCTATAGATACTCATGCCTCAAGATATTATTTTTAAGCCATCTATGCCTCAGAGTTCCTGATGATTTTTTTTTTAGTTAATTATTATTTATTATCGTTTCCTTCTATTTTTCTTTTTTTTTTTCATTTTTAACAAGGAAAATCCATGCCAAACCTCATTAGCGCAACCTTAGGAGGTGCAGGCGTAGGAGCTGGAAGCTGGGCCAGCGGCAGGCTGGGGCGGGCACGACGTGTGCGGGAGCTGGCAGGAGGGAGCAGCCTGTCCCCGCTCCTGCGGTGGTACCCACAGAACGGTGCCGGGCTGTCGGTACGAGCCCGACCACCGTGCGCACACAGGAGCTGGCAGGACCGAAGCGTGACATTGCCTGGTCTTAAAAGGCTGAGCTGTGCGAGCGTGATTTTTAATAGATCTTGCGTTGAAGCGATGTAAGTCAGAAGTTCCCGAAACTAAGGCAGTGCTGATCTCAAACCGAGGGGGCTTTTTAGTGCATCCAAGGTGCTAATCAAAATTTTTTTTTTAAATCAAATTTTTAAATTCTTTTTTTGATTCCTTTTTTTTTTTTCCCCCTTCCATTTTGTACTGATAGTTCTGTTTTGACTTGGTGCTTAGATTCCACATCTGGTCACTGTGAAATCCCAAGGAAGCTCCTTGTCTGGGTCTCAGTCACTGCATGAACAGCCTGCAAAGGGACTGGCTGGGTTTCAGGAGGCTCTGACGGTGACCTCTCACCGCACTGAGATGCCAAGGCAGAACTCGGACCCCACCTCAGAAAACCCTCCTCTGCCCCCTCGCATTGAAAAGTTTGACCGAAGTTCTTGGTTACGGCAGGAGGAAGACATTCCACCAAAGGTAACACTATCGCTCCTCGCTTTCAGCACGTCAAAGAGGCAATCCCAGAGCTGAGTCCCCGTGGGACGGTGCTGTGCTCAGCACCTCCGGCAATGCAGAGCGGGCAGGACCGAGCCCATCCCCGTGGCTCCGTGGCGGGTACCGACTTGCCCCGGGGGCTGCGTTTCCCGAGGCAGGTTTTGCACGAGATGCTGGGAGCTGCTTTCGGGTGCACACGAAAGCACTGCAAAACAGCGTTGCCCTCCAGCAAAGAAAGTTCTCGAGCCCGGACAGGGGCCAAAGGAAATTAATTTCTCCTTTCCCTAGGATAAAAAACAACCTTCTGTCTAAATAGAATTATAGGAACGTAAAATTTGTCATACTCAATGAGACGGGTCCTTTTTACTCTGGTACCGTACCTCCAGTTGCAATCAATATTTGATGGAAGACTTGTAAGGGCTCCAGCAGCTTTATACCTTCATTGACATTTTGGCAGCGCCTGGCAGTACCTTTTTAATTAAGACTCTTCTGGACCAGTATTTCGATCGCATTGTTTATACACCTTCATTTCGGAAGAATTATAACTTGGCCGTTAAAGTTCCTCTTACAGTGAATCAGCGCTCAGACTGGGAGGATTTTTCCAGAGAAAAAGATGATTACAAATTGCTCAGTGACAGCGAGGCAGCATTTGTCCCTGATTGAGAGGCAGTTTTTCTATGTATTAACAAAGTAAGTGACTGGCCTTTTTAAGAGCAAAATATCAGTTACAAGGTAAGCCTCCCGGCGCGAGAGATCTATGGTGGTGTGTCACATATGTTAATACTATTCGTATTTCTGCTACCACCAAGTGATAAGAGGCATTGCTGCTTACTTAAGAGGAAAAGCAAGCCAGCAGCTCCTGGAGTTGTTCGTGTGCTTTGCTCCTCTGTAGTGCAGGAGGGCGGCTGCCTGGTTTTAACCTAATTTTGAAAAAAACCCACCCTTGCAATTTAAGGTTGGCTTTTGCCTTGAGTCCTTTGAGAAGAGCGTCTCTTAACTGCAGTAGTGCGCTATGTGGTGGGACCACAGCACCTGCTCCTCGGATAAAAGGTGTTTTCTGGCATTATGCAGTATTTTCCCTCTCGGCTGAGGGAACGTGCGCTCTGGAAGGGGTCCCCACCAGATCACGCTTAAGGCCATTGTGTCAGCAGTAATACCCATGAGGACTCCGACTTCACACGTTGCAGCCCGGAGTGGGTTTGATGTGTTTGTAAGCGGGAACAAAAGGACTGCCCCATGCGGCAGGGCCGGCTGTCTCTGTGGTCCAGGGTCTTGTTTCTGCCAGTGCTTATGGCTGGATGCTTCAGAGGAAGGTAAAAAACTCCCCAGGTCCCGACTGCAGAGTGCCCTACCCGGAGGGGAGATTGCTTTTTAATGGGACAAGCTGTAGCTAGCGATGCCGCAGAGTATAAAGCTCGCTCGCTCTCTAAATCTTTTTGTCTTGCCTAACGTAGTGGTGTGTTTATTCTCCGGAAAAAAAATGCCTAATCCTTTTTTTTACTAATCCCGCCGAGCCCTGGGCTTCTCTGTCACCTGGTGCGAGGGATGGCATGGTGAGTATCGTCGTGCCTCTCCACATCAGCCTGCGCTGCCGGGGGATGAGACCACCGCGCCTGCGGCCACGCGGCGATGCCCGTGCTCCCGCGGGATGAGGCAGGGCCCCGGGGTTCCCCGCCGTAGCACCTGGAGCCTGCGGTTGGCTTTGGGTTTCTGCTGGTGGCGTGGGTTGGTCCTGCCGGCAGCGAGGTTTTGGCAGCGCTATCTGAAGCTCAACGAAGGCCATAGGGTTTAATGGGAGCGTTAGGTGGATCAGTCTGGATCTTCCCACTGTCAGCCCTCTTGTTTGTCCATCCGTCAACACCTCTTCTCTGCTGGCAGGTGCTATATCTGAACTAGAGATGCTAAAAACTCCACCGTGGCTGCTGAAATGCACTCCAGTCTGAATATTGCCTGAAAAGTTACTTTTCTGGGTTTTGTTAGGTTTAAATTTTACAGAGATATATATGGGGGGGCACGGGGGGTGGGGTGTACACATTAATTTTTTGAAAACGTAAAAGCCCTGTTTGGTGGTAGCAGAGCTGCTCTGTGTGCTGCTCAGGGCTCCTCTGCCGGGAGCATCCCTGACCACTGCGCCTTTGCAGCTTGTTTCTGTCTCACACTTGGGCAACTCCTTCTAAAAGCCGAGAGCTTTGTGTTTCATAATTGCTATAAATATTGCATAGTGAGCAACCGATTGTAAATCAAGTCTTAAGGCAGTGCTGGAAGGTGATCTCTCAGATGTGCCAACAGCCACCTGAGGTGGTGGGGCGGACTGGCTGACGGCGAACGTCTCCGTTCTTTTCCAGGTGCCTCAACGAACCACTTCCATATCCCCTGCTCTGGCGAGGAAGAACTCCCCGGGCAACGGCAGCGCTCTGGGGCCCCGGCTGGGCTCCCAGCCCATTCGGGCAAGGTACGGACACCGAGGGGGACGGGCAGGAGCGATCCCGGCGTGCTACTGCCAGCGCTCCTGCTGCCATTGCCCAGCTGGGCAGCCCCAACGTGGGCTGGGGTTTTAGCCCTGGTTTTGCTGTCCTGGTAACAACACGAGATTTGCAGTGCTTCTCTGGGATGAACTAATTTTGCATTCGTTAGTGTTTTGTACCAACAGCAAAGGCCACGAGCGCTTGGATCCCTGGAGGTGTTGCTCCCTGGGCTGAATATGTTCCTGAGCATTGCAGGGTTTGGAGGTGGATGCTGCATCTGCTGCTGTGGGGTCAGACAGGAATTTGAGCATTCCCTTTAGTGGAATTAGGTTCTGGTTCTCCCAGCGTCGCCTCTTGCATATAAGGGGACCCACGTAAGCCAGCGGGGAGATGTCAGTGATACATACCATACATTTCCTGTGCATCAGAGCAGCTTTTCATGGATAATGACTGAAGAATGTGCTGGGGCACAGACACTGATAGAGCTTGGTGAGATCTTCCTTAGATGTAGATCAAGGATTAAATTCCTTTTGGCTTCCTAGGACTAGGGCCTTCAGCTTAGCCAGATCCAGCTCTCCGGCACAGCGGTGTGCAGGGTGCGCTCGTAGCACCCCGAGGAAGGATGCTGCGCTGCAGCAGCGGTCCGAGCCCTGCCACATCAGAGCTACCCCCGAGCATATTTAAAACGAGCAGGAAAGTTGACAGGCTCTACTCGGAGCCGGACGGAAAAAACGTGGCTTAGTCACGTGAGAGCTTGTCTCTGGTTTGCAGAGCATTGTGGGCAGACCTGGACCTCAGAGAGGTCCATGTAACCTTGTGCGATGGAGCGCTTTGCTTTCTCCTTCCTGCCTTGTCTTTTCAGGGTGAGGTCAAAAGACAAACGCTGGGATGTTCGTAGCCATGTGCTGTCACCAGTTCTCAGCGTACGCCTTTCGTTCCAGCTCAGTGCCCCAACCGTGCGTCAGCAAACTCACGCACAACGGGCAGCAGCTTAGAGTGGCTGGCAGGGGTTGCAGAAGGAGGAGGAATCTTTGTTGTTGTTGTTGTTGTTGTTGTTTTAAAATTAGACAAAACCCATTCATATCATAGTTGGTTCCCCTTTATTGCTCAAGGCTGAAGCATTTTGCATTCTTGAAAATGTCGTTCATTTAATTAGCTCTTGCTTGAAGGACAGCTTAAAATGCAGAGGGGTATTGGACTGCACAGTCCGAGGAAGTGACAGTATTGAAACTAAAAACGATAATGGGAGTCTGTGGGATTCAAGTTGGAGGTTGCCCAGCATTTCCTTCAGCCTCCCAATCCCAGTCCTGGTCGATACAGGTAAATACATTAGTATTATTTTATTCAAATACATTTCATAAATTAGTTTAGCTAAGGGCGTGTCAGCTGTACGGCATGAGCTGGAGGCCATCAGTTTGATGAAAATTGGAAACGATGAGGATGCTGCCACGTCCATTAAACTCAGTATTCAGTGGAATAGTTTCACATTTCATTTCTCTCACGGTAGTGTAGCATTCCTCCAGTTTTCCTTTTTAACCACCTCTCCTACTGGTTCTCAATTCGTCCCATGCGTAAATGCAAATACTATTAAAATATGCTTTTATTTGTCACCCTGTCGTAACAAATGGGGGGATATTTCCTTGCGCACAGGAAGCTACTGTTTTGCTCTCATCATTTTAATACCCACCTGTGTCGATGCAAGATAACACGAGGCAGGGGTTTTACGTATAATGTCCATATGATTCTGCCAACAACCCCATTACAGGAGGGGCCTTTGCACCGTTGTGGTCGTTCTCCGAGGGACGGGATGTGCCTACCCCACGCTTCATGTGCACAGCCTCTGGTTGCAATTGCATTATGTCAAGTGGCACTATTACCGCATCATTTTTATGTATGCAAAGTCCTAATTGGACTCGATGGAGAAAGCTTTTTGTACATCTTTGACAGGACTTTGAATAATAAGATTGCTTAACAGAAATACTGTATAAAACCAAATTGCATAACTCTGCATGAACATGTCTTCTGATGTCGTTTCAGTGCCAAATAAGAATTAATTTCCTAAAGGCGTCTGATACCCAGAGAGGTATTAGTCACTCTTCGTGTATCAAGGACGCTTTTTATTCTAGATTTATGTATGTTCACAAGGGCGAAAGAAATCAAGGAAGAAAAGTGGTATCTTATGCAAGTTTAAAGTGAAGCCATGAAAACTGGAAAGTGTGAATAAGTGGCAAAAGTGATCTGCAGCCTTGTTGCAAACTTGAGATTGATTCTTTGCTGAAATACTTCTTTCTCTGTCTAACAGCAATTTGCAAATTCCCGCTTTCATGATGGATATTGGTGGTTAATTCAGATAACTCCAGCATTGCACATCTACAGGCTAAAGGGGAGTTCTGAGCAAAGAATCTTTTCATTTTTGCTGAATTTGGCAAAATAAGGGTAGAAAGCTTCTCTAGCCAGTTTTTATCACGGTTGTGGTCCACCTCCATGAAGATGTTGAGCGCCTAATTCGGCTCCGGTGGATTTCAGTGGGGCTCGCAGGCTCAATAGCTTCAGAAGAGAAGACCTCAGCGCTGTCTTCTCCAGCAGAAAAGGTGTCTCCTCGCCTTCCAGCCGTCCCTGTCGGGGTGGGAAGGATGTGAAGCCCTGGAGGCGTGTGTGGCACTGGCTGATGGTGCCCCTCTGTTTTGTGCTCCCACAGTAACCCAGACCTGAGGAGGACGGAGCCCATCGTGGAGAGCCCGCTGCAGAGGACCAGCAGTGGCAGCTCCTCCAGCTCCAGCACTCCCAGTTCCCAGCCCAGCTCCCAGGGTGGGTCCCAGCCCGGCTCCCAGGCCGGCTCCAGCGAGCGCAACAGAGTCAGAGGTGAGGTTCTTGAAAACATCCCTTAGCACCGGGTGTGCTTTCTGAGGCTTGTTTGGTAGGCAGGAGGGGCAAGAGGTCTGTGATCTCATGTATCTTTTTAAAAGAAACCAAAAAAACAAAGGATTCATCGTTTCTGATGTACTTCTGTGACCAGCTGGCCTCCTCGCAAACAGAGTTATGCCGACACTCCCTTTTGCCTGGATGCTGATGTGGGATGCTCACGGCTGCACACGCTGCTCCTGCGCTCTACCGAATCATCACAGTGCCATATAACTTACGGAAAAGGAGATGGGGGTTATGCTGTAGGGTAAAAAAAAAAAAAAAGAATACCAGCATGCTTCCTGTCTTCATTGACCCAAGCTCACTTCTTCTGTGCTGGTTCTTTGGGACTGTGTTTCACTTTGAGTGGGTATCTCTTTTTTTCTGGGTTTTTGGTTGGTTGGGTTTTGGGTTTTTTTTGAGCTTCACCTTTGTGCAAAGCCTGAGATGGGAGCAGAGGAGTGAATTAGAAGGTTTCTCTAAAATGCTTTCACCAGGCAGCCATGTTTACACTGGGTTTACGTTCCTAGCTGAATTGTCTCCTCTCAACTTCAAGCCGTGCTTAAAGGTATTCCATTTCCCCCATTTAATCGCAGTACGAGTTGCTAAGGCACATACAGCCCATACATCTGCATTTCTGGCACAGCCCCGCAGTATAAATCCCCAGGGCTGAAGCGCATTAAAACAAATGCTGCCTCCATGCTTTGAATTTTTTATGACTTGGCCATAAGACGACGTGTCTGTTGTTGCAATCGTCACTCCTCTAGGTACTCACTAAAAAGAGTTTATCGCCAATTGTCCTTTTTGGTTTGGTTTTGTTTTTACTAATGAGGAATCCTGTGACAACTGATGTCCCAGCAGTGTCAGATGCTGCAGAGCTTTTAATTTATCACATGCCCTGCTCTTTTGCGGAGTGAATTTGTTTCTTTAGTAGAAAAAAAGGGCAGTAACGCTGCGAGAGGGCTGTCGGTGGAGGCTGGGCTGCGTTACGGCTTCTGTTGCTCTATGGAGGGACACTCCATATAGTCAAGTAGAGAGGAGCAGGAGGATTTTTCAAGACAACAGAAGCAAGACATAGTGAAACTTTATTGCTTGGACAAAACTTACCTATTTACAGGGCATCCAGTCCTGCGCCTGGGATGTCCTTGTCTGTTTTCACCACTGTCTTCTTGCACTTCATGGGCAAATAGCTGGGCACGGAGCTCCCGGTGCAAGGAGGAGGAGGATGAAGCCCCCCATGCCCACCTTTCCCAGGCGATGGGATGCAGAGACAGCTTTCGGCAGCATTTTAACTCCCAGTCTCTCCGCTTGCCTTTCCCCCAGGGAACGCCAAGCCCGAAGGGTCCCCCGTGCTCTCCCACGAGCCCGCCAAGGTAAAGCAGGAAGACAACAGGGACGTGACGCGACCCAGCCGACCCGCTGTGAGTCTTAAATTATTTCCCGCGGGAATGTTGCCAGCCAGCTTGGCCACGTGTCCCTTCGGTGCAGTAGCACAACCGCGGGGACCCCAAAAAAGAGGCTAGTACCGTTGCTCCTCCAGCAGAGAGACTGGAAAGCGGTGGTACGGCGAGAGCCCGTGGGAGGTTTGAATGCTTAAGAGAGTGCATGAGTTTTTATCAGGAGCCCAAGTCTAGGGGAAAGCGCTTAAGCCTTTGTTTTCACGTGAAGCAGATGCTTAAGGGCTTTGCTAGCTTGGGCGCGGTGGTTGCCGATGGCACATTGTTGTGTTCCGTGCTGCATGTCCCCCCACAGCAGCCCGGCGGAGGGATGCGCTGCTCGGGAAAGCTGGGCAGGCGACCGGCCCCCGACAGCCTTCGCAGCTTAAAACCAAACCTGGTAGTGGTCTCTGTACACTCCCGTTACATTATTCTGAGCAAAATCTCATCCGAAGTGTTTCCTCCTGGTTTAATGCTGTTGACATTTGTATTTTAAAACTGCAGAGTCGGCCTAATAACAGAATGAATTTTCACTGCTTCTCTCTTTTAATGTGTATTAATGTTTTGTTGATGATGTTTTTTTTCTCTACACTCCACAGCGTTGACCTAACAATTCTAATTTTATTTCTAACCTGCTTGCCCTTCCTCTGGCTTTTTCCTGTCCTGATCTGTTTCCTCTGATGATGATTATTCTTCCTTTACCCACAGAGCTATAAGAAAGCTATAGATGAGGTTAGTGATATCTTTTCTCAGTGGGTCATGCCTATGCAAGGTTGACTAGTTAGCGCTTAATATCGAAGCGGGTTTTCTTGGTGCTGACGCTGAAAAAAGGTGGCGATGCAATCTTGGGTCAGACGGGAGACGGAGCGATTGCGTTTCGGCGCAGGGAGCCTGCCCGTGGGGAGGGGAGCGACGCTGCCAGTGTGCTCTGCTCAGCCGTGGGCTGCCTGAAACCCGCTGGCCAGACCACTTGCATGGAAGACGTGGCGAGAAGCACCCCAGCGTTCACGTGCGGAGCAAAGGGTGCTGCCGTTGTTCGGCGTATTTGAAAGAGAATGAGCCAGAGCGGAGGTTTCCGGTGCCGGTGGTCCGGGCAGCCCGCACCGCTCGCCACATTCTGCTCTCAGCTACAGCCCCCGGCCACCCACACTGGTTTCAGTGGGACCATCGAGTGCTATTTGAAATGCATTTTAAGCTTAATTTGAACGAAGGTGCTTGGCAAAAAAAAAAAAAAAAAAGGAAAACAGAGGAATACAGTGGGTAGTTCGTTCTCGTGGACCAGACCATCAACTGTAAAGCCAGAGTCAGCGGAGCGGTCTCGGATGTTGATGGGCGATGCTAGTCTTCATCCGTCCTCTTAAAAAAAAAAAAGTAAATCACAAATCACAGTCCTGAATAACACCCTTTTCTCCATATGATAACATTTTTAAATGTGCGTGCATTTGGTGACTGTAAATGTTTAAACGTTCATGGGAAGAGAGCAAACATTCCTGATTTAGCATTTAACTTGCCGCACGCACGCGTCGCTGTGCACGCACTGCTGGTGCTGGTAACTGCGAGGCCGTAATGGAAAGCACTGGTATCGGCAGCCTGTCCTGCAGCCTCTTGCCTCTAAAAATAGAAGATAGGAAAAAAGGAAGATGTGCTGGTTAGCTAACTTGTTCTCTTGGCTAGAACATGAGCAATGTGTTTTGTTTAATGAGGTGCTTTGTTAAGAAAAAAGCACATAAATCAGTGTCTAAATAGAGGCAGCGTGTGTGCTAAATTCAAGTTCAATGAGCCATGTGATTTTTGGAAACCAATCTGACTTGATTCCAGCAAATATTAAATCTAAAGAAGTCTTTGTAATTAAAAGTCATTAAAGAGCACTGATACTGCTAACTTAACGTACTATGTCACCCTCAGTAATAACATTTCAAGCACGTGTGGAACTACAGAGCGCTTTCTTTCTAGTTGTCAGATTGTTTTTGGTCCAAGAGCAGCTGAGTGAAGCCGTTTAATCCTACAAAGTGCTCATTACTTAGAGAAAATGATAACATCAAAGAATTAACCATCCCGAGGCAAAGCTTTAACTAGGAAATACGAGTTATCTGATGATATTGTCTGGGAGTATTATTGCTGTTATAACTTCCAAATTAGTTATTAAAAACTAATTAAGCTGATTTTTAAAATACTTGACTATCTTCTAGTGAGGACCGAAGGAAGCCGCTAGGGCGCCTAGAAGCACGGTAGAAGGGGAAGGTGCGAGAAAGAAGTAATTTTGGCGGTCCATCGCTGTGGTAGAGAAGGGTTCGGTGTTAGCCCTGCGCTGCAGGAGGTCCAGCTGCAATTTTAAGACACAGACTTAAAGTGCTTTTTAAAGCTGAGAAGGCTCGAATCCAACTCAAAAGGCAAGCGCTAAAAAAAGAGCATGTTTTTTTACTCTTAATGGAAAGCGTTGTTGAGGTGTTCAAATTTTCATTGATTCTTATGTAGGGAAAGAAACAATCGTATCGTAGAAGCTGCTACAGCGCTAATTAAAATAATTAGTTGTCGTGACTGCAGATTTGACTGTATTTCAATCCCAAACATGTTGGCATCGAAAATAAACTCCTGAAATACCACATTCTCTCTTTAATCATGATAAAGAGCCTTTCTTTAAAGGTACAGAGAGTGTTTGGAGAGGGATATATAATACCCTGCTGTGAAGCAGGGATTGATCCTTTTTTTTCAAAAAAAATGGCTTTTTTTAGTGTACTGATATTTAAGGGTCTGACACAAAGCTGTCCGACGTCCATGAGAGTCTCTCCTCTATGTCAGAGGCCGGGCAGGGCAGACCTGGGAGCAGAATGTGGGGCTGTCTACCGGTGGGAGCCCGCCGGGAGGTGTGGGTCACCGATAACCAAAGTACAAATTGCTTGCAAAATCTTTCTGCTTCACGATTGAAAAATAAACCGGGTTTGCATCTCAGCCGTAGAAGTTTTCCATCATTTTCTTCACGTGTCGCCGGGATAGATTTTTTTAAGAGCTCCCTTTGCAACCGTAATTAATATTGCTGTAGTCGCCCTGCTGGAACGGTAAACTGGAAATGCAGTAAATGAGAGTATGGCCGTAAGACAATTGTGGAATTTAGTCTTTTTCAATGAGTTTCTTTCTCCCTAATCCTTTATCTCTGACCGAATGCACTGATGCCTACCTCGGTCACTAATATAGGGAGAAATGGTAAGACTGACAATTGCGATGCTTTGTTCGTCATGTGCATGTCTTGTGCAACAGAGTTCTCTAACCCATTCTAATTCGAGCTCTCATGCTTTTCTGCCCTACTGCTTCCCCCTGCATTGCTATAAAAGCATGTAAGATAACAAAAAGTCTCTTTTCTACACGGTGCCTGCCATGTTCCTTGTTTTGAAATAGCAGTGTCTATTTTATATGACTGTCGGGTCTGAGACCTCATCAAAGTCATGGTAAACTGAAAAATTATTACTAGGCTTTGGGACTGCTCCTATCTTTTTTTCTTGTTTCGAGGCTTTTTTGTTTGGTTTTTTTTTGTCCTTAGCTTGTAGGCTGCCACATTTCACATAAAGTGCTTAATGGGTCCCGCTGAGGGATTATTTTTTTATTCTTATTAATTTTTTTTGATCGTGTGGCTGACTCAGAGCTGTGACTCCAAAGTCTGGCTGAGCTGGGCGCTTCTCCTCGTGCTCCTCACCGCCTCTCGGCAGCCGCCCCACAGCGGAGACTCACCACGGAAGCAGCTCTCGACGTGGAGATTGCACCACTCCATGGGAGATGCTGTCGTTGCTTCCTTCCCAAATGCATTTATTACAGAATAAAGACAATTACGGGGTCTCTTTGAGAAGTTTGAAAGAAGAGAAAACCCTGCAGGAGAAATTCTCTGAGCCAATCTTTGAAGTGATGTTGTTTTCCAGTTTACTATGATGGTGACTGAACTTCACCTTTTCCAACAAATATAATTTTGTCGTGTATATACATATAAGTGTGTGTATATATATGCACATACACGTTCCAAACAGAAAAAGAAGAGGTTGGCTATTGATTTTTCAGTGAGCGTAAATCAGTTTTGTTTTGTTTAATAAATGCTACATGCTACAAACATTGTCTTACGTTCGTCTCATGTTTGTAACGACTCTGTAAAGCTATTTCTTGTTGCTCGTGCTGTTAGCATTGGCTTTTGAAGAGATGTATGTGACATCCTCCTCACTTTAAATATAATAGCCATCCCTTTCTTGTTTTCTTGCCCCCATCCCCTTTAGGATCTGACGGCCTTAGCCAAAGAGTTGAGGGAGCTGCGCATCGAAGAAACCAATCGGCCCCTGAAGAAGGTGACGGACTATTCCTCCTCCAGCGAGGAGTCGGAAAGCAGCGAGGAGGAGGAGGAGGACGGGGAAAACGAGACGCACGATGGGACCGTGCCTGTCAGTGACATCCCACGGCTTATGTAAGAAACGCTTTCTTTTGGGGAGCAAACCATGAAACTGCAGTGCGTCTTGGTCTGGGGGAGCAGTAGCTGTGATACGGCACACGTCCAAAGCGCACCGCTGTTTGGTGGCTGGCACTGGGAACGGTGTCACGGGGGCAAGGGACAGTTTGCTCAGATGGGTCTTTTTCCTGGTCCAAACTAGAGATACTTAATGGGAAATACTGAATTCTTTACACTGCACATGCAGTGAACTTGAACTCCAAGCGGAAGGACCTGTTGCTGCTGATGAGCAAGGCAGGTTTTTGGCCAGTGTGGATGCACCTGACCTCATCCACCCCTTGGTCCTGCCCACGGGGTTGGCGCGTTAAAGCTCTGCCTGCTCTTGAGCATGGTCTTGCCATCAAGCCATGCAGAAGCACAGCACTTGGCGGGCTGCCCAGTGCCCACTGCTAGAGCCAGGATTGTAATAATCTCCGTTTTTTGTCTTCGGCTCAGTCGCTGCGCAGGAAGCAAAATTTGGTGGACTCAGACGTTGAAATGAAAAAGTCAGCAGACTATACTGTTGCATCCCTATTATAGGTCACGAGACACTTGTGCTTTGGGGTATCTCTAGAGGAGGGCAGCGTAGCCCCAACACACACAAAACAGCTCTCGCCACGCAGAGTGAGCTCGCGGAGCATCCCAGCCCGGGCTCCCTACCCGGTCCTTTGCGGCACCAGCACTGCAGGGGCGTTTCTGGGGGCTCTCTGCCTGGCAGCGGGGTCGGACTCCTGCCCCTTTGAATTTGCAGGGGGGTTGTGGGAAGGCTTTAGGGGATTATTTGCATCTTAATCAGTTCCTTTCCATTCTTCCTGCTAAATGAATTATTGGTCAGTGTAGGTGTACCTGGCTTCGTAGTGGTGGGGCATGGAGCAGCAGGGAAGCCCACCGGGTGGCAAGGAGACCCAGGGAGTCCATGTTAAGTAGAGTGCCAAGCTCCTCGGTTGGAGCTTCCTTCCAGCAGAAGAAGAAAAATCAGAGCTCTTGGAACTCGTCAGAGAAAGTCAGGAGGCAGAGGGATGGCCATGAATATGCAGGAGAAGGATGGGCAGTCACGTGTGCGAGAAGGGGCCTCAGGCTGCTCGCAGAAGAGGAGTTTAATCGGGAGTGGTTAATCTGGGCTGACATCCTTCCACCAAACACCTTGCGTCTGACACATCGCTTTTCAGTGGGTAAAATATCTCACTGAATGCTTTGCTGCCAGATGCGTCGGCCGACAGGCATGGCGCTGAGGTGGATGCCCCAAACACACTGTCAGCCAAACGCTGCTTGCTCCGGAAGGTCCTGTCCGTGAATGTGCCCCGGAGATGGAACGTGGAGATGCAAACCCTTGGTGTCACAGTGAGGTGGCAGGAGCTATGTCCGTATCTAAGCCTTTGCGGGTACCTGCGGGCATGGCTGCACTGCTGTGTGTCTGGAGAAAAAGGCAGCGAATGCTTTACGCCCTTATTTCATAAAAAGAACCTTAACTCAAGTTCAGACTAGATGTAGTTGGGCATTTTTTTATCAAAGCTGTATTTTTGCTATGTTCAGTGTTTTTCATTAGAAACTGGGGCCGAGAGAGATCATCTCATCTTCTCCTGCACCTTCCGAGTGATCTTTGTATAACCCATTTTTAAACTTCCTTGGGCATACTCCCTGAGCGCTGGGCTGCTCTTCATTCCAGCTCTCTCCAGGTCTGTCCTGCTGCAGGATAAGCCCATCCATTGCTTTGTGTCCCAGTGGACAGGAGGGACCGTTTACCCCTTCCGCCTCTGCAGATACCTTTTCTCCATCTGAAGACGAAGATGACTCCCTTCAGGTCCCTCTCCTCTGGGCCGTGCAAGCCAGCTCTTGCCCATGTCCAGGGATTTCTTGCAGGGTGGCATGGAAGCTGCACACCGATGGAATTTAGGACCTTGGGGCTACCACAGCCATTCTTTCACTCACTGTATGGTCTCAAAATTAACATGACCTCCTTCGTCTCTGCTTTCTTATTTCTAAAACTGGAATAACTGTGTTATTTTCCCATCCTTTGGCGGTGTTGAAGCACTAATGGTAAGAAGGTGTGAGGTCCTCATGTGAAAGGTGCCACAGAAGTATGGCACGCTGTTCTTTGGAGTGCTTTGGTGATGCCTGTCCAGTCATATGTTTGATACGATGCAGGCGAGGATCCATCATCGAGCCAGTCCCACCTTGGGGTCCCCGGGGCTCACATCTCGTGTTGGACCAGCAACCCTCTTGATTAATGCAGGCTTGCTTTCACTTTTCACACTACCGGGCTCCCTCGTGAGCCTCTGGGCGTTGACAAGTAGGTGTGCATGGGGATGATGTGTTAAAGAGTAAATTACTTCGTATTGATGGAAAGCAACTGGTCTGTAGGGCTTTTAAATGCAAACTAACAGCATTATCAGCAATGTCTTCATAACACCATTGACATTTTCCGGCGCACAGGCAGGGCTGGGTAATCCAGAGGCGCTTTGTCATTTGCTTTTGGTTTCGTTTGCATTAAATCTAAGCAGCTGATCTGCTAAGAACTTAATCATAAAGTAACGGTGGTTGCTCACCACCTGCGACATCCACTCTCGGGCAGTCCTAAAATGTAATGTGTTTGAGAATAAATTCCAGCCTCTCTCTTGAGACAGGAGCACAGAAATAAACTCAAGGCGAAATCGTGGGTTAGGGCTGCGTTTTCACCTGGAAAACAGCAGAGAGCTACAGGACACAACTTGTACTCCTGCCCACACCTCCTCCAAACCCCATCCCCTCCCCTGTTGTCTTTTGTCATCGCGTGCTCTGATGCACTGCTCCCTTTTCAGGGCTCGAGATGGGGAATAAAGGGAGTGAATTATTTTCTTTAAAAACTTCCTTAAGTAGAAAAAGTGATGCAAGGTAGAGCAGGACTGCAAGTCCTCGTTACCTGTTCATCACTGCTCCTCTCAGGGCATTGTGGGATGAGAAAGGCCCTTCTCTTTGGTCTCTGCAGTGTATCAACCTGACGCGGGTCCTGTATTTCCGACAACGTAAATAATTTCACCATGCATTTAAGTGGATATATTTTCTAATTTTTCTTCCTGTGAGATACAAAGCCTTACTGTTATTGAAATAATACTGTATTACAGGGGTTTTCATCCAATTTAGCAAAAGAAATTTCTGTCATTAATGGTTTTCCATTCTGTCCTCAGACCAACAGGAATTCCTGGAAGCAATGAGCCGTACAACCTGGGAATGGTGACGACCCACGGGCTAGAGACTTCCCATGCAGATACGTTTAGCAATATTTCAAGGGAAGGGACTTTAATGGTGAGGGAGGTAAGTTGCAAAACAAATATTTCCATGGAGCATCTTCAGGAGGTTTTGCCCATGTAAGCACAAAAACTAACAGTGCTGTGTGTCCGGAACACAAAATGACTCAGTAAATTGTGCTCGTTAGCGCTCTCGTAATACAATTTACACTCGGAGCAAATGTGACAAGTGCAAATGTTTCTCAGAACTACAAACAGCAGTGAATAGTAATGCCAGGGCACGGCGGGGAGGATGCTCGTACAAATGACTCTGCTGTAATCCCGCAATAGCTCCAGGCAATTGAAGTTATCTTCAATTCACAGCATTTAGCTAATATTTTATATATTAATCTAGTTATAATATATTTGTATAGTTTATAATTTGGAACCTGGCCCAAAGTTTCCCCTCTTCTTCCCAACCTTTGCCACCGTGTAACCGTCAGAGGCGTGCAGTGTTTGTAGAGCGTTTGGAGGCTTTCACCAGGGGCTGGTCCTGCTCGGGGAGGTCCAAACCCCCACCCCCAGCAGCCAGCCATCCCGCGCTCGCCCAGCGAGCCGGCTGCGGGATGCTCTGTCCATCCCTGCTGCATGTGAGCCCCCATCCCCGGCTCCGGCATCGCGGAGGTACGGCTGCGGTGGGAGCAATCCCGATGGATGGTACTGCAGGAGTGAGGCAGAGGAAGGCTGTGGAAGGTCTCCCCCAGTGTTTCTCACTTTCCCGGTTGCTGGAACATGCTGGCGATGCTGCTGGAAATGCAGGCGGGGAGCAGGTCTCCTGGTGAGGGGGCAGGAGGCTCCGGCAGTTAGTAAAACAGGGGAGTCACTCTCCTGTTGGCATGTAGAGGAGGTGGATGGGAGAGGAGAAGGAGGGAGGGGAGTTTGGAGTCAGCGATCCTAAAGGAGGAATGTTTAAATCAAACGCAAACTAGACTTGAGCAGCATTTATATTCTTAATTTGTTTATATAAAGTATTCGCATATGAAGGGAAAAAATGCAAGTAACTTTGAGAGAGAGGAAGGAGTTAGCAGAAGTCGCAGCGTGTTTGCTGCCCTCCTCCACGACTTTTGGAGCTGGGCAGCAACACGTGCAGCCCACCTCACCCCCCGCTGGCGTGGAGGTGGTCAGAGCAGGGATGCCCGCAGCCTGGGCATCCTTGTAGCAGGGAGGGTGATGCGGTTGAGCAGGAGAACAAGTCACTGCTATAACAGGCAGCCATCCCTGAAATGAGCTTGGTGTGGTAAGCATCACAACTGTAAAAAACGTGCCATGCCAGCAAGGCCGTTTGAGAACACAGTGATGCAGAAGGATTTAAAAGCCACAGGTGCGACAAGCAGCTGGGAAACCCCTTTGGGAAGAGGGAACGTGGTAAGAAGCCCAAACGGCAACCTCATGCTGGCTGCTTACGCTTTGTTCCCCACCACCGCCGTAGCCATCAGAGGAGAGACTCACTGAGCTCAGTGGGCTTTGGGCAAAGGGCTTTTTGCTCTTTGGTGGGACGGCAAGGTGGTCGAAGGTGATGGTAACGAGTGATCAAAAGATAAATGTTGTCAGGACTGGTCAGAAACTTGGTGAGCCTGTTCAGAGGCAGTTTTCCACTGATCCGAGTAAACGGGCAAGTCTCTGTAACGATCCCCTTGACGTGCTCCAGGTGGGTGGGACTCATCAAAATGGCAAATACGTCAAAACGATAAGCAGGGAAGGGAGAAACTTCCCAGCACCTGCCCTGCTGCACGAGGTGGGGGTGGAGAGGAAGGGGAGCCCCGGGGGAGCCCTGGGAACCTTGTGCGCAGAGCGAGGCGCCCGTCGTTCTGCTGATGTTCTGCCGATGCCGCCGCTGTTCACTGCTGTTTTGGGTTACAGAAACATGCGACGGGGGCTGTGTTGGCATTTGCAGTCAGGCTACTCGCCGCCGTAGCTGTGCAAAGCCGTTAAGGCTAATGCTGATCGAGGGGTCAGATTCTGCTATCACCGTGGCCGGTGGCCGTGCGGGAGAAGAGCTGGCCATGGGGTTTGCACCCATAGCGGCAAGAGCAGAATCTGCCCTACGTTCCTTGTCTCAAAACGACAATGATCAGGCTTCTCTCGCTGTAACGTGGCTAATTACTCTGTATTGACTTTGTGATTAATCCTGTCTTTATTTCTCCGAGGGTGGGGGGTGGGTTGTTTTGCTGCTTGCCAGATTGCATGGGGATGGAAACAGCAGAGAGGGTCCTTCTCCTGTGCTTGCTCTAGGAATTGGGGGACTGGCAACAACTTGGTTTTGTTTGGGTATTTTTCTCCTCTTCTTCTTTTTTTTTTTTTTTTTTTTTTTTT
>VZSZ01000668.1:97156-112892 GCA_013398815.1 Ibidorhyncha struthersii
TCTGGCCACGCAGCCAGCAATGGCTTTGCAGGTCACATCAATCTACCTGACCTGGTGCAGCAAAGCCACTCGCCTGCGGGCACACCGACCGAGGCCCTGGGGCGAGTCTCCACGCATGCGCAGGACATGGACTCGGTGCCTGAAGTAGGTGGTGGGGGGGCTCCTCCTTCTCCTTTGCATCGCTTTAAACAAGTATTAACATCTCTGCCCTGTAAAGGGCCTTTCCTCCTTTCCTCCCTGGCTTTTCTTGCCCTTCCCTCTCTTTGTTTCTGGTCCACGTGGGTGAGTGTAGTGGAAATACAAGGGAATCTGATGGATTATTGCTACATGGGTCTATAGCTGATGGTAGAAATGTATATTAGGTCTTCTCTCAAGCCCACCAGCTGGAATTTTGGTGGTGATGGCTTGAATGCTGCCAACGGATGTGAAAGTCCAATTTTTTTTTTTTTTTTTTGGGCACTTGGAAATAGGAGAAAATTATGAGCCAGTGATGCCATTAACTTCAGTTGGGCCCAGCTTCCCCCTGTGCGATCTCTGATACTTAGCATGACTCAAAAAGTTGGCAAAGACCAAAGCCAACAAAATTCTAGATAGTTCTTCAGACTAGCAAAAATCTGCACATCTATAAAACTGCGTGTTTCCAGTCACGGCGAAGTATTTCTCCCTGGTGGCTGTTTTACAGGGACATGATTGAACATCAGCATTTTATAAGGTGTAAAAAGTCCTGGAAGGTACAAGACGTGACACATAAGAGAAGGGAATTGGTGTTTCTTGCTTACCATCACCAGCTGTGGGAACCAGGCACATAGTTCTCTGTTCTCCCATGAGAAATCAACCCATTTGGTGCTAAATAGGCTATTTTATTTAATTTCTTCTTTTCATTTTGTTGGTTATACATCAAAAGTTCTGTCATCTTATTCTCCTTTGTAGAAATTACGTGCTCATTTTATGGTTTACTTTTACTAGCAATATAAAAATAAAAATTGCTTGGAATTGGGCATTGATAAAACGTAAGAACAGATGGTGTGTGACTTGGCCTCAAGGTTTTATCTGTTTCCTCGTTGCCTTTAAAAGCGGTGATGAGAGAGCTGATTCTGAAAGTAACACCTTCTGCGGTCATCCTGGGACTGCTTAAACGCAGGCAAGGTTTGGGTTTAAATATATTCGTTTATAGAATACCAACCAAGAAGATCTTTTTCCATTTCTAAAACTGCATTTTTAGGGCTGACTGAGCCGGGAGTGGGTGTAAGTGGAAACTTGGGGATTTATTTCGCAGGCTTTCGGGTGACTCATGGTGCTGCGAGCAAAAAGGAGGGAGCAAGCGCGACCTCGCCCTGCGGCTTGATGCTGTCTCTGTAGGCCACCACGGAGGTTTATAGGTGGAACAGGACCTGGAGGAAGATGAGGTTTTAATATATAAGTAACGGACTTGCAAGTTGTTAAAATGCCAGCGTCTCAGGAGAAGAATAGCTGTATGTGAGCACAGAAAAGAAATGCTTGGTGCGCTGGGATGAATTCTTCATAATGCATTTGTAAGAAAGCATCCGGCTCTCGGCTGGAAAGCATCCCTGTAAATACTGAATTTTTCCCCTCCTTGAAATAGTTGGGGCTTCATCGAAAAGACATGCCGTGCAGGGGGAAAAAAAAGTGTGTTTCTTGAATATGAAAGAAGCACAAAGTAGCGAGTAAACCTTACATGCGCTCACAAATATGGCCGTACTGTGTATGTAAATGTGGTATCTGTTCCCGCAGCCTTCCCCGCCGCAGGCTATTAACTCTTTCCATGGATCTCGGTTACCATGTACTTTTTGGAAATCCATCCTGTTTCTATGGAAACAGGCGGGCTGTCAGGGCCGTGGAGACAAGCGGGAAGCAGGGTGCATGGGGCTCATGGATGCCAGCTCACCCAGCCAGGCACCCACCAGCCCCAAAACCTGCTCAGTGCCACCACAGAAAGTCCCAAGGCACGAGCGTGCTCCTACACCCCATGGGGTTTTTGCCCCTAAACCTTTTTGTACCCCGCCGGAGGACAGGTATCACCCAACCCAGTTTTGGTACGGATGTGCCGGGGTGGTGGGGTTCCCCATGGCACGTGTTCCCGCAGCACGGGCTTGTCCCCGTGGCAGTTGTCACCACAGGGGCAGCGGCGTTGGGCACAGGGAGCAGCCCGGGCGCTGGTGACTTGGTGATGTGAAAGCTGAGGAAGATTTATTTCGGGGAAGGAAAATGTCCAGAGGGAGAAAAATGTGAGCAGTAGTGCTGCTGCAGAGTGACTTGGGTTTTGCTGCTGTTACAGCTCTTAACGGAGGTTATACGTAATGCGTATCCTGGGTAAATACTGGAGTAGGAAAAATAAGCTGCTCAACGAGGGGGGAAATCACGTCACTTTGACTCCCAAGGCAAGGATTTCCTTTTGCTT
The DNA here is from genome assembly GCA_013398815.1 of Ibidorhyncha struthersii. NCBI lineage: Eukaryota > Metazoa > Chordata > Aves > Charadriiformes > Charadriidae > Ibidorhyncha > Ibidorhyncha struthersii. The sequence continues at coordinate 99,576 of VZSZ01000668.1, forward strand.
TGGGAGAAGGTCTTGGCCTCATTTTCTGCCTTAACAAAGCAATGGCTTTAAAAAGAAAGCAACGTGATGTTGCAGTTTGCTCCTCCCCAGATTCCTTTGGCAAAGTATCGGCTCCGACATCGCCCGCAAAACCTCCAGGTTAAGTTTTGTTAGCTTAGAAATGGCCCCTTCTGCAGTCCCACCTGAAATGCTGTAGACAGTTTAAAGCAGGTTGTTGAAATTGCAGGCGACCCGTAGGTGACGTCCTCGGGAGGACCAGGACAGAGGTGTGCTGGAGACGAGACTTGGCGGGGGGATGGAGCAACGGGAGAGATGCCGTCTTCCGATCAGCTTGAGCATCCGAGGCATTTTCAAACACCTCCTGTTCAAAAGCTCTCCTTGCAGCATCGCACAGCTCACCCCAAGCCCGCCCCACCTCCAGCACTTCAGATCCTCCCAAACCCGGAGCAGCCAGGCGTACTGAAGGGCGTCGCTGGGTCCTGCCTCAGCCATCGGTGTGAGGACCAGCGATAACAGCCCAACAGAACACAGAATAGGCATTTTGCTAAAGAGCTGACTTTGCCACTTCCCCAGGGGCATCAACATTTTGGGCTTAGCCCAGCAAACCCCTAGATAACGGGCAGTAAAAGCAGAGCGGTATTATATGCTCTCCTGCCTGTGCTTTAACAGGTCCTGAAATAGATATCCACGACCTGTTGAAACAAAATCTTTGCTCGGTTAGCGTTTGGCTTGGCACAAGGAAAGCGACAGTCCCACCTTTTCCAGCTCTGAGTTATTTCGGTGGTCCCTGGTCCGTACCAGCTGCCCTGTGCCGGGGCTTTCCGGGAGCTCCCAGCGCCAACCTGCCAACCTGGGCTTCAAGGTGGGAGAGTGGGAAAAGCAAACCCTCGCCTGCCCGACACCCCAGAGCATACTTTTTAAGGCAGGTGTGTTACATGCAGACAAGATGGTTTTTAGCTGCATTGACTTTTGCCTCTGGCCCTGCGGCTTCTCCGCTAACTGGTCTCATGGCTGTGCTGTGCTTCTGCCTGCGAGAAGAGAGCAGAGCCGGGCCCCGCTCCTCTCCTTTGCTGTTGCTCGTGGGCGCTCACAAATCCAATTTAATGTCTTTCCTCATTAGTTATGGGGGATGAGGAGCAAATCTTCAGAGAGGGCTTGAAAAGGGCACCGCAGGAGTAGGCATTGGGTCTGCTAATTAGTCTTACATATACACACATACACAAAATGATTTATTTCTATGCTCTGAGCTCTCTTTTTGCTGTTTATTTTCCAGTATGGTATGGGAAGTAGCACCAAAGCCTCTTTCACCCCCTTTGTGGACACCAGAGTGTATCAGACCTCGCCTACTGATGAAGATGAAGATGAGGACGAAGAGTCATCTGCTACTGGTAGGAGGGCAATGGGGCCAGGTTGAGAGCGGAGGGCCTTGTGGCAACCAGGTCGTGGAGCCTGAATAACCCCACTGAACCTCTTCACCATTTCACTTCCTCTTCTCCAAACATCGCCTGTGTTCGCATCCTTGTGCTTTTCCGTTTCCATCCCACTTCTTCTCCCCCACCAGTGAAATGCCACCAGAAAGGTCCAGGAGAAAACAGGGAACAGCAGAAATCCACCCACCCATCTGCCTGGGCAGCTGGGAGAAATCTTCCTGGCAGAACTGGGAGGTGGTAATAGCTCCAAAAAGCTGGCAGTTGCTCAGAAGCCATTGAAAATGACTGGATGTGGGCAGGCGGGCAGCGAATAGCGCTGGTCAGCTTGGTAGCCAGGGCTGGAGGTCTGGGGACATCACCTGCTGATGGATTTGGTGGTGGTTCCAACCCATGAGAAAATCCTGATGGTCCCTCTTCAAACTAATAGCTCGTAACATAGTGATGACATCAGAAAATACACCAAGTATTGTCTTCGTATTCCAAAAAAAAACCTGACAGAAGAGGTATGTACAAGAAGGTTAACGTACGTACATCACATCTCGCTGTTTTGTTGTGTTTCCTTGCAAGCCCTGTTCACCAGCGAGCTGCTCAGACAGGAGCAGGCCAAGCTGAATGAAGCCCGGAAGATCTCGGTGGTGAACGTCAATCCCACCAACATCCGTCCCCACAGCGACACCCCGGAGATCCGGAAATACAAGAAGCGCTTCAACTCGGAGATACTCTGTGCTGCTCTGTGGGGTAAGCCCCTTATCACACCGTGCCCTTGGCAAAGCTCTCCAGAGAGTGTGGGTGGGGATGAAACACGAATGTGTCATCAGAGAACCGAGCCCCTGCCTCTGATTTTCCCCTTCTCCATCCTGGGCAAGGCTAATGTCCCCAATTCCCTGTGCTGTAAGAGTGATTCTTTGTGTTCATGGGAAGATCACAGCCTTAGCTGGGATCGGTCACTCTCTCGATGAGAGAGAGGAGCTTGAGGTGTTGTCCTTGGGAGCAGCCATGGCTCCCGGTGCCCATTGCCCTCTCCTCTCCAGGTGTGAATCTGCTGGTGGGCACAGAGAACGGCCTGATGCTGTTGGATCGAAGCGGACAAGGGAAGGTCTACAACCTGATCAACAGACGGCGATTTCAACAGATGGACGTACTCGAAGGTCTTAACGTCCTCGTGACAATATCAGGTACACCTCTTGTGCTTTCACCCTATCGTTAACCTTCTTGGCTGTATTCTCGAGCGGTTCCAGCTCAGACAAAACCTGCCTACCGGTGTCAAAGGGAAGCTCCCGGGAGAGCTGGATTATTCCAGAATCAAAGGTGTTAGATCTGCAAGAATGCTTCTGAAAGCAATTTGCTCCCATCACCTGCTGGCTCTGCTTCATCTGCAACACTCCATCCTCCTTCAGCAGGGAAGGTGCAGGATACAGGCAGATACCCCAGCAAGGCTTGAGGAGGCAGCGGGAGAAATGTTCCTGGCAGAACTGGGAGGTAGTACCTTGAGGCTTGAGGGGGCAGCGAGCTCTGCTTTAGTGTCTGCTTGGCTTTAGCCAAGGAACCATGAACCACAGCTTCAGGGCTCCGCCTCAAACCGTGGCTGTGCTCAGGGTGCCCCAAGCATCGCGAGGACCACGGGCTAGTCACTGTCCCTGGGTTCAGCTGGGAGCTCCGGAGCTCTCAAATCAGGCTCATGGGTGATTTCTGGAAAAAAAAAAAAAAAAAAAAAAAAAAAAAAAAAACAAAAAACCTCCGTGGTCCAGGCTCCCAGGAGAGCGCCCAGCACTCTTCCTGCAGAGCGGCCCCGAGAAGCACACGGTCTGGGGAGCCGGGGCAGAGCCTTCTCCCACTGATGCCTGCCCCGCAAAGCTCACGGAGGACAGCGAGAGAAATGCCCGTTAGGAAAATTGCTTGGTATCGTCCTTCTGTTTCCTTTCACGTTGTTCAACACCCTTCTGGGCTCACTCTGCGCTCGCCGACAAATTCCTGCTCCATCCGTTCAGACAGGGCTCTTAAAAAATGCTGCTTTATCATTTACCTTGCTCTGCAGCTCCCCTGTGGTTTTGGGGATACAGCTGTAGGAAGAAGGGGTGGAAGATGAATGGGGGGGGGGTAGCGCTCCCCAGGCAGCATCAGCCCCTGAGGCGGCATTGAGCCCAAGCCCTGGGGGAGGTGTTGGAAACCCACGAGCGGACAGAGCCGCTGGTTTGGGTCCTCTCCGACCAACCTCGGTGCAAGCCGTCTCCTGTCCCTGTAGCGGGGCATCCAAGAGGCGTGCAGAAATTTGGCAGCCCCTCAGCATTGCAGAGCCCGGCACCGGGCTCATCAGCAAATAGCGGTGCCTGTCGCAGACCGAGGAGCTCGTGTCTCAGCTCCAAGGTGGAATTAATGTGTGTGAAGGAGAAGAGAGGAAAAGAAACAGGTAGTTGAGTGGTTGGGTAAGCCCTGAGCTGTAAGAGGGCTGGGGTCACAGCCGTGCTGTGCCCGACCATCTCTCCGTGAACGCTGATTTATAGCAAAAGGAACATTTCCAGCCTGCGGGAAGCAAGAGCCTGGCTCTCCCAGCATCTGCCTGCAGTCTGAGGGATGGAGGTCTGGGCACTGCTTTCCATAACCTTTTTCCCAAGAAAAAGGAAAACAAAACACAACAACTAAATTACCATTTTCAACTTCATCATGAAACAAACTTTAATGTTACCAACTTCTGAGTGAAAATAAGCACTGAGACCTCAAGATGTCCCGTGCGCTCGTGTGCTGCTCTGACAGAGGCGTTTCCTTTGCCAACAGGAAAGAAGAACAAGCTGCGCGTGTACTATCTCTCCTGGCTGAGAAACAGGATTTTACACAACGACCCTGAAGTGGAGAAGAAGCAGGGCTGGATCACGGTCGGGGACCTGGAGGGATGCATCCACTACAAAGTCGGTGAGTGGTGTCTCTGGAAAAAAAAAATGTCTGAAGAGATGCCCTTTTGTTCTCTAGTCTTAGATCTGACCTGACAACTTCTCTTAAAAGGATGGGTAGCCAATAGCCACAAATACATTTGGTATTCATCTATATGTATTAGGTGGACACTTTACCAAATGAGAACCAACAGAGAGACAGCCTGAGAAGCTGTTCCTGGAGATGAGTTGTTCAGCCTTGTTGGAAAGAAAGTGAATGTTTTTTTAAAATTGATTTTATTTTCGTTTTAGTGAAATATGAAAGAATCAAGTTCTTGGTGATTGCCTTAAAGAACGCTGTAGAGATCTACGCTTGGGCTCCTAAACCATATCACAAGTTTATGGCGTTTAAGGTATGTGTATCTTTTAACCAAAATACACTCTGTAATTGTGTATACATGGTATCTCTGTACTGTGCAGAGCAGAAAAGCATCTTGCTTATGTAGCTGAGCTCCTCGGAATGCCTGGCAGGCACGGGAGATGGGATACATTCTGGCTGAAGAGGTGGGATACGTTTTGCTTGTGGCTAGCAATTAAGTGTTAATATTAGCTTATGCTGGCAGGCTTTCCCTGGGAAGTTTGCAGAAAGCTGACCAAATGTACTTGAGTAAAACTGAGCTGGAGTTTTTGGTGGTTTTTTTTTTTGTGGTTGGGTTTTGTTTGTTTTTTTTAACCTCTGACTGATTTTTCACATACAATATGAAAACAGGTTGGAATTATTTTCCATTTTTAATTTGCAAGGTGCTCTCCCCTTCTGCAATGTGGATTCTGTTTCAAGACAGAAAGTCCAGGAGAATGACCCATTCTTTCTGTCTTTTTCTCTCCCTTTTCATCTACCTCAGTTTCCTTCCGTGAGACCTTTTTCCTCTATAACCTGCCAACGGGTATTTTGTACTTAGTACCTTAAAGCACTCTTCATCCTAAGCTCTGTGCAGAGACAAGTCACAAGGGGCAATGCCTTCTGGAGGCATTCATGCCGAGTAATCTCATTTTGCATCCTTCCAGCACAAATGGGCTTATTCGGTGTTAGGTCACATTTGCTTTTTCTGAACAAAAGCCAGAATAAATGGGCTCAGTGACATGCAGAGCTCAGCAGCATTAAAATAGCCTGGGGTGCAGCCTCCGCGGGCGGTGGTGAGGATGCTGATGGTGGTTAGTGCTCCCGGTGCTGCTTCTCCAGCCTGGCGGGGGCTGAGCATCCTTTCCTTGCCTTGTAGGCAGGGATCTGTCGGGACGGTGGGAAATACCACCCACTGATTTTCCCTGTCAGGAGCCAGAGTGGTCCTTGCAGAGAGCTGGGAGCCCTTTTCTCTCCCTGGGGGTGTTTCACCCTCCTGCTGAAGACCTAAGCCATGGAGACATACTCTGTCGTGCCAGGGAGATGGTCCCAGCCTGCATCCAGCAGGTTAGATTGAACAGGGATAAGTAGATCTTTGCTGATCTGACTCATTTCAGCTGCCCAAGCCACAGAATCACAGAATAGTCAGGGCTGGAAGGGACCTCTGGAGATCATCTAGTCCAACCCCCCTGCCAGAGCAGGGGCACCTCCAGCAGGTTGCACAGGACGGCGTCCAGGCGGGTTTTGAATGTCTCCAGAGTGGGAGACTCCACAACCTCTCTGGGCAGCCTGTTCCAGTGCTCCACCACCCTCAAAGTAAAGAAGTTCCTCCTCATGTTAAGATGGAACTTCCTGTGTTCAAGCTTGTGCCTATTACCCCTCGTCCTATCAATGGGCACCACTGAAAAAAGACTGCTCCCATCCCCCTGGCATCCTCCCTTCAGGTATTTGAAAGCATTAAACTGGAGCAGTGATCCCTGCCGAGAGGGGAGGTGGGTGGTCACAGCTCTCTGCAGACTTTGGGCTTGTTACCCGGAGCAGCACCGGCACCGCGGGGTCCCCACGTGCTGGCTGAACGCCCGCTCGTGTAAAATTGAGCTGTCACCTTCCTTTAGAGACCAAATCCTCGGGCTGGCCTCGGGCTCGTGGTGGAAAGGAGCTATGCTTGGCAGGGGTGAGCGCTTATCTGCTGGGAGCAAGTGGGTAAGGCTCTCTGAGGCAGCTGACATAGGAAGAGAGAGACAGGAATATAAATAACTGCATATTTCGTAGGAAACACAGTCAAACAAATACGATTTTAAAACCGTATCAGGCTGCTGCTATGGGGATTTGTTGGTTTTCTGTGATACTCACTGAAGGGATTATAAAAGTCTTTTGCAGATCTCCAGCACAAGCCGTTGCTCGTAGATCTCACCGTAGAAGAGGGTCAGAGACTCAAGGTTATCTTTGGATCACACACTGGTTTCCATGTGATTGATGTAGATTCTGGGAACTCTTACGATATCTATATACCATCTCACGTGAGTACACGGGGGAGTGCTGCTGCATGACTAACGCAGGTCACCAGCAAGGTTTGGACGGGCCCTTGCTGGCTCAGAAATGGTGACCACTCAGGTGACATCTTGCCATGGGTGTGACATTCTCCATTGCCATCCTCATTGATACCGGCTTAAAGAGGACTCGGAGGTATCACATACTTCATGTTCATTACTCGCACAAGCTATTGCTGTCCTCGTGCCCGCGCAGTCAGATTTAAGGTTGCCGTGTCCCACAGAAAGGAGAATCTGTCTGTACGCTGCCTGGAGCAGTAATGGAGCTCTCCGTAGGGCAAGGTACCGTGAAACCAGGTTCTTGGTTGTTGGACAACATAGACCCACCAAGAGCTGGATGCCCAGTGCACTGCCCCATTGCCCGGTGTCCCAGATGTGCTCACCAATACTTCTTCCTGCTGGGGCAGCGCAGTTTCCCCTGGTGAAGGTTGCAGGATTAGGGTAGCCCAAATTTCATTAAGCCTGCTGCCCAGAACTCCCAAAGCCCCTGACAGCAGGGACTCACCACGGGAGCTCTTTCAGGTCCATCAGCTATTTCAGGAGAGAACCAGTGCTACAAAAAATACTGTAGGTGAGGATTTTCTTGTCGGCTCATTTAAGCTCTGTCCATGCTGTGGGCCCAAGCAGCATGAGAAGCTGGTCTAGGAGAAACTGTGTCACTAATCAAATCCAGGAACTGCTGAACCTCCTCTGCGAGAGCTAGCGAGAAGCATAGGGAGAAATACTGGAGCAGTTTGGGATGGTTTTGTGTTGTCTTAGCTATAGAAGGGCAGACATGGATGGAAAGTCACTATAGCTGCCCTCGGAGCTAGAGCCTGATTGCTAAAAAATGGGAATACTTCCTCCCTAGGGATACCTGTAATATTCTGGGTTTATTTGCCTTAATTTGAATAGGAGATGGATTCATCAGTCAGCAGTCACTGATTTGTGTTACAGCAAAGTGTCAGCCATCGGTCTTGGGGGCGTATATGTTGTGATCTCTCTCTAATTGCTGAACCTATTTATCCATGACATATCAGACAGCTTTGATGGTAGGGTAAACACGACATTTTTTTCCCCTTCAAGCTTATCTCTGAAAGCCAATGCCTGTTTGTTGAATCAAGGGAGGGGTTTGTTCTCGGGTTGGTTTGGGGTTTTGCTTTTCTAAGGCTCTGCTCCCTTCCCCCTACCCCTTCCCCCATTCAATGTAATTCTGACTTTTAGGGTTTATTTTAACTGCAGATTCAGGGCAATATTACTCCTCACGCCATTGTCATCCTGCCTAAAACAGACGGGATGGAGATGCTTGTGTGCTATGAGGATGAAGGCGTATACGTGAACACCTATGGACGGATAACTAAAGATGTGGTGCTCCAGTGGGGAGAAATGCCTACTTCCGTGGGTAAGGTCAACCTTTCCTCTTCACCTGCATAAAATACAAATGCCAAGTAAGATGAGGAGTCGAGGATGCCGAGATGGAGTCATTTGGGCTTTTATTTATCGAAGGAGATTCCTCTCAGCCAAATAAGAGATGCGATTGCTAAATTTCTACAGTTTGGTCCTGCGCAATAAGAGCAAGTGAATTCTTGAGTATTTGAGCTCTAGTTCATCTTAAGTATAAGATAATATAAGCTGTTGGACTGATGGGATGCTGCGTTGAGTGGAAGAGGGGCTGGGTGCGGAGCCGGGAGCACCTGGCTCACTCTTCTGGCTCTGCTGTTGCTCAGCTCCATGACTCCCGCACTCCCCAGCTCCTCACCCACCCCAATCGGAAGAAGTGATACTTCTTCTGTTTAAATTACTCAGCAATTTCTGTATGAAAAGTGCTATGCAAAGGCTATTGTCCCCTGCAGGCACATGCCTGGCCGCCTGTGCCTCCAGCCGTCAGAGCTCTGCCATTGATCTACGTAGGCTTTGAATAACAGCTGACGAGAGCATTTTTGCCCGTTGCGTAATATTTAGCTCAACACACGTTGTAACCACACGCTTCCTTTTGACAGCCTACATTCATTCCAATCAAATAATGGGCTGGGGAGAGAAAGCTATTGAAATCCGGTCAGTGGAGACGGGACATTTGGATGGAGTATTTATGCACAAGCGAGCTCAAAGGTTAAAGTTTCTATGTGAAAGAAATGATAAGGTAAGTCCACTTCAAAGCTTGTATCCATGCTTTATGCCACAGCCAGCTACTTTTAGACTTCAAGTCTGGTTTATCTTGAGGTTAATAATTAATCTGAACCCACTCCCAATTAATTGTCTCCAGTGGATGCAGACCTCAGCCTGCGGTGGGAAGATCTACAAGATCTCTTTGACCTCTAGCTGAGATCTGCGTTGACTTGGCTTGACTTTCTCCCCAAGTCTTGCATCTGAGCATTAGCTATTGAGGCTGCCAGGTAAACTCTGCAAAAGTTGAGAGATGGTAGCAGTAAGGATGTGTAAGTGACCCTGGTTTGAGCTCTGGTGCAGAAACATTTTGATGCATTTTTAGATGCATTGGGATGCATTGTAAATTATTTTCTCCTTGGAGCCCCGTCTTTTTCTGTGGACAGCATTGATAAATAAAGCTCTGGAGGAGCACCAGAGTTGCATGGGCAACATGGCTGTCCTGTAGATGACCCCTGCCATGGGTGTTGCTGATGGAGCAAGAGGTGCAGGGAATGAGGGAAGAAGAAATTGCTGGAGGAAGAAGAGTATTTGCATGGAAGAGATGGTTGAATGCCAAGGTCTTGTTTCTGCTATTGGCATTTCATCTCACAAGGTTTCACCAAGATAAGTCGGGACCGTGCAGCAGGGAGTTCTTTCGTAACGAGCATGATCACGAAACACGTGAAGGAACTGATTGCTCTGTCCCCAGAGCAGGGTTTAATAACGTGCAATAAATAAGGTTTGAGGCCACAATTAAGTTTATTGAACAGCTCATTAGTCCAGCATTAGCCTACCTGTTGCATGGAGTTACGCTGGAGCGCTGCAGAAAAATGTATCCTAACCTTACAATTGAGTATATCATGGGAAGCTGCCCAAGAAGCTGAATTTAAGTTGCCCACATACGCCTAGTTTACTTTTTTCTAACTTTTGAGTACTTGGCTCTGCAGGTTTTATACTGTTTTTTTAAAGGGTTGTTCTTCTGCTTTGCTTCTATTGATTTTCTTCCCTTTTCTAAGAAAACTGGGAAAAAAACCCACCTCATTCTTTCTAAAATACCGGAACCAACTGATCACTGGTGGGTTTGAAATACTAAATACAGATGTTGCTGTTTCTGGAGAAATGGTTAACGATGAAAGCCATGTGAAGATTGAATAATTTTTCATTTTAAAAAGGACAGAGGCTTCAGATTGTCCCCTTCGACATCTGCAAATTGTAACTTGTTTTTTAAGACTTCCCCTGGGGTCACGTGCTGGTGGATCCTGATAGAAGCACCAAAAATCGTATTCTTCATGCAGAGTCCTGATACATTTCTGTGGTTGGAGCATATTGAAGGAAAGGAGTTTTCCCAAGCTTTACTTTCAGGAATAGCTGAAATACCAGGACTAACTTTTCCAAAGAAAACCATTTCAAACCAAGGCAGATATTGACCCAAATGGTTAACGTTTAGCAAGATCCAAACCACTGACAGCAGTCTTATTAATATTGCATAATAAATGGTGCCGTGGCAGTAAAATGTGATAAACTTGGTATTTTTAAGGCGTTCCAAACCTTGCTCTCTTTGGTAGTGATAGCAAGGGAGGTTTTATTACCATGTTTACTAATAAGTCGTTTGATTTTGATCTGAGTCTTGCGTGCATTACCTCCGGCCCCTGAGCCCCGCAGAAAACTGAGAACTGGGCAATAATGGGTCTGCATAAAATTTCTGCCGTCATCCGGAGAAAACAAGCAGGGAGGGAGGTTTAGGCAGAGGAAACCATGGGGTGTGGGGCAGCTCCTGCTTTCCTCGCTTACCGAGACAATTATCAGACTTCTTCTTATAGTAATAAAAATTATTAATAAAGCTTTTTTGCTTCCAAACAGGTATTTTTTGCATCGGTGAGATCCGGAGGAAGCAGCCAAGTGTTTTTCATGACCCTCAACAGAAACTCCATGATGAACTGGTAACAGAGGAGCACTTGGCACTCACCGCCATGGCATTATTTCTAATTTAAAGGACATTAAACACATGGACTAACACTGTAGAGGCAGATGCGGAGGGCCCCGAGGAACACCGCTCCGCACGCTTCCCCGGCGCCGTCAGCCCCGGGGTGGGGGCTGCGGGCAGGGACGGACTTTCGCGCTTGGACCTCCCGAGGTCTCCTGATAACGCTGTGTTATAGTGGGTTATGAGTTTTCCTTTATTTTATTTTATTAATTTTTTTATTTTCCTTTTTCTTTGTCCCCTACTTTGTAAGAATGGGGAAAGAAACAGTGTCAAAAAGTCTGTTTTTAATTCTGTCTGCCTGCTAGCATCAAATATATAGTATGTTGTAAAGTTACCAATTAAATCTGGTGAGAGACAGCACAATAAATGTACCTTTTATCTTTGTGATGAAGGCCATAACCGTATAGCTGGGTAATTTTAGAAATCTTTTGCCTTCACCAACATTTACATGTTGCTTTTGGCAGCAACGGCTTAACGGATTTTTAAAGAAGAGAAAAAATAATAGGTTTTTTTCCCCTCTTTTGGGAAATGGATTTTAAATGGCTAAACTACTAGCCTTAGACTAATAAAAATCAGCTACCATTTTTGTCAAGTCTGTCAATCCATATTTCTATATGGATCTTCACATAATGGTGTGTCTTGATAGCGACAGAGGTGCCATTTGTTGTTGCTCCGGAGGTGCCCGCCTGCCCCGGGGCTTGGCCGCGGGCCCCGGGATGGGGGATCGGAGGAGGAGAGGACGGCGGAGCGGTCGGAGGAGCCCCGCGCTCACCCCCGAGGCGGGATTTGTGGCTGCAGACGTCTCCCGGGATGCCGCGGGCGCCGGACCCCGATGCCGAAGCCGGTGTGAGCTGCGGGCGCTCGTCTTCCCCCGAGCCCGGAGCCGGGCGCTGGCGTGCGGAGGCAGCCGGCGCGGGGACGGGGAGGATGAAATGAGCTGCCCGTCCCCCGCGTTGCTGGATTGGGCTTGTAAAGAGCTTAAAAAAAATATATATTATGTGTGGTTTCTTCGGCCAAGGTTCTGAATCTCTACTCGTATTCCGCCCCCTCCGCTCCCTAGGAATTACCCAACATACAGTGAAAGACAACATCTGTGCCGAACCGTGTGTGTGTGTTTAGTTCAGGTTGAATCGTGTCCTTATAAACTCTGCTCAGTTGATTTCCGTTTTCGGTGCGTATCTGGGGTTTTCTTTCTCAGTAGCTGCAAGCATGGCCGCCTGTGGTGTTGGGGTGTCGCATAACAAGGTCTGTGTTGCTGGTTTTAACCTACCTCGTTTTGGTTGGGGTTTGTTTTTTGGTTTGGTTTATTACTTTTTTTTTTCCCGTTCCGCTGTCAATCACAGCGCTGTTACCTCCAGCGACATATAGAGAGCTTAACTGGCAATCTTGGTGTACTCAGTAACGATGGCTTTATTAAAAAATGATTAAATCAACAGGACTTGGTCAAACTTGAATCTTTATCAAGGGTAAGAGATGACGCGGGGCGGTGGGGATGGGACGGGACGGGCCACCCTTGCCCGAAGCAACCCGCGGGCAGGGCTGCGCGGCAGTGCTACCCACGCGGGCAGGGCATCGCCGTTCGGTGCCGGCAGGGATTGCCTGCGGCAGGATGCCGGGCAGGGCATCGCCGTTCGGTGCCGGCAGGGATTGCCTGCGGCAGGATGCCGGGCAGGGCATCGCCGTTCGGTGCCGGCAGGGATTGCCTGCGGCAGGATGCCGGGCAGGGCATCGCCGTTCGGTGCCGGCAGGGATTGCCTGCGGCAGGATGCCCAGCAGAGCACGGCCTCCAGAGGAGCGTGGGCAAGAGGTGCTTTGCAGGTACCACCTTCACCCGCCGGGCAGTGGGCATCCTCCCATCCTCCCTGGCCCGGTGCAGCCCCACACAGCAGCAGCCTGCCCAGCGCCTGGCTAAGCACCCTGCGAAATGCAGTGATGGCCGTAATGCCGCAACGCTGGACTTAAAACCCCATACAAGTCCCATCGCAGACACTAATTGCCACCAGCTCTTTGTATTTTCACTGTTGTTAAAATATAAATAAAATAAAGCCCAGAGCTTTTTATTATGTTGCAAACTGATAACTTTTTTTTTTTTTTTGGTCCCCCTTGAAGCGACGAATACACAGCTTTGGATGGTTTGGGGATTTTTTTTATTGTGAGTTTTGGGTACAGTGACAAAATAGAAGGGAATCTTTGTGTTTAAACATAAGGTAGCTTGTGAATGTATTCATTAAAACTATAGTGTCCTGTGAAAGAAAAAGCATAAGAAGCCAATATTAACGCAGTCTTGTCTACAGAGTGTGTACATGGACATACCATAGAGCAAACGCATTTCTGGTGCCAACACAATAAAACACAAAACTTCAACATTAAGCCATGCCTTTTACATTTTTGTAAATAAAAGCTGGGGTGTTAACAGTTAGCGGGTCACGGAGATAGAGTGGCTTTTCAGGGCTCCAAGTGGCGATGC
>VZSZ01000668.1:112968-136043 GCA_013398815.1 Ibidorhyncha struthersii
GCACGTCCCCTGCGATGCTGCCCGGCAGTGAGCAGCAGCCGAGGGATATCTCGACAGACCATCACCACCTGAACATTGCTTTTCTACAAATCAACCCACGATTGTTACCAAGACGTGCATTCCCCTCCAAATACTCCTAGCTTTGATTTGCTGCTTTTGTTGTAAGTAACATAGCTTGTGGTTGATCAACGCTATCAGGAACTACTTTATTTTAGTGTTTAAAGAAATAAAACCCGGGCTGCTTTTAAAAACCCATTTCTGGGAGTTTTTAGCCGGGAAAGGAAACTTACTTGTTCAGCTGAGCAGTGCTGCAGGAGGAAAAAGAGGAATAATGTCTGCGCATGCAGGAGTCACTTGAGCCCGCTGCAGGTTCAATTATTTACCAGGTTGCTGTGAAATACTGCATGAACTTCGGGGACGAGACATATCCTCCATGGTAAATGAGAGAAAAGCCCCAGAGCTGGTGCGAGGACGTGTGAGGCCACGGGGTCACCCCCAGCACGCTGCGCACACCGGGGAGATGCTGGGTACCGTTCCCAAGGTAAAGGATGCTCCGAGGTAAGGCTGTAGCAGCTACTTGTGGGAACTGACGGTGTTTTCGAACCTATTTCAGCCAGTGGTTATCAAATGGTATCTTTCTTGTTGTGAGATGGTTTGGGGGTTGATCCTATTATGTGTTTTGGGAGAGAAAGGGAATGCTTGAGGTGACCCTGGCCCCGGAGCTGGGCTTGGTTGCTGGAAATGGTTGAAGTTGTGCTGCAATTCCTTGTCTTGAGCTGAGCTCACGCAGGTCCGTTGCTCATACAGCGATTTGTGCAGTGGTGCTACGTAATGGGGGCCATCGTGACTATCACGTGGGCTGGCAGTGAGCAGCAGCAGGGACCGAATCTGCCCGTTCCTGAGGGTGTGGGGTTGACCTCCATACCATGCCGTGCCTGTGCCCGGGATGATAAGCCACCCAGCTGGGGGCATGGCTGCTCTAAGGAGATCCAGCAGCGACGTTCTCGGCAATAAGGATGCGGTTCAGGGCGTAGGATGCCTGTCGCAACCTTCGCGCCCCTGCGGCATCTCTTTACTGCCCTGCGTAGAGCTGCAGAGCTGCCGCTCCCCATCTTAGCTGTTGCGACCCACTGCAGAAGAGGTTTGCTGGGTTTGCTTCCCAATTTTTCTTGCCTGGGAGATGCTGCACCACCCAGAACTGGGGGTGGGCGGGAAGGGCCCCCTTAAACTCCCCTGGTTTAATGCCGCTATTAATTGCTGGAAGGGTAGAAGGCCAACTCACCAGTATCTTTACAACTGTGCTGTAAATGCACCAAATTCTCCCTCTTAAATGTGTCTTAGCAGCCCGAAACCCCTGTGCCACGGGTGGCCCCAGCGCTGCTGCCTGCCCTGGATGCTGTGCATATATAGACAACAAAATGAATATATATCGCATTCTTTTTGTGCCAGCCTCTGATGTGCCTCATCAGCCTGCTCTTACCTGGAAAGCCACAACTTTATGGTCTGGATCTTCCTTTTTTTGTTCTTTTTGTTTCGGTTTATGTTTTCTTTTTTTCCTTTTTTTTTTTTTTTTAACATCAAAGCCGCCTCTGGATGACCCAAAGGCAGTAAAACGGGTGTGCAAATTACCCCAGCCGCAGAGAAAGCCTCACTGTCCTTATGGAGTCTTTAAATGACTTCCAGTGATGTGACAGCACGTTCCGTTGTTCAAAAAGCAAAGCCCGATCATAACCTTTAACCCATTGCTTTTATCACATAGCATTAGGTTTAGCAACAACACCAATTATAATAGACATGACGCATAGTAGGCAATACGCGTGGCAATTCTGCATGACAGTAGCATTGTATGTAGTTTTTACACTTTATTAATAAGTAACATATTAGCAATAATGCAATCACTGCTGTTTGCAAATAATGTAAATGATGCCCATCACGAAACGTTAGGATTCATGCTACAGGGTGCAGTCACCCGGGGTTAAGGGGCTGGATGCTGTTTAGGATTCCTCGCATTTATGTATTTTGCACACTCGGGCAATGAGAAGATAGGAGAACAATTTGGAGCAGTTTCTTGCCAGAAGCCCTGGAGAAAAGTCACAAAACCCTATGGCACTGGCCAAAGCGCCAACAGGGGTGTGGCAGGTGCCACTGTCCTGAAAACAGTGGCATTGGTATTTCTACTGCACTTTACCTGGGAACGGCAGTGATGCCCTCAGGCTGGGGTCACCTGGACCCATGGCAGCACTCAGCCACGCGCGTGGAGACCCACGTTTGTCACCTGCATGTTTCACCTCTGCATCACACCACGTTCCCTGAATAACTGCGGGATGAATCTACACGGCTGAGCTGCGCCGTTTGCCCTGGCAAGGAAAGCCCTGGGCGTACAAGCCGCATGAAGCACACATGCTCGTTATCCTCAGACATACTCAAAGATCATCTGAACATGGCCAAGAGAAAGTACAAACGAGGTCCAGGCTGGCAAGCTCCCAGGTGAGCGTGTGGATGGCAGGACTGGCCCCACAGGGAAGATGCCCGTGGGCCAGCTGCCATCTCCCCTTTGCCCTTTTGATCTCTGTGCCCTTGGTCAAATCACCTAACTGCTGCCTGGTGAGGCTCATCGGCCATGGGATGGGTTGGTATCACTCCTGAGCCGTGCTGTGTTGATATCTGCACCCTATGGTCCCACAACCAGCCATCAAACATGCAAGAGATTAGATGGGCTGACTCCTGCTGGAGTCAGGCAATTTGCTTTCATGTGTAGGAGCGTTGTGCTTCAGTTTTCCAAGCGAACAGTCGAGGTGTGATGCTCTGACAGCCCCTTTGGGAAGAGATTGCAGCAGGAGGCAGATTTACATACTGACCGTTCCCATCCTGGGGCTGGGAAGGGATGGGATGGGATGGGATGGGATGGGAGAGCCCCAGGATAACTCCATGCCTTTTGCCAGCAGACCTGGCTGAGGGAGGCTGGTGGCCAAAGGGCTTCCAGCCTTTGCCATCCAAGGTTTCCATGGAAGTCACCAGGCTGCTCCTGGGGAGGCGACTGATGCTCACCCTGCCTCCCCACCACTGCCTCAGCCGCTCCGCACCCCCTCCCGTGGAAGCTGGGTTAAGGGGGGGCTCTGCTCTGTAAGCAGCAGCAGGGAGGACACGACAGGCTACAAGCCAGGGAAAGGCCACCCTGCTCTGTCCTTTCGGTATGTAACTGGCCTTTGTCCCCTTAAACTGCCACCGCTGAGCTGGGAAGAGTAGGGGGGGAAAAGCATCATCCTCCCTCGGCCAGGCACCCCCCCGATGGGATGGGGCTCCCGGAGGGGGACATTGGTCCTGGCCAGGAGTTTCACAGTGCCCGAGGGTTTCAGTTGGGGATGTTGGATCAGGGCTCTCATTATTTTTTTTTCCGTGTCAAACCTGAGCAGCCTGTTAATTGCCTAATGCTGCCAGCCCCTCGCATGGAGGCATTTAACCACAATGCAAAGAAACGGTCCTTGTAAATGCCTGGGTATCCACACACAGCGAGCAAACAAACGCGACGGGCAAAGATCTCAGCTGGAAGGACAAATATTGGGGAAAAACTTCAAAAAGCTCAGCCTCGGGGCCCTCCCCCTTGCAGCTCTGCCAGCCCAGGGGGAATGCAGGTGCCGCGGAATCAATGAATGCAATGAACTTTTCTCCTCCAGTTAAAGTTTTACTTTACTGGAGGAGACCAGTGCAAAGATTAGTGGTCTTGCTCATCTCTTTTTTTTTTTTCCTCTTCCTCTGTAGAAAGTACATTTTGTGCCCATGTGAAGCCTGGCTGACTGAGAGCATCCTCCAATGAGTCGCCGTAACTTGGCTGCCGGGCCCATCAGAGGCTTATCTGGAAGGCAATCGGCATTAATCACCTTCTTGGCTGACTCAGACTTTGACGTGTCTGCTACGGATGCCACCATCCGCCCCAGCCCCACGGCTCCTCTCGCTGATGATGTCTAAGGAAAGTAAAGCCGGAGCAAGACCAGCTCAGACCAGCTTTTGCAGATGTGCAAAGTTCACTACTACCGTGTGAGCCCAGCCAAAGGGCTGCGCTATTCGGCAGCATCAGCAGTATCTGGTAGCACCGGCAATATTTGATAGCGCGGCAATCAGCTGGTGGTGCCGCCAGGCTCAGTGTTCACACCATTGTGGGCTTTTTAATGAAAAATGTATGTTATTGTGATATTCTGGGTAATTTTGCTATGTCGTATCTCCATATGCACATACAGCCGTCTCCTCTGGATGCTCGGGATGCATACGTACAGGTGTGTACGAGCATTACAGCCAGGCGTTGAGGGGGCTGTGTGCGTGCAGGTATGTATGTACACATATAGAGACCTGTATACATCTGTATTTACATATGTTTGGCTGTGTGCGTTATATACACACATAAATATATTCTAAAGCAGGTGCCAAGTGCTATCTAAATAAAACAGTCATTTTCTAGCTTCTTTGCTACATATGCTGGAAAGGTGTCTTCTTTCAAGCAAGGGGTTTGTAACGTAGCACACAAACCCGGCGCAGAAGCCAAGAAAGGTGTTGAACATCTCGAAATAGGCTGTAGCGTGTTCCCAAGTCCCTGGCATGTCACACCGCGGACCGTTCAGCTGAGGGACAGCCCCAAATCAGCCTTTCAGCTGGATCATTTGGATTTCCCAGGTCCACTCTACGCCTTTGCCGGTCTCCCGCTGTTTCGTTTGACTCCCCAAATACGGGGATTGGCAGTGGCTGCTCTGAGCCGAGCGGTGACCAAATAACGCATGGAGGCTTGGGTTTCTCATTAACTCCAGAGCTGATATAGTCCCATCTCTCGGCGCACCAGCCAGCCACTTCTGCTGTCTCCATCCCAGCCCTGCTGTCCCTCCTGCCCTGCCCAAGCTCCCGCCTCGCTCCGCAGCCCAGGACAGTGACCGCGCCGGGGAGGACAGCGGAGGAGCTGCAGGATGGACAAGAAAAGCAAAATGCAAGCAGAGAAGGTAACTGTGGCTCGGTGGTATTTTTGCACTAGAATTTCTGCGGGAGCCCAGCACTGAGCAATGGTATTTATTGCTCGCCAAGACGAAAACCAACAAAAAAAGGTCCCCTCCCCTAATTAATCACTCTTTGATGTCTGCATACTGAGTGCAGGGGCAAAGGGGGCCAGGGATTATTATTTATTTTTAAGAGCCCCATCAGCTCATCAGATAATTTTAACTGCGATGGGAGGAAATAATACTTGAAACAGCCCTGCTGAAAAACACCATTTTGGTCATTTTTTCCCAGCTGTTCTGTTTCAGCGGTGGTGCTGCCGGTGCGCTGGGGATGGGACAGGGCACGTTGCTGCTGCTGCCTGCACGGCTGTACCGGCCAGAGCTCCCGCTCGCACCGGGGCGAGGACGGGCAGAGCAGCAAGGACAGACCCGGCACAGATGGCTCTTTGTGGGGCAGCTGTCCTGGGGGCCTGATCCTGCCCGTTCCCGGGGGCTTCATCTTCTCCTTCGGAGCCAGCCAGAGCGCCTGCGCCACTGCAGCAGCATCCCTGGGTGCCGCTGTCCCGGCCAGTTGGGTAGCGGGGTGCCTTGGGACAGGGATGGGGTGCAGCTCCCCCCAGGTTTGGGCAGGGCGAGGACAGCGGGGTGAGGCTGTTCTCTGCTTCCTCCCCCAGCACCTCACAGGAACGCTGATCCTCTCCGTCTTCACCGCGGTGTTGGGCTTCTTCCAGTACGGCTACAGCCTGGGTGTCATTAACGCCCCCCAGAAGGTAAGCTGAGCCCCCCCAAGCTATGCCAAGGGACGAGGGGTTCAGGGCAGCCAGGGCTGGTTTGTCCCTTGCAGAAGGGACAGCCGCTATCTCCCGCAGTACAAAGCCCCCATGATAAGGCAGCGGGGTGAGAAAACAGCGAGGACCCCCCCACTGTCATCCCTCCAGCAGAAGGAGCATGTCATGCTGCTGTCCCCACCACAACGCGGTCGCTGTGTGCAGACCGAGGGACGGCACCCCTCCGCGGGTGCCGAATCCGGACACCGCGCTCACCCCGTCCCCGGGAGGTGGCGTTGGACGAGGGGGGATGCTCCGCGCCTGCCCTCATGGTCCCTCCCCGCTGGGGCTCTGGGTGCTGGGGAGTTGGGGGGGACCCCAAGATTTCACCCCTGCAGAGCCTGCAATGAAAAGCTTTTTCTGGGGAAGAAAAAAAAAACAAAACAGGGGTTGGGGGTGGTTACAGATTTGAGCTGACAGCTTTTTTCCTCTTTGCCCATCACAGGTGATAGAAGCCCATTACGGGCGTGTGCTGGGCATCGCCCCCCTGGACAGACACACCACCAACACCTCCGGGGAGGATGGCACTGTCCCCGTCCCTGGCACAGAGCCCTGGGGTGGCACCGAGGGCACAATAACACCCCCAGCTGACACTGGCGAGGACCTCACCACCTCCCCACACCTCATCCTCACCATGTACTGGTCCCTCTCCGTCTCCGTGTTCGCCATCGGCGGCATGGTCTCCTCCTTCACCGTGGGGTGGATCGGCGACCGGCTGGGGAGGTGAGAGGACTTTGTGTGCTGTGACTTGCATGCCACAGCCCAAGCATTTTTCTTTGATCTTTTCCCCTGGAACCTTTTCTTCCCCATTGTGTTGTTTTCCCCAATTTAATGAAAAAAAACCACCACCTCAAACCTCCACAATACCGTTCCGACCATCACACAGGTCTGGCTTATTAAAATCCTCAATTATAAGTCAGATATTTTATTGCAGCTTTTAGCACTTCAGACAAGTAGCTGATGACCAGCCTCAACTAACTTCCGAATTCCCCCCTTTTTTTCCGTGGCAAAAGGGAGAAGAGGGCATCTGATGATGAACAGCATTTGCCCACAATGTATAATATACTTTTAACTACTCTGATTGCACCCCGTCCAATATTTTTTCAGTACCTACGATCATTATTTTTTCCCCTGTAGCGCTGATTATATCACTTAATAGCTCTGATCGTATGTCGCGATGGCTGCTTGAGAGAGGTGCTGCTGCTGCCTTGCAGGGTGAAAGCCATGCTGGTGGTGAACGTCCTCTCCATCGCCGGGAACCTCCTCATGGGGCTGGCGAAATTTGGGCCGTCTCACATACTCATCATCGCCGGGAGAGCTGTCACGGGGCTGTACTGCGGTAAGTCCAGGCAGGGTCATCTGTCCCTTGGCGGGGTGCTGGGTGCTGCATTGCTCCAGGGCTGTAGTTAAGAGTTTCTTCTATTTTTAAATCTTTTTTTTTTTTTTTTTAGTTCAGAAGGGGTTTCCAAGGTGGGAGTTTCCCCTCTCCCCCCCTATCTCAGTCCTTCTCAAACCAGGATCTTTCCCAGAAGTATTTGGGTTGGTTCTATCACAAAATTGTTTTATTTTACATATCCTAGAAAGCAGTGAGTCCCTCCTCCGTGTCTCCAGGCTTGGTCTTGGTGGTGGCTGTTGTAACAGTATGTTATTAGCCATGCTGTTTAATAGGTTCCCCAGACAACAGTACTATCTAGCACATAGTACAGGAGCACTGTACATAGCAAGGATAAGATAGTAGGCAAATAATATGCAATTACGTTAGAATTAGCTAAGAAATAACAGCTCATTATCACTTACTGGTATGCAAATACAGTACTCCACTCTGAAGGTTCAAGGCAAGTTTTAAGAAAGCTCTTTGCTCTGTGATAACTTCTTCCAGCGGACAATCTCTGCTCCATGTTCCTATGTGTGTGTTCAAGTGTAAAGGCTTCCTGGCTCAGGACTCTGGATCCGGGGATATCCGAGCACCTTGGCAGGGTGCGAGTGGTTCCCGGCCAGGCTCGAGGGACTTTGCGGGATGTGGGATGCAGCACATGGGTTCCATCGTCCTTTTTCCATTTGGGAAGTGGTTTCTGCTGGTTGCTGAGCTGTGGTCTAGAAGAGGTGACACCCACGTGTGTTTGGTGCAGGGCTCTCCTCCGGACTTGTGCCCATGTATGTCAGCGAGGTCTCCCCCACAGCCCTTCGAGGAGCTCTGGGGACATTGCACCAGCTTGCTATCGTCACGGGTATCCTCATCAGCCAGGTAAGAAAGAAAGCGCACGAGTCCAGAGAGGGTATTTCACAGATGAGGGGCATCCCTCACTGCGTGGACCTCCATCTAAGCTCTACACCTTTGTGGAGGTGCTTAGGACACATATGCCCATAAAACCCCATACCCTGGCACAGGTCTCCTGCCAGTGTCACGTCCCAAGGAGGGCCGAGTCACCCCAGGGTGGGGAACAGGCTTGAAGGTTGTCCCAAAGTCTCGCTCATGACATTTTACGCCGTCTGTTCATTCCCTCCTTGTAAATGTGCATCGTAACTAAAGAAATCAAATTGTTAGGACTGAGAATTGGTATTTGCTCCTAGTTTTCTTCCAGGCTGTCACTTCGAAATGCCATAGTGGTCAACTGCTTTATTTTTCTAGGGTGCAAGATAAGCCATTCACACGTCTCAATTATTCCAGGTCCTCGGACTAGATTTTCTCCTGGGCAATGATGAGATGTGGCCTCTGCTTCTCGGTCTGTCCGGTGTGGCTGCCCTCCTGCAGTTCTTCCTGCTCCTACTGTGCCCCGAGAGCCCCCGATACCTTTACATCAAACTGGGGAAGGTGGAAGAAGCTAAAAAAAGTAAGACTCACATTCTGAGCTTGTCTAGAGTTGGTTTTATACTATACATAGTATTAAACACAGAAGGAAAACCCGGCTGAGGGCTCACACGTGTAACTGAGTACAGTTGCTCCATCCCACATAGCACATTTGCAGGTGGGATTTGGGATGCCTGCGTAGTCACTGACACTTACTTATATATTGCCGCGGGCGGTGTGAGCCTGACTGTGTTACTCCTTCCCATCAGAGATCACATCTAGCAGATGCGATCCCCCCCCAACAACCCCATTCAGTTGGAAGGGATTTCAACCAGGTGTAAAAATGACATCTTCTGGGGGACAGCTGATCTCGCCGTCCTTGGCGCTATTTACAGCTACACAGCAAATCCTCAGTGCTCACTGCAACTGCTCATACCTCTTCCAGCGTGGCCCTCCTTAGCTGGCTCCAGCCATCCCTACGAGGAGTAAGGGCAGTAAATGGTAGGACACAGCTGAAACTGAGGTGAGAAGCTATGAGCTGCTGAAGTATAAACTAGCTCTGGACCAGAAACTATTGAGATATGTTTGCACGGGACTAATACGCATTGCTAAGGGATGAGCCTTGAGCACGGTGTCTCAGCACTTTCATAGAACTAATGTGCAGCTGCCCCTTGCCAAGCAGACACACTTTTGGGGCTTGGTGTGCCATAGGAGTCCTCAAAGCAAGAGGATGCTACTGTCCATGTGGTTGGCTTACCCTGAGTTTTGG
Organism: Ibidorhyncha struthersii; assembly: GCA_013398815.1. NCBI lineage: Eukaryota > Metazoa > Chordata > Aves > Charadriiformes > Charadriidae > Ibidorhyncha > Ibidorhyncha struthersii. Next base: position 122,329 of record VZSZ01000668.1, read on the forward strand.
CTAGAGAGATTCTTGTCCTTACTCTACTCCTTATCTACCACATCTTAAGGTTTGAAAAGGCTCAGAGGAAACTGTGACCCAATGAAAGAGATTGCTGAGATGGAAAAGGAAAAGCAAGAAGCTGCTAGTGAAAAGAAAGTCTCCATAAGGCAGCTTTTCACCTCTTCGAAGTACAAGCAGGCCGTCATCGTGGCGCTGATGGTGCAGATATCTCAGCAGTTCTCAGGAATCAACGCGGTGAGTCTCCCAAAATGTTTGCCTTTAAAAAAATCCAAGCTGAGCAGGAAAAGGCAATGCTGGCTCTGTCCAAGTCATTAGGGGTGAAGAGAAGGCTTTCCCACAACTGCAGTAGGCTCCTTGGCCACCACTGTCGGTGTTGAAGTTGGACCTCACTGCCGAGCTGGGCTGCAGAGGGGGGGCGGAAGGGGACAAGGGTGCGAGGGAGTTCAGCATGAAACCAGCTGGCACAGCGAGTGCACACTGAGCTCTCCCGTGACCCTCCTCATACCTGAGTTCGTCAGCAGTTTTCTCTCTTTAATGACTACCTGCTCGCCCCAGGAACCACATAATCACCATCTTTTAGCTATTTTTAAACGGTTTTTGCAGCATCTCCTGGGATACCAGAAATTACCATTTTATACCCAGAAGCATGGAGCCTCCTTTTCAAAATTGGCCAAGACTCAAATTTTCCGAAGTCTGGTGGCAGCTTTACAAAGCCTGAGGTCTCCGTCCCACCGGCTTTCCGAACCCTACGAGCATTTCCGCATCGCAGCGCGGAGCAGCGCGCAGGGATGCCCAACCTCGCAGGGCTGAGCGGGGGATGAGCACCCCCACGGAGCCCGGCTGCCCCCGCTCGATGCTGTGCCCAGCCCCATCCACCAGCCGTGGGGTCAGCCACCCGTTGGCCTCCTGCCCTGAGCTTCCACGAGATAGGAATTGCCTTATTCTTTGAGAGAAGAGGAAAAAATTGAGTCATTCCAACAGAGCAAGGATATTTTAAAATGCGTTTAAAACTCAGTCATATTAAGGTGTTTGTCTCCAGCGCTCGGTGCTGGTGATCTGTCTTTCAAGATTAAACGCGGGACTACATGGACAAAAACAGCTTAAAATGTGCAAATGCAATAGCTCGGGAGGAGAATTTCAATAGGATTTTTAACTCCCTCAGGCTCCTTTGAAAGTTTCAGCTTTAATTATTACAACAAGCCATTAAAAAGTTGGAAAACTAATCATAATTAAATTACTTCACATCTCAGCCAAGCAAGTGCAACGCTTCCCTCAAGAGAACAAAAAGTTCCACCAGCCCTGTTACCTAATCCTTCGTCCTAATGTATTTTGATAGATCTTTTACTACTCTACAAACATTTTCGAGAGAGCTGGAGTTGACCAACCAGTTTACGCAACCATTGGCGTCGGAGTGGTGAACACAGTCTTCACTGTTATCTCCGTAAGTAAATGTTTCTGCCCCTTAGACTACAAAACTGCCTAAGCTACAACGGGGTTTTGAAATGTGATTTTATCCCGGTGCTGGGGCTGGGATTTGCAGTTTTGCAGGGCTGACCCTGCGCCCCTTACAGGAAAAAATCGTTCCCTGGGCAAGCCTCGTGTGAAAAACCAAGCCGCGAAACACGGCCCATTGCCATCAAACGGCACTGCTAAATGCCTCATGAGCCAAAAAGTGCATCACCGCGCTCAGGGAAGCTCTGGTAGCTCAGCATTTTGCCCCAAAATAAAAGTTGGCTTTGAGATTGAAATTCTGCAGGTCCTGTTGCCCCTGGGAAGCAGGCAGGGGACTGGGGCTGCAATGGGGAAGCCAGCAGCTCACAATCTCCCTCTTACCTGTTATCTTTCAAATTGTTTTCTGTATGTACATAGCACCTGCGCGAGTGATATCCAAAGGCTATTCCACAGTAATAAATTAATCTGGCACCTATCCTCATCGTATCTATGCAGTGCTCCGCAGCAATAAAAGGATGGTTCCGATTTCACAGCCTTTCCCTTCGTTTGTCTCCCTCCTGAGAGTATTAACACAATTCCTATCAGCAGGCAATTATTTTTTTAATGTGGCCATTAATATAAGATCAGGAAATGCCAAGCCCATTTCCCTCACATCTCTAGAGAGACTTAGGGAGCAAAGGACACCAACCCACCACGAAGCAGGACTAGCTGCAAGGTAGAAATACGCAGCTCTAGGGGCCCGTAGTCCAGCGTGCGTGAGATAGGAGGTCTTGGGGTGAACCTGCTTTAGAGGAAGGCCATTGCAGATCCCGTACAGAGGAGAAAAACATAATATTTACTGTGAAACAAGGCATGGAGGTGTGCAGCTGGAAGAGGTCTTTCTCCAGCAGGGTCTCCTGCAGTTCCATCTCCACCCCGGGGCTGTGGTACTTGCAGCCTGGGGCATTTGATCTTTGCTTCTTTTGGCCACGAGCACTTAAAAATTACCTGCATCTGTCAATAAATGACAGACCCCGATCAAAAGGCAGAAGCTCCAACGGCTGGGTGGACCTTGGCAAGAGGAGAAGAGAGCGCAGAGGCTCGCCCTCTCCCGCTTCACGAGTTAGCAGGATGAACTGCCTCCAGGAAAACAGATGGTCTCTTGGAAGCATAAATCTCTTGCTGTGATGGCAGGAAAAGTTGAGCTGTTGGCCAAAGGTGTCCTTTCAAGAAAGAGGGGAAGGAGCAGGCAGCCTCAGAGGCTAGCGCACGGTGTCTTAGGGCAGGCCAGGTGCACTGTCCTCTGGAGTTACCTACACCTCCCCATGGGGCGAAGTGATGTCAAAAGTTGGGTGAGATGTCCACCAAGTCCACCAAGAGGAGGTGAGAAGGAACAAGCTAAGCCTTGTGGCTACCAGGGAAGCAAAAGGAGTCTGGGAGCAATTAGAGGAAAAATCCTGACTCCAGCTGCTACACAACTATCCCTGCCCTAGGACAGGCGAGGTGCAATGGCCCGTGATGTGACTTGAAGCATGCTACATTTCGAAGGCTGCTTCCAAACTAATGCAGACCTAGTAAGTTTACTTTTCCTGGGGGAAAAAAAAAAGGAAAAAAAAACAAACAAAAACCCCAGAAAAGAAGCCTATAGTCAGCAATACACATGTAGGAGCAGTGGGAATTCCTGAGAGCTTGGAAATGCATGAGCTCTGAGTATACGTGGGTTTGCCTTGCCCTTAGCGGGGCAATCGCTCAGTCTGGCTCCCTAACAGCCACCGGCAGTTTCTGACACTTGGAAACCGGCACATAAATCTCTACCACGAGAGCTAAAAAAAGCAGCACTGCGGTGTGGCAGCGGTAACGGGCTGCTCATCGCTAATGGACCTGATTGAACCTCCTGAGAATGGCGCTGAGAACTGAGCTTCTGCACATGTTTCTACAGGTCTTTCTGGTGGAGAAGACGGGCAGGCGGTCCCTGTTCCTGGCTGGTTTGATGGGCATGTTAATAAGCGCCGTGGCCATGACAGTTGGACTTGTGCTCCTGGTAAGGATTTCTCTCCATTTTTTCTCCATGGTTTGCAAACAAGAGAATACCAACTGCCCTTTAAAGTGAATGTTTTGCATTTTCACCTCAAAGAAGTTCAGAAAACTTTTTGTCCTCAGAAGGGACAGTTCAAAGCGGCCACAGCTGGAGCCATCTCTGGTTACAGCAGTGCCTGAGGACGTTGCACTCTGGCCCCTGAGATACCCCAATGCTGCTAGAAAGAACGTGTGTCCCCTTGTCCCCTCCCTGAGCCCACTGACAACCTCACCTCCTTGCACAGCAACTGCGGTATTCCCACAGCATAATCCCATGCCTGCTAAGAAAACCCAGGGCATACCTTCACATGCCCTAAACCCTCAACCTGCATCTCCCTGGCTTGGCGCAGGGATGCTAGACTAGCATCTTGTCATAAAAAAAGGGACAAATTATTCCTTCTGACACCGGGGAGAGGGGTCAGGCTGTGAGACATGGGGCAGAACAGGCAGAAGATGGAGCCGGCCCCCATCAAAGTCAGTTCAAACCACTGGTGCAAGCCCCTGTCAGGATGTAAAACTAAATAAGGGGTGGCCTCCTTTACTGAACACCCTGGTTATTAAAGATAACACCATTTTGCCTCTTCCTGGGCACGCTGCAGGCAAGGAGAGGCCTCAAAGCTACAGCTGAGCTCATAGCTGCGAGCTCCAACGTCCCTCGGCAAGCGGCAACGCTGGCACCACACGCCCAGCCACCACCTGGCTGTTTAGAGCTTTAATTATGCATGTCCAGTCCCCACTTGCCTGAATAGAAAGAAATGTCTGAAAAAAAAGAAGCTTAATTAAAGTAATTAGTGATAATGAATGAGTCCTGTTGGGACTGTAACACTGAGCGCACCCTCTTGCAGAGCGAGTTTGCCTGGATGAGCTATGTCAGCATGGTCGCCATCTTCCTCTTCGTCATCTTCTTTGAAGTTGGGCCCGGGCCCATCCCCTGGTTTATCGTAGCCGAACTGTTCAGCCAAGGCCCGCGTCCCGCCGCCATCGCCGTTGCCGGCTTCTGCAATTGGGCCTGCAACTTCATCGTGGGAATGTGTTTCCAGTACATAGCGGTAAGAAATCCCTCTAAAACCATACAAATAAATTACTGGCATGACCCCACTGCTGGGCTCCCCAAGCAGCCCAGTGGGATGTGCACATGCCTCCCAGATCTCCATCCCCAAGCCCCGCTGGGCACCTCAGCCACCCGGGGTAGGAAGGGGAAGCCATCTCTGCGGTGCTGATGGTGGTGTCTCCTGTTCTTCACTTCCCCCACCGCAGGACCTGTGCGGACCGTACGTGTTTGTGATCTTCGCAGCTCTGCTTCTAGTCTTCTTTCTGTTTGCATACTTCAAAGTACCGGAGACGAAAGGAAAGTCCTTTGAGGAGATCGCAGCTGTGTTCCGCCGCAAGAAGCTCCCAGCCAAGGCCATGACTGAGCTGGAAGACCTGCGAGGCAGCGAGGAGGCATAGACATTGCCACGCACCCAGAAAGGAGGGACTAAGCATGGACCTCCTTCAGGCACCGCGGGAAGAACATGGAGCAAAAGTCTCATTTCTCAAAAACCTTGCAGCTGGCAGACCAGGAGGACCCATCCATCGGATGCCTTCTGGCTGCTGCAGCTCACACCTCCGAGCCGCAGATGCTAACCTGGTGTTTTACTCTGAAATACTCGGTACAACTGGGCTGCAGGAAGAGCCGGGGAAAGGACAGGAGGAAGAGGTTGCATGTGCGTCTCCATGCCCCACTGAAAGAGCCCGGTGGGATGATGATCTTACTAGTTGGCAAAGCATTACACTGAGCAGGGTCATCGCTCAGCTGGAATGAAGGAAAGAGGGGTCAGGTGATGCTGTAGCCTCATGTTTTCCCCTTTTTGTCCCATGCTTGCTGCTTCTTTCTGCTGAGTGACCTCAGGCCTTGAGAAACCCACTGCTAATGGTGTTGCGCCGCCAGCACACAGCACTGATCACCCGAGGTGCTAAGGGAAATGGACTGGGCAAACCCCCCCCCTACTCTCGCCTGTGCAGAGGAAGAAGGTGGATCCCACCTGAATGGGTTGGGATGCACCTCGCTTGCTTTGCTATCCATGCATTATCCATGCATTACGGAAATGCTGCCCAACCTCATAAGGATTTCTCAAGTCACAACATTTTAAGGAGAATCTTAGAAACTCTGGCTGGGCTGATGTGCTTTTTCTTTTTCTTTTCTTTTCTTTTCTTTTCTTCTTTTCTTTTCTTTTCTTTTCTTTTCTTTTCTTTTCTTTTCTTTTCTTTTTTCTTTTCTTTTCTTTTTTCTTTTCTTTTCTTTTCTTTTCTTTCTTTTCTTTTCTTTTCTTTTCTTTTCTCTTCTCTTCTNTCTTTTCTTTTCTTTTCTTTTCTTTTCTTTTCTTTTCTTTTCTTTTCTTTTCTTTTCTTTTCTTTTTTCTTTTCTTCTCTTTTCTTCTCTTTTCTTCTCTTTTCTTCTCTTTTCTTCTCTTTTTTCTTTTCTTTTCTTTTCTTTCAGCCAGACAGTTTACCTCCTCTTTCCTCCTCGGAAGCCTTTCCTCCCTCCTTTATCCCTGCTGCAGCACAAGACACAGCACATCATTGACCACACAATGAGTCCTGCTGCCGTCCCTCCCGTGGTGCGACCATCACCAGGTCACCTCCCCTCGCTGCTCCTCCTTCCCCTCCCTTTCTGTCTGCCTTCCCTTCCTTTTGTCCAATGCTTAGACCCACAGGCTCCAGCTTCATCTCGGGCTCCCCGAACCATAACAATTAACAATAATGATAAGGGGAAATGGATATTGCAGCGTTAACTGGAAGGTGCCCCGTGGATCCGACCCCTACTTTGCGCCACTTAAGGTTTTGCTGGCTGGATGTGCTTCAGCCAAGATAGCGTGCGAGCCGGAGGTTGTGTTGTTTCTATAGCCTTGTTTGTGCTCGTTTTGCTCCTTTATGAGATACTTTCTATGTGACAAAATCAAACTGCAAGGATTTTTCTTCCTTTTTTGGGGGGTACGTTGGAATCATTGTAAAAGACTGCTCACTGTTTGTTTGACTTTTAAGATTTGCGCGTTCCCTGTTGTGATACCAGGCTACTTTCTAGCAGCTTTCTCAGGATAGAAACCCATTATTTATTTAGAGATGAAACACCAGCATTGCTCGGTCACTGCAAGCTCATCACGACTGCCAGTGAAACAGTGACCATAATGTAACGGAGGATGAAACACAACGAAAAGCATGAGAATAGACGGACCAAGGAGGACCATAGGCTGTTGCTCTGGGTTTGGTTTTAGAGAAGGTTCATGCTCCTTTCCATGTGCCTGAACTTCTTTCCTTTGTAGATTTACTCTCTTATTAAGACCCTAAAGCAAATTCTGGTTCCTTCTAAGTGACTGGAAGTGTAGCCACGAGGTCCACTGGGACAAGCCTCTGCCCCAGTCTGTGTGCTGAAGCAATGAGATTGCACCGCAGGCTTTCCTGGGGTGACCGCTGGGATTTAACTAGAGGAGAACTGGGGCAATGCTGTCATGTGCTACAGCGGTGGAGGACCTGGGCCTGGCATGGGGCATGCGGGCCGTGTGGGAACCAGGGCCCAGGCTGTGCTGCACGGAAGACAGCAGCAGAGCGGGACGCAGGCTCTGGGTCAAACCCTTGGTCTATCTGCTGCTAACAGGTCTCCCCAGGTGGGACTAGCATGGCAGGCTCAAAGGCTCTGCATGGCGTCTACTGCTGGCAGTTAAATGTTATAATGGATTCTCTGAATGTAAAACAAGGGGGGAAAAGGAGATGGGGTCTTGCTTTCAGCAGTTATCTATGTCTGTTACATAAAAGCGACAATGAACATCTACAGCATGTGTTGGCTTGCACTGTTGGTTTTTTCCCCTCTGTACATCTCAGACATATGTCCAACTCCAGATGGGAGGTGTTTTCCCAGCAGGGCACGTTTGCTCCATGGGTGGTAACTGCTGTGCAAGCCCTCAGCTAAAGCCCTTTGAAACGGATGGTCCAGAGGTGAGACCGCGGGGCTGAGAGGCAGCCCTGGAGCCATTGGGAGCTGGCTCTGCGTTGGGACGGACCCTCACTGGCATTGTGTGCCAGTATCTAACCCCAGCCGTCCCCACCAGCCACCCGTAAAAGCCCACCGTAAAGCACACCTCTGTGCGCACGGATGCTGGTGCAGCTTAAAACTTGGCCTCTCTAGGCGTGATAGGCAGGAGGAGCATTTGGGGAGAGAGAGGCTCGAAGCAGATGTGCCCCTACTCTGGGGGCAGATCCAGGCTGGGTTCCCTCCAGGAATGGGAGGATGGGACAGCAGAGGCAGGGTGGCAGGGAGGGTGCTGGCACCGGGGTCCCAGATGTCCCCGCTCGGTCCTTGTCAGCTGGCCAGTCCATAGAAACATGAATGGCTCGAGCTATGGCCACACAATGGTCATCCAGGTGGTTTAACATGAGAAAGGCTGTCCAAAACGGCTTCGCTAAACTTCTGCTGAGCTTCGCCCTAATGCCTGAGGGGCATCAGTCAGTGACACTGTCAGTAACTCGGCAGTGAGGGGTCATTTATTTAGCAACACTCTGAGCAGTCAGGCTTTGTTTTCCCGTGTGTTACAAAGCGAATGAGACCAGAAAGCCTGACTCGATTACTGTGATGTGGCACATTCATTAATTTAACAAAGCCCACAACACTAACATAACCCATAGCTATATTCCCGAACTTCCCGGAAGATCTGCTTGGGGGTTCAGAGGCACTTAAGTAAAATGACTCTAAAAAACAGTTGTCAGCTGAAAGCCGTGTGTGTACTTAATCAGGCTTTCTCTCCTTGTTTCATCCCACACCTCTGTGAAGCTTCTGGCTAAGCTATAGTAAAGACCACGCAGCTTGAAGCAGCAGCCACTGAGCCAGCACACTTCACATGCCACTAATTATTTTTCCCTGGTCTGTTTCCAGCATGCTGTGAATTCTGTGGGCTAACGAGACCCACCCCAAGTTTCAGATTGTGCTTCCTCGCAGCAGCCGCTGTATATAAGGGAAGTCAGTCTTCTCCTTCCAGGCTGGGACCTCCTACCAGGGACCCTCTTGGGCCACAACTGGATAATACACCTTCACGCGCTTTACTGTTATCATTTCACTTGTTTGTACATTCCGCTGGACATGATGCTTTGCTCATCCTGGCATGTTTCAAATCAATTCTGCTAACGGTTGCGGTGCGGCAGGCTGCAGCCCGGGACTGGACGTGCAGAGCTCGGCGCTGCTGAAGGCTGCAGCAACCCCTGTCCTGAGCAGGGCTGCGGTGGAAGGATTAAGCCGATACGCTGGGCTGAACTATCACAAGTGCACTTTTACCATGTATGACGATGCAGGAAGGGGTCATGCAAGTTGGTTAAATCTGCAGATGTGTTTACTTTTGTCTTGTCACATCAGGCTGGTAATTAGGACCGTACACTTTATCTGTCCTTGCTACATGCAAGTTCCAGTTTAAACTTGTTCTTGAGACGCAGCTTGTTGAATCATTATTTTTATCTCTCAGCGTTACAGTTTTACTAAGTTGCTAATCATTAAGAAAATTTAAAAGACTGCGTCAGACTTATTAGCTAAATGGTCGTTGCACTTTAGTTAACATGCGAAATACGTCCCCATACTGTGGTTGGCTAATAATGCAATATAATTAATAATACCTGAGAAAGCATCTCGTCAGCAAGAGCTTTGACAGTGTTTTCCTAATGTGCTGAGATGACAGCCATTAAGTCTTTTCTGTTGTGTCAGATAAATGGCTAACGATACCTAGTTTCCCACTCTCCAGGCATAATTTTAAAATTAGTTTGACTTTCCTAATCCAATAAACTCAGGACATTTGGCCCCATTAACACTTTCCACGCTAATTTATCACAGATTTTTCTGCCTCGCTTCAACTTGTTTTTCATCACCGAGAAGCGCTGCCCTCCGTCTCCCGAGTCAAACAGCTGACGAGGAAGAGGCTGAACCAAGTACTGCATATGCAGGCACCAAGGCTTTGAGGTGCGATGCATTTTCCGAGGTGCTCAACGTCCTTATCTTTCACTGAATTCTATGGGACCTGCGGAATTACAAGGCAGGACATCAGGTCTGGATCCAGCAGCACATGTAAGCATGAGATTTCATTTGAGGTAACTGAGCCTGCGCTCAAGTGTTTCACTAAAATCTTGAAGCGACACCAGCAAGCTTTACCCAGAGGCACAGCCTGAATAGCTCTGCTGAAGGAATCTCCCCCCCAGCAGGGTGGCAATAAATCCTGGCTGTAGGTTAGCGGTCCTTAAATTTTACAGGCTGTAGGTGTAACTGCAGACCCGAGGCTTGGGCAGTGCCTTGTCGTTTTGCCTCCCTGTATTCTGTGCAGGAGAGCGAGCGCGTGCGGCTCTCGTGATTACGAAAAGCACCAGGACGCCCACCTGCAGCTCGTGGGTAGGGTATCACTGTACCAGCACCACTGCAGCCCCAGGAGGAGGGAACAGCCGGAGTTAGTGTGCTTTCCCTCTTCCTAGTGAGAGTCACGGGTGGTTCCTGCTAGATAAATGTCCCTGCATTGTCACCACCTCTGATCTCCAGTGTGTGCCCAGGGTAATTCCCTGGGTAATTCAGACAGCGCAGCTCTCCGCGCACACCTCCTCTGACCACATGTGTCCGGCGGGGCGGTTGTGCGGACCACCGAAGCGGTAAGGGTGACCACAGAGCAGGCAGAGCCAGTACTGTGGTAGTTTTTAAGCACCCCAGGGCATGCAGCCCCTAATAATTTGTAGGAACCATCCAGCATCCCAGAACCCCTTTCTCAAGGCCGATGGAAATGCAAGGTGAGTCACTGGCACTGCATTCCTTCTTCCTAGGAAGCAGAAGGTGAATGGCAGATTAAAGCAGTGCCTGGAGCAGAGTGGGGTGCCTATGGCAAGGTCACTGCAGAGGATCTATAATTGGGTTTGTGTGGAGAGACTGTACGTAGGAGCTCAGAGGGTCTGCTGAGCATGGCACTGCCCTGTGGAGGTGGGGAGCACCAGCCCCCAGCCTCTCTCATGTCCTCCTGCTCGGGGCTGTGCCCAGAAGCCAGTGTGAACCCTCACCCCCAACAGTCAGGACACATTGGTGGGATCCCAGATAAGACAGCTCAGCAGCTGAAAGAGATGCTCGCTAAAGTTGGAATACTGTTGTTTACACTGCTTTGCTGATGACTTCTAACCTTGTGACCTGAACCAAGTCCTGCCTCCCTCTACGTTCCCGTGGTGCTCACCGAGTGCTGAGGGGAGAAATGGTGGGTAAACTGCTCACCACCACTCTGCGACTGGCCCTCTCTCAGCTACCCTGGCAGGGCTTTCCTCCAGCACCCTCTCCTGTCCTCCAGCCACCCAGGCCACCACCCCTGGATGTCCCAGGACACGGCTGCTCTCCTTGATGTTCCCCTGAAGGAACAGCAAGGCGCCAGCCGAGCAGCTGGAAGGAGGCAGTGTAAGCTAGGCTGCACCCATGGCTCGCGTGGGTGTAAACATCACCTCCTGCGTTCCGGTAGGTTTGCTGGAAACAAGGTGGGATGCTTACCCCAGCGTTGGCTGAAATACATACTCTCCAGGTAAGGCTTTAATGAGGTGTTTTAGGGCGTCAGATATTGCTCCAGAACGTAACTGAGAACAGATACAATTCGCTTACTTTAAACCTTCCAAAAGTTTCCTACCTCAGTCACTTCTGCGAAGTAATTCATATAGACTTATGTAGCAGAACCAAAGCTTGATAACATACCGAGTCTGCTCGAAAGAAAAGATGTGTGTGTGATCCAGTTGCGCAACACTCTACACACACACACAGAACAAAATATATTTAAACATGAAAGGCCATGGTATTTACAAATGTGCATTGAAATCAAATTGCTATTGTTGTATAGAAAAGTGGGATAATCACATTAGTCCTATCAAGAAACATTTTAGAAAATAAATGTTGATTCAGACAAAGGAATGATGCCTGCAAGCAATGACTTACGGAGCTGACTTCCAATTTTTTTTATTGAATCCCTGATGAAGGCTGCCTTGGAATATTTGTTTCGTGTCTCAAAAATAAATATAATCTACAGCTGCATTTCAGAAAAATGACCTGATTTAGTACAGAAGATAGAATCATAGAATCGTTTAGGTTGGAAAAGACCTTTAAGATCATCAAGTCAAACTGTTAATCTAGCACCGCCAAGTCCACCACTAAACCATGTCCCTAAGTGCCACATCTACATGTCTTTTAAATACCCCCAGGGATGGTAACTCAACCACTTCCCTGGGCAGCCTGTTCCAATCTTTGATACCACTTTACGTCAAGAAATTTTTCCTAATCATGAATCTAAACCTCTGCTGACACAACTTGAGGCCATTTCCTCTTGTCCTATCACTTGTTACTTGGGAGAAGAGACCTACACACCTCAAGTCATCCAAAATTAATCTGTTAATTCTGGAAAATCAACCAAATTTATAATCTGACACTTGAGAAAAAGAAATTATCATTAGTGCTTAGTCCCAGGCTGCCCTGGTTTGGGCTCAGAACAGCTGGTAGTTCTCTCACAAAGTATTTTATTAAAAGCTGTAGCACATGTGCAACTAGTCATACACACACAGCGCATGTAAAAACACTTAACAGAATGCTCCAGTCTGCTTATCAACTGACACAGAAGAAAAATGGGCAGTTCCCCAGGGCAAAGCATATCATCTCTAGAGTGGGCTGGGTGAGGCACCATCCACGGAAAACCCTGGTAACAGAGGAGGGCCACTGTCTCGACCTGCTGGAGCATTACAAAGGGGCCCCATGTAAATGAAAGCCAAACCTATCTCCTTGGGTACACGCTGCACAATTTGGAGTGGGATCTATGTAACCAAGGGCAGGAACATAGGCAAACAGATCACACAGATTAAAATGAATTAAATAAAAGTTCCCTTAGAAACCATTTTTAAATGTGACTACAAAACCGGCTCCCGTAGCCACCCCGTTAGAACAGCAACAACAAACTCGGGATCTCGGGGCAGAAGACAGACAGCACACTGCAGCCCACAGTGGTGGTGGCAGAGGCCAGCTCTGACAACTCTGCTGCACACGCCTCTAAGTGTCTGCGTTCTTCTGTTTATCTGGTGTTTAAAGCAAGTGATCCACATGGCACCAGGCAGGGCCGTGCCCCATCCACTGGCAGCTCCACAGAACCGCTGAATTCAGGTGAATTCGGTCAAACAGCTATAGGTGCTACAGCATCTAACTTGGCGAGTTTTAACAAAAATAACCATTTGGCCTTGTTTTGCTCAGGATCCATCTGTCTGGCCTGGTGGCTGCGTTCACTGCCATATACCCCTCCTCAGACAGTGCAGGGAGTGGATGCCGGAGGTTGCGCTGTTAGCATTGCTGGTAATGGGTAGGACATGGAGCCATCCGAGTCTTATGTCCATTAATGAAAACAATCTTTCACTGTGGCTTCTTGGCAGTTTCAGGCCCTTTTGACTGATTACTGTGCACTTGCAAAACACTCGTTTCTGACTATTCCAAAAGGGGATACATTAAGCAGACAAAAGAGCCTTGCGCTCATTGAATAGTTTTGGTTGGAAGGGACCTTTAAAGGTCATCTAGTCCAACCCCCCTGCAATGAGCAGGGACATCTTCAACCAGATCAGGTTGCTCAGAGCCCCGTCCAACCTGACCCTGATCGTTTCCAGGGATGGGGCATCCACTGGGCAACCTGGGCCAGTGAGAGACCACCCTCAGAGTAAAAAATGTCTTCTTTATATCTAGTCTAAATCTTCCCTCGCTTAGTTTAAAGCCATTACCCCTTGTCCAATCGCAACAGGCTCTGCTAAAAGGTTTGTCCCCATCTTTTTTATAAGCCCCCTTGAAAGGCCACAATAAGGTCTCCTCGGAGCCTTCTCTTCTCCAGGCTGAACACCCGCAACTCTCTCAGCCTGTCCTCACAGCAGAGGGGCTCCAGCCCTCGGATCACCTTCGTGGCCTCCTCTGGACTCACTCCAACAGGTGTCCTTCTTATGTTGGGGACCACAGTGTTGGATGCAGTTCTCCAGGTGGAATGTCACCATAGCGGAGTAGAGGGGCAGAATCACAGCACGTCTCACGAAGAAGCCGCAGCCCGCCAGGCTTTAGAAACACCCGTTTCTTCTCCAATTCGTTTAAAACCTACTTTTCTCGCCGGGAAGCCACCTGACCGCCCGTCGGGGGCAGCGGCCGCCGGAGCCGCCTCAGGGCCAAGATGGCG
>VZSZ01000668.1:165783-204345 GCA_013398815.1 Ibidorhyncha struthersii
ACCTGAATGCCTCCTCCCAAGCTGCTGAGCACCAGAGGAGGACATAGCCCAAAGACATGCCGGTCCCGTCTCAGCCTCGTCCGCATTAGCAAAGGCTGGATGCAGATCTGGGGACCCTTTCTGGGAAGGTGCAGCCACGTCAGGGCAGGTACCAGCTGGAGGGTGAAAAATTATTGGAATTTCATTCTGAAAGCTTTCAAAGGCACTGAAAGGCACACACCTGGATTGCTTTCTCTAGGCTAAACAACTGAAGTCTGTTTGGCAATAAAAAGGAGCTGGGAAATATTTGTATGTGTTTTACAACATATGGCCTGGCATTTCTTCTATTTTGGTCCCAATTTTACTGTCCCTTGAGTTGACAATGCATTTTAGTGTCAAGGGGCCAGGCTGGCAGTGGAAACAAGGTTGTACCTCTACCTATTGTATGTGAACCAGGTTCTAAACTTTTGTCTCAAACTGTTCTGCAATTTATCCTCTACTCTGGCAAGCGAAGCTCCTCAACGCGGTAATCACAGAATCAGAATCATTTTGGTTGGAAAAGACCGTTAAGATCATCAAGTCCAACTGTTAACCTAGCACTGCCACAAACCAAGCTGTCACCCAGCACAAAGGAGACTTAGATGGATGCCTCTGATGTTTCTCGAGCAGGTCCCTACTTTGATGATGGCTCAGTCCACTGAGAGCCAAATCCTTAATGCATTCAAGCCCCAGACACCCTGTTCAAGCACAGCCCAACACACAACTACTCATGCTACGGACTAACAAATGGTCTTGGGGAAGAAATGGCCAACATCCTTGGCTCTTCTTAATTTATGATTTCTTTATCACTGCCGTTAAGCATCCTCAAACATTTTGTAGGATGGTCTGAGGGCAAATTACGAGATAGTCAGAGTAAAAATAGGTCCATTAAATATTGTTTTCTTAAACTATTCCTTATGAAAGTAAATGTTTCCGTGAAACTTTAGTAAGGCAACACTGTGGTATTCATCTAAACCCAGGGTCAGGGCACAGGAAAGACAGGGGGTGGCTAACTGCAGTCTGAGTCTAATTTAAATGCCAAAAATGGAAGAAAGTGCTTGAGAATTAAGGGTTCATTAGGATAATCTCGGTCACACTGTCTTGAAAGCAGGCAGTGCTGGTGACCTGCAATCTTCTGACCAGAAAAGATTTCCAGAAAGCAAAAAATAAGCTTACTTGGCAGGTGGAGGGTGGTTTTAAGCAATGACCCTTCTGTTATAATGCTGTGGACACAACGTTGTCCCCTCCCAGCAGCAGGTTTGAAGGCAGCCCCCTCGCTCCCAGAGGTCTGGATTCTACTGGAGGGATTAACAGATAATCTCCCTTCGCTCTACAGAATGTACAGCACCTGAGGGACAACCGCCAGCAACTTGCAATGTATTCCTAACCTGGTCGATTGTAATTCCTTGAACTTGCAGAACATCTTTAATTGTGGCACTCATCAAAGCAGTTTTTAGACGTTAATTCTCACAAAGCCCTGATCAGGCTCTTGCACCCAGAGAAGTGAAGCCAGCAGAGATTAACTGATTAACACAGGGTATGTCACAGCTCGGCAGAAGGAACCTTGCCCCAGTTCAGCTGTGTTGGTATTTTATAATCAAAAAAAAAGTGAAACCACACCAAACTAGGCCTGGAAGTCTGTGCTCCAGCTGAAAGTGCTGAGCACCAAGCTTTGCTGCGCCACCAGCTCAGGGGTACTCAACATCGCAGTCTGCAGCTTCCACCCACCGTCTTGTTCAAGCGTGGGTCATTCCAAAAGGCAAAGGTACAACACAGGATGGAAAAAGCCAGCTGGAAACATTTGGAGCTCGCTGTACCTCTTTCCGAGGTGGTTTGATCCTAACAAGTCCTACCAACCAGCTCCTGGTTTGCTCCTAATGAGTAACGGTGACGCTTTGGATGTCCCTAAGGACCCGGGGGTCCCCCTGGGCATACACTCCCCTCCTTACCACCACCACGAGCTCCCCTCTAAAACCAGACTCCCCCAGATAAACTCACCAGCTTCACCACACAGAAAACATGTCTTGACCAGCTTTCTCTACAGCCATTCCAAATCTTTTCTCTTTTAGCCACCCCAAAGCCAGAAGGGTAAGGGCTTCAGGGCACGTCCCCACTTCCACATGTCACTGGGCAGATGAAGCCCTAATGTTTGCCCACGGAACTTTCACTAGTGATAAATCCCTCCCCGCGCACCCCCATCATCCTTTAATGAGCTGCTACAGATCAGCCCCTGTCCGGGGACAGACGGTGCCAGTTAAGTATGAGCTTGGCAGAGTTGCCTTCATCCACCTCGATGGAGGGCCTGGCCCATAGAAACACCAGCCTTGCTTAGCTCAACATACCCCTTACCAACAAGGACACTCCTCCCAGTGCTTCCCGTCCCTCTTGCCTAAACAAGAAACATTTCTGTGCAAAGCCAGGCGATGTGTCCGGGGGAGGCGATTCCAGCCCGGAGATAACACGGACACATCCGCCTCTGTTCCCTGGGAAATCTGCTGATGGGAGAGAGGGTCTCACGTGGGGGAGCTGCTGTTGTGGCCATTCAAACTGATGTTGCTGATTATTTGATAGGAGGCAGCGTGGGCCAGGCTTGCTTTCCCAGTGTGCAGGACGAGCCAGGCTGCAGGGAGTCAGCGTTCGGTATCGCTCCACGCAGAGTTTATCTAAGGAAAAGGCACCAAGGACGGGCTGCAGACGAACAGCGGATGGCGGGAGGAGAAAAGCCAAGCACAATGATATCATAAAATGCTCCCTGAGTCATTAGCTATGACTCGTATCTTTGGTCGGGCTAAAAAGATGAGGGGTTGCAAATAGATGCCATGGAGAAATGCTAGAAGGAAAAGAGTTTCAATTTTACTCACGAGGCTATTGCCTCTGCAGCTTGGCCTGTACCGAGGGCTGGATCTGGCCATAAAAATCCTTATATTGTTTCCACTTCAGGGGTGAGCCACCAGGGAACCGTAAACTGCACAGCAGAGACTTCATCCCCTTCCAAGTCCATAGTGCCCTGATGCTGGCTGCCGTCTCTCGGGGTTGGGATTGGATGGTTAGAAACATGCACACTGGAGTAGATAAAGGCATACATTACATGTTGACAGGAGCTAATTAGTACCATAAATACATCCTCCTTCTGAAGATACCCGGACTGGTTAGTGATTTTTCATAGCTAAATGCTTTTGACAGGTTTTTCAAGATAATGAAAAACTGTTTAACTACGGAGTAAATATGTTTGCGTAGATCTAAGGACAGAAGAGCGAGGATGCATCTTCAAGATGAGCTCCTCTGCAAACTCAAAACCTGAAAGTTCCAGAACACAACAAGTAACAAACAATAAAGGAGTAAATAATAAAAGTAATAATCCATAGAACAACATGCTGCATTTCCTCTCCCAAACAGCGCCAGCGCCCAGCTTGCTGTGCTACGGTACCTGAACACACTTTCTGCTCACACACGCATTCCCTCTCTCCTTAAGTATCGCACACCATGACTTTCTCTCCAAATCATTTTCCCCTTTTCCCCAGGCACTGCTTAGCAACTCATTTCTGGTTATCAATAAATCCAAGCACTTCATCCAGCCTCATGCTGGGCTTTTTTCCTTTTTCCCTTTTTCTTTTTCTTTTTTTTTTCTTTTTCTTTTTCTTTTTCTTTTTCTTTTTCTTTTTCTTTTTCTTTTTCTTTTTCTTTTTCTTTTTCTTTTTCTTTTTCTTTTTCTTTTTCTTTTTCTTTTTCTTCTTCTTCTTCTTTTTCTTCTTCTTCTTCTTCTTCTTCTTCTTCTTCTTCTTCATTTTTTTTTTTTTTTCCCCCAGCTCTTCCCATGCTGCTTCTTCCAGTGAGGAACAGCAAGCAGCAACAACTTGAAAGCTCTGGGCAGGGACCATGGTCTCTGCAGGTCAACCTGTTCCCTGCTCTCCTTGCTGTGAGTATGGACCTGCAGGATGCTCCTGGGCAGCCAGCACAGCTCCCCTGGCCCAAAGCACCCGAAGGGCTCCATGCTCCTTTAAGGTTCCTCCTCTGCAGCACTCCACCGTGACCTATCCAAACCTTTTTATCGTTTTCAAAAATTATTTTGAGCACTAAATGCCAAAATGCCTTGTTCCCTTGCTGGTGGAATCACAGGTTGCAAAATGAGACTGCTCTGTCTGATGCCCCCACGCAGCCCCAGGCACTGGGAGAGCAGCCCTGCAGTGCCTGCAGCACGTCTTCCACCTCCGAGGAAGGGCTGCAGTATAGACTCCTACATTTTTCCATGCTAAAGCAGGCATTAACTAACATGCACATGCAAATTATGCTGGAGAATTGTGTGAGAAGAGACTGTCATCCAAAACAGAAGGAAAAGTAGGAGATGACTCTAATTGCATGCATTTATTCCATCAAAGCATGCTTCTGGCCAGATCATTAACTGCAAAGAGACACTCAGACAGCAATCTAATATTCAGAGGTTTCAAATGTCTCATGCCTTCTCGTGCCAGAGGAATATTTCCGTTCCTGCATCAATCTCTCTTTCACCTTCCTCGTCACCAGCACAATGACAAGTCCCTTTTCGTGGCTTGTAGCGTCTTGCCAGATTCCTCAGGCAGAAAATTTCCCTTTCTGAGTCACTGTAGAACATCGCAAGCTGCAGAGCAGCCAAAGCCTCCCCGCGCTCCCCAACTTGCAGTACAGTTTTACAAAATCTTTGTCCCAGCCTGAGGACAGAACTGCAGCCCCATAAACATCAGGAGATGCCCGCCAAACCCTGCTCCTTGCACGCTACAGGCCAATTTGTCTATATGCTGCTGGGCAAAAGTGGGGTATCTGCATGGGCAAAGGCAGGTCATGAGTGCTGTGGCCTCATCTACTGAGTTAGGCAGCCCATATGGC
This sequence comes from Ibidorhyncha struthersii, assembly GCA_013398815.1. NCBI lineage: Eukaryota > Metazoa > Chordata > Aves > Charadriiformes > Charadriidae > Ibidorhyncha > Ibidorhyncha struthersii. The sequence goes on from VZSZ01000668.1 coordinate 170,662, forward strand.
AATGTACGTCTTATTTAGGTGGCCTGCAGGTGAACATGGGTGGAGGACAAAATTGTGTCCCCAGACAAACCAAGTGCTGAATTTCAGGATGGATCTAGGGTCCTCTGAAACATGAAAATAGGTCATCTCCATCCTGAAACTCAACTTCTCTGAAGCTCAGGGTTTGCACACAAACCTATTGCTAAAATTGTATTTTACTGGGACAAACAGATAAAACCAAACAAGTCCTGCTTATTTTTGAGCGATCCTGCCTGAAACCCACAGGGATGCGGTAGATGAAGCCTGACTTTCCTGGACAGGACGATCATGGCATCAAGCAAGCAAGGAGTGCTCCAGCACCGCCATCCCGACTGGGTTGTGTGACCCTGCTCCAGGCTGGGCAGCCTCGGCATCACACGGCAGCCTGTGCCGGGCTATGCAATAATTGCTTGTTCATGCAAAACCAGTGGCACAGAGCTGGTAAAATAACGTTGGGAGTTTCCACACAGCCCCAGCATCGCATGACTTGAGTGATTGAAGTTAGAGATTTCCTTTCTCCAGGGGATCTGGCTCCACTGTGGTATTAAAATCAGCATATAACACCAAAGGGCGGGTGCGGGGACTCAGCAGAACAGCCGGGACCCTCAGCAGGATAATTGTACTCGAACACCAGCAGCTGCTGGTGCTTCCCTGCCCAGCCTTGACCTGCACCATTGTTTAGTAGGGAGCGAGTCTTAGGCAGGATCTGCTATGCACTAGTTGTACAATTTGGGGCAAATGACTTGGTTTTCTTGTTTCTGTCAACCTGTAACACCAGCTTCTTGTCTCTGTTACAGAGCTGTTTTCAAGATGAAGGTAAGAGGAAGGACTCTCAGGGGACACAAGAAGTTTGGTACCTGCCTCCCAGTGATACTCAAGTATAGCTGGCATCTGGAGATAGCAGAACAGAGGAAAAGAACAAAAATAAAGCCATTATCCCTTTCTCCTTTCAATGGCATCCTTCTTTGTCTTTTTTCCTGCTTTATCTTTGCATGCGGAACCTAAAGAAGATGGGCAGCAGCGTGACATTAAACCCCTGTATGTGCTCACCTAACTGTGTGCATGTACTTTGCCCCAGTGACCACATCATCCCGGAGGGCAGCGAGCTACAGGTCCCAGCCTGATCCAGGTTACAAACACCAGCCCTGACAGAAGGAGGCCAAAATACGGGTAGAAAGCTGCAGCCATTTGGTGAGTAGCTGCAGTTCGTGTTTATTTCAGCTAATAAAATTGTAATCCTCTCAATGACTGTTCCAAAAATAGGTTACGATTTTGGAGAGAGACGAAAAGCATTCATCCTGCTCCTGGGGTCGTTCCTTGCCCCGCAGTTTCATCCTGCTTTTCAAAATAATGAGCTTTGCCGGCAATGTATGGCTGCAAATGCTCAGCTCGAAGGTAATTAGGGCAGGAGATAAATATGCACGGTGGCCGTCGGTCCCCCGCCATCAGGGGCATCTTGGGACAACAGATCTTTTAGCGTAAAAATATTACTGCAATCTCTCCGATCTGCGGCTTAATGGAATAACGTCTGTCTCGAGCAGAGCGCTGGCAGACGCACAGCACCTAAATGGGTTTTGCAGGCTGAACCGGCCACCCAAAACAGCAGGAGGAAAAAGCAGCGCCGGGGGACTGGCGGGGAAGGCGGCAGAGCCCGTCGCGGCAGGCTGGAGGTGCACGGGGAGGGTCGGTGATCACCGGTCCCTCGATCCCGCACCCTCGGGTGGGGGTCCCCCGTCCCCCCGCAGCACAGCGAGCCATGAGCTGCCTCCCTCCCTCAGCCTGGGCTCATCTGCTTGACGGCGGACAACGTATAATGGAAACGCATTGCCCCGACGGATTCATTTACATTGAGCAAACTCCGGCAGGATGAAGGGCGTGAAACAGACTCTGAGCACACAGGATATTTCAGCGTCACAGCAGTTCCTACACGCGGAGGAGAGCCCAAAGGCAGACCTGCGCCCCCGCTGCCCCTCGAAGCAGGCTGTGCAAGAGCTGGAGCTGTGTTTCACCCTTCTCCTTGCCTCAGGCTTGAAACGGCTCATCCAGTCCGAGGCCAGAGGATGGCTGAAGGCTTTACAGCAAGCAAAGAGTATCTTAGACTCTGAAAATATTAGAAACAGCATTAGCCAAAAACATTAAATGCATTAAGTAATTAAATCACGCAATGGAGTAATGATAAATTTTAAATGTAAGCTGTAAGGCAGTGTCATAGTCTGGATTCCCATGGCAATACACCATTCCAGTCTCAAAATAAACCCCTTCTACAGTAGATATTGGCATCAGCACAGAAATGAAGACTATTCAAACTACTGTTAAGAGCCTCCCATATTCCCCCCCACCCCACACACCATCCAGCTTTTGCATTTTAATTGGGGCCCATCACGACACAGGACTGATGTGTTTCACTCCTGATCTTCAAAGCAGGCATGCAGTGTTCAGACACACAATTAAAAAGCAAATCTGAAGGCTGCCAATATTTCGAGAGACGCTGAAACAAGCAGAGATCAGCGGAGAGGATGAAGACTTACATCCCATGCAAAGAAACGAAGCAAGAGCAGGAGCAGACACTCCAGGACAGTGAGTACAGAATAGAGACACATGAAAATATGTTTGGAGCCAGTGTAGGGTACCGAGCAGACAAAACACACTTCTGACTGCAAACAGGAAACTCTTCCAGCCCCTTTTCTCCTTTTTCTCTAATAAAATTGTTCTCTCCAAGAGCTGCAAAGGTTACAAGCACACTCATGTTCCAGCGTCAGTCCCTCCGTTGGCAGCTCACCTACCCAAGCACGGAGGGGCTACTTGCTGGCTAGTTTTTCACATCCTTTTGTGAGTCTAATTAAAGCTTTCCATTTTTTTGATGCGAGTAGCAGAGCTGCTAATTAACTGCTGAAAATCGTACTGAGGATCCAGTATCTGCTGTGCAGCTACCTCAGGGCTCATCAGCTTCCCAGGGTGATTGCAGCATGGGTGGAGCGGCAGCAGAATGCAGAGAGGATGGGGAAAAAATCCAGCAACTTTTGGAAACAGTATTGGTTTGGAAATGTCTCTAACCTGAATTTCGCAGGTGGGAATAATAATAATATATATATATATTTAAGTGTGTATATATGCATGTATATTTGATATATTGAATACCAAAAGTAGAGCGCAGCCCAAATCCACCTAACACTATCCTCTCTGCGTCCTCTCCAAATGCAGGGAGATGCAGAGGAAGGGGAAAAGATGAAATCTGCTATTCATTAAATACTTCTAAATTCATTAAATTCATTGCACACACTTCCATTTTTGTCTGATTCCCTTGCACCTCTCTCTTAAAAATGAATAAAGAAAAAGCAATATCAGGTGCTCTCCCTCTCTGCTAAAAGCACTTTTAGTTCCCCCTCCTCTCTGACGAGCCGGCAGGCCCTGACGTGGCGAAAGAGGGGAGCACTTGCTTAGACGAAACTTTACATGCTGTGAGAGCCATCCTGTCTGCACGTAATCCTGAAACCCTGGGACCAGGATTCTTGATTTCTGATGCAAGAGACTCTTCAGTAACAAGATCCCTGTGGGTGTACAGGAAACACACACCAAATCCCCGGAGTACAGGAAAATATGCATTGGCAAACAGCCCCTCAAAACGTGCTGCATTTGTATGATTTGTGTTAATTTTCTGATTTATCATCTTAACTGGCTTTGGTGACCAGGAAAGGAGAGGGGTCAAGGGTAGCTAATGGCACGTGAGGAGCTGTTCTTTGAGGAGCATTTTGGGAAGAGCTGCAGCCAGGCTGGGGATGCTTTTAATTAAGCCATACACCTAAAAGGCTCTCCTTGATGAAATGCCAAAAGTTGGAGTACTAGTCAACGAGGGGAGCAATTCAGGCAAGGTGGGCACCATCTAAGCAATGGAAATTACTTAATGAACTGCCCTTAACTCATCAGAGCTACTGAGATATCTGCAAGCAGAAAATATGATTGCACAAAAATTCTGGTTTTTCTTTTCTCCTGGCTCTGACAACCTCCTCGAAATCTGTGTGCGGCCTCACCTGCAACCTGAAGGACCGGGGCTATCGGCAAACCTCTTTCTTGCTCCTTGGAGACTGCCCCACTGCTGGGCAGGCTGACCAGGGTGAAGCCTTGCCTTCAGGAGATTTGTTTTCTGATGCTTCTTGTGGGTATGTTTCACAGGAGCTTCAAAGAAAAAAAATTAGAAAATCCAACCGTGGCTAATTAAATAATATCCTCCTGAGCGGGAACATGACTGCTCCACCACACCCCTCCATAACTCCAACAGAAACCCACACGCTGCAGATGAATCCATGCGGTGACACTTCCCCTGGGTCCTTCTCCGGAGAACCAGGGCTTCAGGATGGTCTTTCAAGGCCAAAGAAAGCCTTTCCTACCCATGGCTTAGCTGAAGGTTTTTAAAAACACTATTCAGTCGGCTTCAGTTGTTGTTGCTGAGCTATTACATGTTGTTTATGCTTTGCCCACTAAGTGGAGCTGGGGACTCTCCCATGCTTCCCCTCCCGGGATGGTGCCAACACATTTGTTCTCCCTGGATGAAGTGGCAGGGTCATCTGCTGGAAATGTGGCTGCAGCTCACACAGACCCACGCTGGCCCACGGCTCACCCACGGGCAGGCAAGGGCGATGGCACATCACTTGCTTTCCGTCACATAAGTCTGAGGTCTTTCCCCTTTTTCTATAGAGAGGACATGTTTTGAACCCGACCAATGTAGCCCTGCGCAAGTGAGCAGATGAACGTCCACATTTTCGGAGGGTGAGGAGTGACAGAGGTTCCTGCTTTAACACTTTCCTGCTTCAGCTTCTTTCCCAAATTCCATTAATTAACCTTTCCAATATCTACAGATACTGAAATAAATGTCTATTAAAACAGAAACTTTTCAGGAACGTCCTCATAACTTGGTCCTCTGTTGTGTTTTTTAAAATCTGTTTTATATAAACCACCTAAAAACGCCTATAGCATGATATGCCAGGTCAGCTACAGAAGTATTATTCTTATCAGCCATGTCGATCAATTCAACCATTACAGCAGACTGTTTGCTTCGCTAGACACCATCCAACACCTGTACAAGTCTATATATTCCCAGTGAGACTTCCCCGGGAATTTGGGAAAGCAGCTGATGATGAATTCATCCACACACCACCACCTTTCCTGCTGCCAAAGATCACGTCAGAAATAACCTCAGAGGAGAACAGAGCGTGTCTCTAGAGAAAACAGAGGACATGGAAATAAACCAGGATAAAATTACAGCTTTACAAAATTCATTGCATTACTTTGCAATGGAAAGATAATTAGGAAATTGTTTTTGTGCTAATGGTTCATATCTAGCTGAGCAGGAGCTATGTCGGGAACATGACTCTAATTTAACCTAATACTTCAGTACCGAAACATGGTTTGCAATATTTTTATGCCCAGGAATCAGATATTCCCAGTGCACTGCCCCTTCCCTTCCCCTCCCTTCTCCCCAAATCACCGCCTCAGACAAGGGCACTTGGAGATTACCTGCACAATGTGAACAGCAGCTAATTGTCCTTAAAGTTGCTTGCAATGATGCAGGTTCGAATTGAAATCGTTGGAGTAGTGGGATTGTTTTCCATGAACCCGATTATGATTTTTAAGACTCAGTTTATTACAGTATGATCTGCTAATTGGTGAGGCTGGATAAAATCCGTAAGATCGCTGAGAGCTTACACTGAGACTGGTCCACATGGTGCTCCTAACTGGAGCAGTCTCTGAAAAAAATCTCTGATGTTACTTCAGATGTTGAATTTTCCTCCTGAATGTCCCCTTCCCGGCAGTCACGCTTGTAGGAAAAGTTCAAGGCTTTCTATTCGGTTATACCAAACCTTGCCCTACATTAAAGAAATAATGGCATTCAAATTATGTCAGCACATCGTCAGTGTTTGCTGAAATAATAATTTGTAAAACAAGTGTATTTATGCAGCATATATGCCTTATGGTTGCCTCCACAAGGGTTTTCTTTGCAGATAAAATATTTGGTTGACAAAAATTTACAACTCCTCATGGAAACGTTGTCCATGGAAACCATACTATTGATATGCAAGGAGACAGAAGCATGTTACCTATCACTGCATAATAATCTGTGGATGAGCAGTATACAGAGTAGATTGATGGGTAGTTCTTCAGTTTATGAAGCAAAGTCTACTTGGTTTTCAGTGATCACTACACAGTTACATGGCAAACAATGAGTTCTCTTTCGTGTGTAACGAATTTAAAGAATTTAGAAGTATTTAATGAATATTAGATTTCATCTTTTTCCCTTCCTTTGCATCCCAGACTTGAGAGTGACTCAATATCTCTTCCAAACTTATAAGGCAGCATCCTTTTCAGTAACGGTCTGGATCGGCACACAGGCCATAAGCCTCGCCTTGGAGGAAAGCAAGTTCCTCAAAAACCAGCTCTATCATAAAATGTAATAGACATATACTGAATAATATGTACTTAAGTAAACTGAAATGAGATATACCCTTGCAGTCAGTTCCTTTTAATCTAAGGAAAGGGGAAAAGATTTCATAGCATGGAAATTTGCTAATATATTGAAACATATTGTCATTATTGCTTTATTGCCAGTTATCGCAGGGCTCTTATCAGCACATCCACTTGGTAAATGAATAAACCCTTTCACAACGCAGCTCTGGCACAACTGCTAACTGCAGGCTGGGATGACTGACCAGAGCTCCAGGCAAGGCAGAGGATGCCTGTCCTGCCCGCTGGGGACCCACCAGCAGGCACGCGTCCCCTCTGGGCAGCGCTGCCATCCTTGGAAGCTTTACACAAAGCAAAGAGATTTGATGATTTAAAGACAAACAGGACCGCATCCAGCTACTAAACCCTTGACCTGCCCATTCCAGCCAAAACCATGGCAGGAGCTGGTGTCACACCAGCCGCTGCTGGTGGTGACCAAGAGGGGACTCGCACTGTCGGCTCTGCTCTCAGGGCACTGATGTGGCTCTTTACCTGCATCAGAGATGCACAAGTATGTTACTGGGTAGGATTTGCCTTTAAGGGCTTAATTCAGGGAGTGCCTCAATCCAAAGCAGACTTTACACGTTACTGAGATAAAGGACTTAATAAATACCGATGAGAGTCACAGTATATAAATGCGCTGCAGGTGGTAGTGGGTTGTATTTTGGTGACTACATGGGAGAAACACTCCAAGATGCCTGAAGGGGATCCTCCCAGATAAATCTGTGCCTCTTTCACTCGTACGCACACATATAAAACTGTAACACCAGTCTAAACTTTCAATGTGAAGTCGGTTCTGTGCCAAGCGACTCAAAAATCCCTTCACTGCACCAATTTCCCAATTGTTTACATGCAGACTGGTACTACCTTTCCTGTTAGATAGTGTTCCCATAGCAACATTACTTTTATCACATAAGAGGATTCACCAGATTAAAACAGACGCCTTCAGGTAATTAAAATACATGAAATTTCTTTGTTATTTACATTTCTGCTAACGAGGAACCACAATACTCAATTCAAACCAGGATGCTGAGGATCTTTGCGCCCGAACAAACAAGAAATAAAGCTGTCAGTGTTTGTCTAGTACAAAATGGGGACTTGCCAGCTGCAGGAGGCATTGCACACAAAAAGCCTCCCAGTTTGGAGCATGCGATGCAGAGAAGGGCAGGCTGTGCAACCTGGTATTTGCATTCGGAGCCGGTGCCAGAAAGTTGGGATGAATGGCCTGGTTTATTTTCTAGAGAGGCAGTTTTCAAGAGAAGACATAATGCACTGGATGCATAAGAGCTTTAACCCTGGCATCCTGGTCCGACTTATGGCGAGGGGTGGATATGCACGTGGTCACCTTGTCCCCAGGGGATTTCAGCTGGAGAGAGTGTTTTGCCACCTCTGCCTTGCAAGACATCAAACCTCCAGTTTACAAGAGGCTGTGCAAAACTCATTCTTCCTGAAATTGCCAAATTTGAGTTCTCATTAGAAGAGCTCAAATATCCGAACGGATGCATCTAATCCTTTCCACCTTTGTCCAATGGGTTTGCATTTTGGATTTTGCTCTGCCCCCTTAGCACTTCCAGAGGAAGGGTGCAGGGCTCAGTCCCCACTTTTCCCTTGCGATGCTCATGGCTGCCCCAGCCTGTTGCAGGCGAAGGCAAACACAGGATTCAGTCTCTCCTGTAAGGCGACAGGGATCAGAGCAGCTCTGGGAGTGCTACTGCTGGAGTGGGAGCAAAAAAAAAAGGAAACTTAGCAGGGAAAGCGGGATCCTGAAAAGCAGCCTTCCTCTGGGCGCTTAAGGGCATTTTGCACACAGCGGCTTTCCTTCTGCTGGTTGACGTGGCCATCAGGTAAGAGATGGAAGGTTGGAAGGAGATGTTTGTCCTTGTTCTGAGCGAACAGAGGACGCAGCCAGTAAAAGGACTTTGGCTAGAGGGCTGAATTAAACTGCTCGTTCCCCTCCATGGTGGTAACAGGGAAGACGGGGTCATTCAGAAAGCTGGATTCCAAGCTGCTTCACTGTGAAGCTAGATTCAACACCACAGCATTTTTGTGTGGCTTCCAGCAAACTGAAATGCAGAAAGCCCTTCTTGAATTAAATCTGTCCTCGGTGTATTTTAAGATCTTTTCTTCTAATTAACATGCGATTCGAGTGGCTGCTATGGAAAGATTTCTTCTTTGGAAGTACTGGGAATATTAAATCCAATGTTGTTCTTAACTGTGTGCTTAACTACACCGCTTCTTATTTACTCCACAGCTAGAGACTGCAGGAGTGAGGACTTCAGCCACACTGTATAAGAGGCAACTTGGACTTTAACAGCAGAGACAGTTTGGGCTTCCAGCCCTCATCATCCCTACTTGGAGAAAGAGTGTTTCAGCAGAGGTTTAGCATTTGTTGTTTAACCTTTGGCAAGCCTCAACCCCTCCCAGCAGCTACCAGTACCCAGACCAGTGATGGGTGAAAGCAAAAAGACATTTAAATGCAGATAGGGGTGTCCCCATCCTCCTCTCTGAGCTTTGTAACAGTTTCTCATGGAGAAGAACAGATCAGCTCACCCTCTCAGAAGTGAGACTCTCAGTCCCCACGATCCATTAAGACCCACCATACAGAGTCACGTTTCAGGCTTCTTTGCCACATGTTACAACTAGGAACTTTTTTCTAAAGTCACGAAAGAAGAGCTAACTTCCATTGTTTGGTATTTAACACCATGTCCAACTTTGCACGACATGGAATTGCAATTAAAACATGACTACTCTGGCAACAGGCAGGAGAGGGTGACATGCAGCTGAAAGTATGCCGGCCCCTAGAACTCCAGTTTAGCCCCTGGAAGGCTCATCTAGTGCTGTCACAGATATTTCTATTGTAAATGGCCCATGAAGTCCATATGTGACATCACTGTGGCCTTGCAGTGTTCTTTTTATTGTCCTGGCATACCTTCAAAAAAGATACATTTGTTTTTGAGAAGATGAAATGGAAATAAATTTTAATGAAAAATGAGTACAGAAGTGATTACACAGAAGGAAATTAAACGAACAGTGTTATGTCTGGCAAGAATCCTCCACCCTTTGAATAAGCTGGTTATCTCTTGATTAAAAAAAAGCCCACGAAGAACTGGAAGACAGGACAGCAGCCACAAAACAAAGCTACAACCCCAGCCAATGTCCTTCACTCCTCTGGAAAAAATGTTGATTCGGGGTTATTTGGAGCGGGTTTAGATGCTACCATGGTGCTTTAGTGCTGCTGACACTGCAGACTAGCCCAGTGGGCTACTCAGCAGCTGCTTGCCAGGGCCTTGGGTTTGCACTGACTGGTGATCTCTTTATGGTGGATCTAGATAGATCCTTATTGCAGTCTGGGCTGCAGACTAAACCTAACACCAAAGCAAACGACTCAGATGAAAAGATGGCAGCCTACAGGCTCAGATGACCACCTGAATATGGGTTTGAATTCATAAAAAATTTCTAAATGAACAGGAAGGAATATGATACTCTGTGTTTGGAGGACAATGAGGATGCCAGGAACAGCACGTTCAGTTCTTCACGGCTCTAAGACCTTTGGCTCATCTGTAAATCCTCTGAGCAGACTCTGATGACTTTTCACTCTGTTACAGCAGCATTGCGTAAGCCTAATGCCCAGTAGCTCCAACCTGCAGTTATCACAAAAACAAGACAACACCTTCCTACAGACTTTGAGCGCAGGATGTTCACAGACCCACTCAGACCCACAAGAAGTATTTGATCTCTGCTCTGGAGGGTAAATTAACCAGCTGACTTTGCACAGAAGCAGCCACATGTGCCCTCATGGCAGTGATGACCCGACCACGGAGGCAGTAACCCCACCAAGGGGCACTAATCAGCCTCTGAGCTGTAACCTGTGAACCTCTTCCAGTTGTTCTTAAAATGTTAATCTACCTAAGGATTCAAATTTACCAGTCTTTACAAGCAAACCTTACCTGCTTGGACATACTTGCATTAAAACCACAAACCGCTTATTTTCTAGACATTAAATTTTAGTATAAAATTGCAAACCCCATTGTGAAAGCTACCCATTCCCTACAATAGCCGAGCAGTGTGCACTAATGCCGCAGGCACACGTTCCTGCCAGGCTACACCTCATCATTCCACACTGAGCTGTGGAATAACAACAAAAGCAGGAATTAACAGAGCTGTTGTAGATCATATCTATCTTCAGCTGGGAATATACTGAGAACAGCAGCCATAAAACGTACCACTGGAAGAGGAGGTGCCTGTACTCTGGTGGTCTTCCAGCAGCATATTACTGCTGCCTAGGTGGTCTTTGGACTTCAGTACACTTTGCCCCAAGCATTGCTCCCAGCCCTGTCACTGGCTTCATCTCTGCTCGGGCAAAGGGCAGATGTAGAACTGTAGAATCATTTAGGTTGGGCCTTTAAGGTCATTGAGTCCAACCGTAAACCTAACACTGCCAAGTCCACCAACTTCAGGGTGGCTTCATGTCATAACACAACAAGATGTGGCTGTCTGAAAGGTTCCTGCCTAGTCTAAGACCTCAACCAGGTTCTCCACAGCCAGCAAAGGATGGTAGCACTTCCTGAGGACAATGCATCTCACCTGTCCCAACCATCTGCCTTACGCTGACACGAACTCCAGGGATTCCCACAGAAATATCTTGGATTAGACATGACTCATGGAGTGATTCAGGTACCTAAACACAAGTGTCTAGTGACTCAGCTCTTAATTGATTATACCGGTTATAGCCTATCTGGTAAAAGCTAACGTGACGGTCATTTTGAATTAAATGAAACAGGCGTCTTTCTAAGGACGGTTACTGGCTTTGACGCTTCCCTATAGATTTTCTTGTTTCAGAAAACACAGTGACAACTTAGAGTATCTTTGAAACAAAGCCTGACTCATTTATCCATACAAACACAACATTCAGAGGCAGAGGGTTAAAACAGAGGGGTTTCTTACTCTGCCTTAGCGTTTCCATTGAGCTTAGGCATGGGCACTTTATTCCTGTTATCCTGCTTCTCATGCCCACAGTTTGTGCACCTTCGTGCTTTCCTCTTGACCGCCTGCACGACAGCTGCCTTATTTAATCCATTTCCAAATCATACAGTTTCTCATCTTCCCTAACAAGGGAGACTGTTCCCTGCTTGGAAGGAGATGTCTGTTATAAGGCAAGCAACAGTGGAGATGAAACCCCGGGATAATGTGGTGTTATCTTGCAGCAAGCGACATCACTGCCAGCAAGCAAAACATCACACAGTGGTCCTGAACATAATATTTTATTATTTTTTTTTAATTATGAGATCTGGACTGAAACCATCAATGCCCCAATTCTGAAAGAAGCCGGTATAAACAACAGTTCAACTGGGTCTTTGGTGAGAGACAACTAATTTCATGCTTCATCAGAAAGAACACATTTCACTCCCAAGAATAATTTTAATCATGTTCCTAATTCACATACATTAACACCCAGAAGTGATTAGAGTGGCACAACATGAAGTAATCAAGTTTAAGCACTGTACATAACACTCAGCAGTTTCTGCCCAAAGCAGAACATACCATCAACAAATTTGTTAGCAGGGTTGCCCTTTTGAGACTATCTGTGGATTTTCTGTTGACAAAAGTATTTCCTTTATTCCCATGGTATTTGACCAAAGTACTCCCTGGAACACCAAAAGAAAGAGGACAATAAAGAGGCTGCCTTCATAATCCTTCATACACAACTTATGATTTGTATGAGGCCCTCTGAGCCCTTTTTCTTGGCTTTTCGACTCATCTGAACTAATTTACTTTGGGTCAAATCCAGAAGTCTTTATTGAGGCAAAGATTCATTACCTCCAAATGACCAAATCTTGAAAGAATCCTCAATCCCCAGTAAGCAAACCGTCAATTTAATCAGGCTACCTCTCTGCTAATAGATTCATTATGCTTGGGACCATTCTCTCACTTATCGGCCAGCTGGCACAGGGTGACCCGTGTCCATAACGCTTAACTCTCTGAACTGGCAAAACAAAAGTTTGTGTGCAAATTGCCTACGGGAAGGGTCTCTGACCCATACTGACTTCTGCCCCCTGCCCAGGGAGCGCTGCCTGGCACGGGCCAAAAGCGTGCCATGGATGGCTCTGACATCTAAATGATACCAAGGCCTGACCTCCTACACCAGGGAACATGACTCCAAACTCCTTGAACACAAATATAGCCACAAAGTCCAACTTGGGTCAACATTCGTTGCTAAATTTGTATGGTCCTTAATCAGGGAAACTGGAATTGAATCAAAATGTAAAAAGTGAGCGAAATCTTCCAAGTTCCGCAAAGTATTACGCTTTTTGGGCTAATCTTGGAAGCTTGAACTTGCAAAGTTTTCCAGTTATAATACTTGCTTTGTGCAGTTGATAAGAAAACCTGATCAATTTCTCTGTGATCCACCATGTTACTCTATTTCTTCCCTTAATCCCTCATGGATAAGACTGAGAGAAAGCATGAACAGAGTAGGATAAATTGACACGGCTGACTATTTGCAAAACAATGTTGTGAAATAATCCATCTGATTCAATATGTTCGGTATTGAACATATTGCTGCCCCTGAGCAGCAGCAGTGAGGGAGATCTGGTTTTGGCTGCCTTGGCACCTCACAGAAACTACGGCGTGGTGCCTTGCTCTGCTTGCCTCCACGCCCTTGGGCACAGCTCTTGTGTAAGGAATGACTAATGCCACATTCAATTTTTTTTTAATATGGGTTTGCATTCTTTATACGGCACTTTTATATTTGAGTCTGAACAGGGAGAACCTGTACTGAAGAGGTGAGAAGGACAGCCAGAGCTAGAGTGACTCTTGGGCTTGCCACCAGCCATCAGCTTCTTGCTGGTGGCTCAGAAGTCATCCTCCCTGAAGGGCACCACAATCCTGTTCAGGAAATCCCCTTTAATTTAAGTCATTTATTTCAAAGTATTCACTGCTTGCTCCAGCATCTTCAGAGATCTCGCAACAATGCCAGGGGGAGTGTTAAACATGGACTCAGAGCTGCACTTTGCAACATAACCTCTATTTAGCACTGTTCCTCTCGTGCTTATCTTACCCATCTAGTCCACCACTTCTCCAGGCCAAGCACTACATTAAAGGATGTCCCAAAACCTCTGCAGATAACTTTCCTTCTCTATTGCTTGAAGTACTTAAAAAAAAATGAAATAATTTCTGTCGTCAGTGTGATACAAACAGTATTGTATCATCTGCATTTCATGTTCAGGGAAAGAGAGGCAGAGAGCACTGACATACCTGAAGAAAGGCGATCAAATTAAATGGAGCAATGGAAAAAACCCATCCTGTAACCCACAGTTTGTATTTTTACAGAGTTTAGGAAGATATGAAAGTGAAACCACTTGATCAAAGAAAAATTTCCAGGCTATTGTACAGCCAATTGAGTTTCTCTTGTGTGCTGAGCTGTTTCCCAGTTCCTGAGGACACTTAACCTGCGAGCAGAGCTGCACCAGCCTCAGAGGAGCTGGAAGTTGTGTTCAGGTGCATTAAATGCCCAGCTGAGGCTTCATGCATGTTCGCTGCTCTCCCACGCAGCTAGTGGCACGTGCCCTGTACATAGAGTCGTCAAGGTTGGAAGGGACCTTTAAGATCATCGAGTCCAACCATTAACCTAACATTGCCAAACCCACCACTAAACCACATCCCTCAGCACCACATCTACCCGTCTTTTAAATACCTCCAGGGATGGTGATTCCACCACTTCCATGGGAAGCCTGTTTCAATGTTTGACAACCCTTTCTGTGAAGAATTTTTTCCTAATATCCATCCTAAACCTCCCCTGGCACAACTTGAGGCTGTTTCCTCTTGTCTTATTGTTTGTAACATGGGAGAAGAGACCGACCCCCCCTCTCGCTACACCCTCCTTTCAGGGAGCTGTAGAGAGCGATAAGGTCTCCCCTCAGCCTCCATTCTCCAGACTAAACACCCCCAGTTCCTTCAGCTGCTCCTCATAAGACTTGTGCTCCAGACCCCTCACCAGCTTCACTGCCCTTCTCTGGACACGCTCCAGCACCTCGATGTCTTTCTTGTAGTGAGGGGCCCAGAACTGAATACAGTGCTCGAGTTGCAGCCTCACCAGTGCCGAGTACAGAGGTACAATCACTGCCCCAGTCCTGCTGGCCACACTATTCCTGTTACAGGCCAGGATGCCATTGGCCTTCTTTGGCCACCTGGGCACACTGCTGGCTCATACTCAGCCGGCTATCAACCAACACCCCCAGGTCCTTTTCTGCAGGGCAGTTTTCCAGCCATTCTTCCCCAAGCCTGTAGCGCTGCTCGGGGTTGGTGTGACCCAAGTGCAGGATCTGGCACTTGGCCTTGTTGAACCTCATATCATTGGCCTCTGCCATCCATCCAGCCCGTCCAGATCCCTCTGGAGAGCCATCCTTCCCTCACGCAGATCAACACTCCCACATGGCACAGCTCTGCACATCCCACAGGGACTAGGAAGACCAACTGCACGGATCTCTTTTGGCCAGAGATTTATTTTCCCCATGTCTGCTGCACATGATGTACATTCTGGACTGCAGCACAGGCAAAATGGGAAAACACAGGGAACACACACCGCTTCACCGGGCAGAGGTGTCCATTGGCATGAGCTTGCTGCAGGGACAAGGCCACGGCTCCACTGTTATTTGGCCAGAGTACAGAAAATAGAGGCAGGGAAATGGCTGTGGTAGTTTAGGATAACAAGGGTCACAGCATCCTAGTTTACCAAAGCTGATGCGATGTTTCACTCATGCTCTCAGCTCTGCAAACGAAGGCTGCTCAGTGGCTGGGGCACGAAGAGCAGCAGTTCAATCCCTCACTCCCAGACACTATTATCACCATGGGATTACACAGTGTGTGCTGCAACTTCAGCATTAAAATGAGAAACTCTCTACATCCAACTCTTTTCAAACTTAAGNCTGTGCTGGGAGAGCCACAAGTAATAATTTCTGACCCCATGCTGATGCTGTTAGTTATGAGAAAATGGTTTATTCTCTCCTCATTTACCTATTTTGAGTTCTTTAGAGTTCTTCACCCCTATCATAGAAACTCAGACTTACATTACCAACCTCCAGAACAGTCTTCTGGCAGCACAGCATGGCGTTACAAGCACTGTACAACAGCTCTGTGTGTGTACAGAGCAGGCAAGAGGCTGGTGGAGGCTGGTCCTCCCACACATTAGCAGAGCTTTGGCCAGGGCTGGCCTCATTTGCAAGGTCTGAGATATTCTGCATTGACATCACTCAGGTCTTTTACAAAGTAAAATCAATAAAGAAAAATAAAGGAAAGAAATAATTGCACCAGGAGTGAGGAAAAAGGGTTGGAAGGGAAAACACACCAACTGTAACTCCAGGGGAAAAGAGACAGTGAAAGATGCCATCCTAACAGTTCAAATGACTACTTCTGAGAACAAAACTATTATTATCACCAAATTTTTATTATTATTTCAGGATGTTAGCTCCATGCCCAAAGAGTGTCTCTGACAAGAGTCCAATGGACTGCAAAGGGAGCGATTATGCCTTCTACCATCTGCCAGTCCTGCATAGCTTTCTATCACTTAAATGTCACTAATACTTTTCCATCTGCAAGCACACTACCTTGCCTCCAACAGCTCCACAAACATTTATTGGTTTCTACTGCCTTAGAGTCCTCCTGCATTTATAGTTACTCCTCCTGATTCAGGTATGTGCAGCTGTCTCCAACAGCTCACCAAGCTGTAGGGTAGCATCAACACTCCCCCAGCCACCCGCAAACAATTACCTAAATAACCTCAGGACAACAAACCCACCATGTTGCTCTGTTCTGATCACTTTACACTGGTTGTCCCCATAGCCCCATGCCATAGCGTGCCCAACGCAGCCTTTGCCAAAGCCCACACAACGATCACAGCGGTCAACCAAGAGATACAGCAGATAAACCCTGCCACCATCAGCAGGAATTGCAGTGCTTTATTTGCCAGGGTTTTTGTTCTTCTGGAGAGCTGACAGATACTGTTACCCGCTCACAGGAAAGCCTTAGGAGACAGTCACGCACCAGGTGACAGGCACATAGTCTTCTCACTCAGTGTCATCCTTGACAAACACCACCCAGCCCTCCTGTCCCAAACCTGAGGTTACACACGAGACTTCAATTCCAGTGCTACCCAGCAAGGTCCCTTTACCTGCACGAAGTGACTCTCAGCACAGCCCTGATAGGCTGAGGGATTCACGGAGCACAGGATTGAACAGGGATGGGAAGTAAAGCAATAGTATTAGACAAGAAAGACAGATTTTTCTTATTTTTTTAGTACACTCAAAAAAAAAAAAGTAACTGCAAGGAGACACTGTGGATGAGCGATGGGTTAGCAGCTTAGCAATATCTCCAGAAGAAATTCTGTATCATTTTCTTTTGCACTCGAGAGAGCTGTGATGGACGAGCTCACTGTTCACATCTTCCCTCGGTTAAACAGAGCAAGCTGGATTTGGCTTGTTCCTCATTTTTCCTGAGCTTTCAGGAAAGAACAGGGTAAATCCCCACGAGGTTTCACAGCACAGTGTGCAATCAGACTCAGAGCTGCCAGTCTCTCCCCAGACGGCCCTCGGCCAGGTCAGCGCCACCCAAGGGAACGGTCCTCACTGCACAATCACCTGAAGTTGCTGTCTGTACCTCTGCAAGCAAGGTGGAGTCCCACCAACATCAGGCTCCAGGGCCACACTCGGGGACTGCTGTTCTGCCCATGAGACAGGAGGCCAGCGGTTGCTTTCTAATACAGAAATATTCCACGGAAAAACACAGCTGGCAAAAATCACAGAGGAAGGTGAGAGTTAAGGATCCAGGCAAGAAAAAGCAACATGATGTTGTTACTCCGTAAGACAAAACCTGAAAATGGGACAAAGCACATCCCAGTGCTCTGCTGTTACACAGTGCAAATAAATTGTTTCTGCAGGAGGAACAGGGGTTTATTTTCAGCCAAAAGAAAAGCAGAGCAGGGACTAATCAAATTCAGTGTTCTTCAGCAATATAAGGCTAATGTCTCCCACTCCGATGTCGTTTCAATCATTTGAAAACAAAAGTGAAACCTGGAAGAAGTAACTTGCTTTTCTTGTAAGTGTTTTGAAGACCAGAGGGTCTCAGTGCATCGGTATCACCCCACATGCATTACTGAGTTCATCGCCAAAAGCCTCTCCAATGTAATGGAGTAAAAGGTAAAACATGAAGATGAGCAAATATAAAGATGATGGAACAGACCTAAAGGTCCAGGGTCAGGGTGGGGTCTGGTCTGGACCTCAGAAGTGTTGTACATCCCCAGAGTGAAGTGCTGGCCGTTCACCTGTTCCTTGCTGGGACTGATGCAAGGAACGTGCTGGTTGCTTCTGCTGCTGGAGAAAGCGTGGGTCCCCCTGCCAGCTGCGGGCAGGGAGAGGCCTACAGGAGAGCTGGGGAAGGACTTTTTACAAGGGCATGTAGGGATAGGATGAGGGGGAATGGCTTCAAACTGGAAGAGAGGAGATTTAGATTAGATATCATGAAGAAATTGTTCCCTGTAAGGGTGGTGAGCCCCTGGCGCAGGTTGCCCCGAGCAGCTGTGGCTGCCCCATCCCTGGAGGTGTCCAAGGCCAGGTTAGACGGGGCTTGGAGCAACCTGGGCTGGGGGGAGGTGTCCCTGCCCAGGGCAGGGGGGTGGAACGAGGTGATCTTCAAGGTCCCTTCCAACCTAACCCATTCTATGATTCTATGTTCCACAAAAACAAGGGAGATTTTAAAGTGCTACTTAATCAAATTCCCTAAGCAACGTGGTGATTTAACTGTGGGTTTGGGTTTATTTGTTTATCACTTCCAATCTGGACTTATTGCTTCTCTTTCCTTAACTTCTGCCCGCTATTTGGCTGAAGTTTACTCTCTCTGGACCACAGATCAGCCTCCCAGGGATAAGTGAGGCAGTGGAAAACGTGCATCCAGACCTGAGTCAAGATTCTGCATACTCAAAAGCTTTGGGAGGTTTCACACAAGCATAGCATTTTTAGGGTATACCTCAAATGCACGGTTCAGACCGACCCTCCCCTTAGCTCCTCCACCAGGTGCTCAGGTGAGAGTTCAGGAACAGCATTCATTAAACATTAAAAAAAAAAAAAAAAAGAAAAGAAACTGTGCAAGATGCTGGAAATACTGCACCTGGGAGGGGAGGAAAAAACTGAACCAACACTTTTCTGCCCAGAAGCAATTTACTACCAACTAGCACTTGTTTGGTTTTAGTTTGGTTTTTTTTTTTTTAATTTTATAAATTTGCTCCTTGCCATTAAGTGTTACTTGCGCTGCCTAAAATTGACTTTCTTGCCAGCTCCTCTTGTAATTTGTGACCTCCTTCCTCCTAGAGAAACAAAGCCATGGTGGATAAAAGCACTGTAGATCTACTAGATAATTGAAATCATCACAGCAAATAGCATTATACACTCTAGATGCTTTCAAGGCAAAGTCAAAGACATGCATATTTACAGCACTAAAAAAAAAAGTGAGCTTAAAAAAAAAAATTTACATCTTGGACTAGATATGGCTTTTAATTTTAAAACACAAGTCAACCCTTGCTCATGATGGTGCTGAGTGTGCATAATGACACAGTTTTTCTCCTACAGTTACAAATAGACTGCAACTCCCTTCTGGGAAGATCCCCTCTTTAAACAAAAAAAAATTTGAAAAGGATAAGAAGAGTTGCTGAACCTCTGTCAGGTTACCGAGAGCCAAAAAAAATGCAAACTTGAGCCATTTCTTCAGGCAGATTTGATGATAGCAATATCTACCCCCTCAGAAAGCAGCTGAGCTATATCCCTTCCCGTAGCACATTTCATGCAGACCGCAAAAGGGAACATTTGCTTACAAAGCAATTGTTTTAAAGCCAACTCCTGGCTTTTTAATTTATGGAATATTTGTTCCCCTTGACTGAAACTTCAGCAGTCTTTCTCTGCCAGAGCTAATATTTTAAACCGTGTATTTTAACATCATTTGCATAACTTTTTCAAAACATGTTATCACTATCCACGGCCTCCTGTTTTACATCCTGCCTAATCCCAAGGTCAAGGAACTCAATAGGAGCCCCTTGATTTTCCTGGGCTTTGGACAAGAATTTACAGACCCAACAAGAGATTCCGCCAGCGATGTGCTGCATTCGCCACGGGCTCTTGCCTTTCTCCTGCGTACTCTGGACACTTGACAGCAGGACTGCTCTTGGTTTGTTTTTATTCACTCTGTGCCATGTATTTTAAACTTTCATCCTTGCTCAAAAAGCCAACAATTATGCTTGCAACATTCTTTTGTAAGATCGTTCACAGCTACAACAAACTCTTCAGTCAAAACCTGAGTAATAGCTAAAATTACTCTTTTCTGAAACATTATTTTCCACAGGAATAATGATGTTATGGAGAAGATGTCTACAAGCACAACAGCCTTTCTGCTCAAAAAGCTGCAGGAAATTAAGCCTATACAGGCAGGGGTAACTCACCTGTGAGCCGCAGAAGGAGAGACACACCAGGAGGGATCCTGACCTGAAGCTTGGTAGAGTTAATAGAAATGCTCTGCCTGGCTCCTCTGAGCCAAAGCCCATCCTGGCTCAGAGCAAGAAGTTCTCATCCCGATCCTGCTCTGGCAAAACTCAATGGGGTCTTCTGCAACCATTGACAAACCCTGGACTTCTCCTCACTCTGCTTAGCCCAGGACTCTTGGACAAGAGCGCACGTGTGTTTCCCATTATATCTTTGCTAAGGTATCCAAGGTGAAAGAGCAAGAAGAACATGGCTGTTTTGCTCCAAACCAACATCTCTTCCATGTAGGCACTTATCTTTCAGTATTGTCATTATGAAGAAGGTTGGTTTCGTTGCATGTCTACTGCCCACACAGCCCAGTAACAAAGTTTATCAAGACGCCAGACTGACTTACTTTATTTTTATGAGGTGCCCTGTTGCAATCCGTTCTATAAATAACCCAGTTTTTAAGGCTCTATAAGCAGATATTTGACAAGAGTAGTCACCGCCAGTGGCAGGTATATATGAAGCTATTTTGTATACCATGTTACACAATGACGATTGACCTATTGGATGTACTATTCAATGGTTCTACTCTGTCCCTGTGCTCCCTCCACATAAGATTCTCCCAGTATTCAGTTCAGGATGGGAACAAGACTGAGACACATCAGCAGCCAAACAGTCCCTGTTAGGCAACCAACCTGATAAAAAGCTGATGGCAATTCTGCTTCTATATTCTTGTACAAAAAAATGGTTTTCCTCAGTGTCGGTTTTTGGACAGCTCATCCAGGAGTTGTCTTCTGAGTCACATCCCACTTCCTGTACAGGAAGGTGCTACGAGCCCAGCCCAAAGGAGAGCACACCACTTCCTAGGTGCCTTTTGTTCAGTAGGGTCTCCAGACTGTTAGAAGCAATTTCTCCAAGATACAATTACTGACTCTGAGTTGCATCATCCACAGGATGCAGTAATCTGACATGATTTAGAGGATGGTAAGGAGAAAACGGCACCCAGCTGAAAGAGAAAGGAAAATTAAGGTGTGAGTGGATGAAATACATTGAACAAACTGGAAACCAACAGCAACACCAGGGACAAAAATAAATCAAAAAAATAAAAATCCTCCTTATGCTCTCAATAAAACAGCTGCAGGAAGCTTTGGTTTTTACTTGTATTTCCCTACATTTCTGACTGCCATGCTCATCTTTCATGCTTATAAAGAAAATAGGTTTTACAGATTGTATTTTTGTACCTCTAAAGCAAAACATTTAGAATTAAAAAACAGAAGAGACTTGCTGCAAGCCCTCACAGGCCCATACTAACCATGCTGCTGGATAAGGGGGACCCCCCCATACCCTGCTGGGACAGCACCAGTTTGCAGTTGCATACAGGGAGGTCTCTTCTGCTGCTTCCCCAGGACTGGTTGTCCCCTGCACGCCGCTCTTGGGGTGGCACCTACAGCTGGGTGAGGCTTTGCCTGCTGATGGGGTAAGGTGCAACCAAGGCAGCCAGCCACAAAGGATAATGAGGCCATTGCTCTCATGCGTGTCTCCTATTTAAGCGCTGATCAGGCCAAATCCTTGAGAAGAATTGAGGAGAATTGCAGGCCAGAGCTATTGGGCTGCAGGCTGCGTGCTTGCTTTTTCCTGATGCTGCCTGGAAATACCCCCACACCCTTGCTGCAGAAAGCTGACAAGGGCTTTGTTAACAGAGAGCTGTTTTCCCCAGTCCTTTAAATTGAGCAGGAAGACTTTTTAAATTTCTCTCCATCACAATCAACCTGATGACAATTCGCACCTCTCAGATCAGCTGCCCCATAACGATGCTGTTTACCCAGCACAAGCCGTGGGCTGGGTGGGATTGCTGTGGAAAGCAGTGGACCCTCCACCAGCATGAATCAGCCCAGCTGAGCTGACTTGTGAGGCCGTCGGCTGATTCCTGCCAGCTGAGCCTCTGCCTTCGCCTCCTGTGACTCATCCTTCTCCGAATTAAACAAAGAGCCCCCAAAGTGCAGGCTGAGTCACATTGACTTTGAAGGTGGGAGTGGGGTGGCTTTTGGCTTGGGAGGGAGTGATGGGGAGGAGGTTGCCTCTGCGGCAGCGAACCTCGAGTCAGAGCTCTAAAAATAATAGCAGGAGGAAGAAAGGTCTCTGAGAACAAGACCCCCTCTTTCAGCCACCTCCCATAATAGCACTTCAATCCGCTTCTGCAGGGGCAAGGGGGGACGGTGGATGTGTGATGCAGGGGATGACCGAGTTCCTGAGGACTGTAATTACACAGGATTAAAATGCACAGCGCTACAGTTACAATTTGACAGAAAATTACAACCTCAGCGTGGGGAAACGTTGGGAAATGGCACCAATAAAGCAGAACAAGCAGGGCAAATTCAGCTCTGATGTGAGCACATAGGGCTCTGCTGCTGGATTTGGCCACGGGGCACCCCCTGACAGCTGTGTATTACCCAGTGGTCCTTCCTGCCACAGACAAAATCACAAATTTCCTTAGAGATGGCATGGCTCTGGTTCTAGATTTCCGCTTCAGTGTTGGGTACGAATTTTTTCCCTCCCCACAAATGTCCGCTCCTTCTCCTGCGGAGAGGAGCCGGTGAGGGGTTCCCCGGCCGGGCACAGCCTGCCAGGGCCATCGCTCACCTCCAGCTCTCCCCCGGCCAACAGCAGCCTGGGCTGCCCGTCCCCTGCTACCTGCCTTCAAAATAATTAATTATCATAAGGAAGAACATCTCCTTTAACTGCACAATGTCAAATGACTCTTCGATTTAAATGCTCGTTTGTTTTCGTCAGTCCAGGGCTGAACTGCTGCGCTGCTGTGCGATGAGGCCGACCGGTAGTATTCCGCTTGTGAATATGCTCAGGCTTGGAAATACTCAGACAATCCACTGCCAGCAGGAAATAATACAAGTCATGGAAAACCCAGAAAAAATGGAAGATAGACTTGGATAAGCGCTACAAATAGGAGCTTGGGAGGGTGGCTAGGGACTGTCGCTGGTTACCTTTGAGGGACCCGTAAGGCTGAACATGCCTAAATTTCCTAGTGCCTAATTTTCTGTTAGTAGACCTAAACCATCCATCAGGAGATTGGGTTTGCTCAGATGCTGCTTTAATGTTCAATTTATTCAGAGTAATTTAGCTTCATTTGGGGAGTTGCAAATGAACAGTTACTTGCTCTGTGTCAACAAAACACTGGGGTTTCTTGCTTAAAAAAAAAAAGAAAGGAAAACACACATCTTGTCATCTTGTCAAGCCAACGTTCCTTGTTCACCATCCCCCTTCTCCGAAGACCAACTGGTGGAGAGCGACATAGGACAAGTCGCCCAGCAGTGGCCCGTGATGCTCCGCATCAACTGTGTCGAAGCGTAACACCCCTCCAGAACAGTCTACGGCAGGAAAAGGGAAATTACTCCTCTAGACAGCTATTCCCAGAGTGGAAAGCGGGAAGAGTGAAACACCCAGTAAACCACATCGTCCTGCATCCCTTCCTGTATGGTTCAACACCAGGAACTTCACAGAAACCCCAGGACCAACCAGCTTTATGGTCTGTTGCAGACACAGTAGGAATTCCCTGCAGGCGTGCCCCTCTATAATGTGTTTAAGGAACCGGTGTTGTCGGGTACCGCGTGCCCCGTGTGCAGCACAGAGCATCAGGCAGCTCATGCTCGCCCGTGAACGGGAAAGGAAANCTGTTACGCACTGTAATATGTGCTATCCTATCGCAAAATTCCATTATGTGTGACTCCCCTTACTCCTATCTGTGCAATAAAAACACCCCAGGAAATTCTGTAACGGTAAAATTAGCAGCCAAGCTTCCATTCAGATCTTAAACTAGAAATAATCCTGTATCAGCACAACAAAGTTATCAATAGGAGACCAATTTTAATTTCTCCTTAAAGCATAGATCTGCTATGAAAAGCACGTGTGTTTTAATCCCGTTGGCTGCCATCGGTACTGCTGCTCCTCCTGCCCGAGCTCAGCCCCGCTGCGTCTGTGCAGGCAGCGGGTAGCAGGGAGAGCCGGGCAGGTCCCTGCTGTCCCTGGGGGTGACCGGTGCCACCATCCAGGAGCAGCTTCTGGGTCGGCAGCAATCGGTGTCCATTTCCACAAAGCACAGGGCAGCTTTGTCCCCGTTCCCTCAGCTTGGTGCTTCCCAGTGGGAAGCTCAGCACCCAGCTGTCCATCGGCGCAAAGAGAATGGCAATAAGGAACCGGGATTAAAACCATTTTTATTAGGCCGATGGGAAAACACCGAAGCATGACCATTTTTTCGTTGCTTGTGATACTGCGCATGTAAAAGATGATGGTGAACACTAAGCAAAGGGCTTTTCCTCCTTCCCTTTGGAGCGCTACATGATTCCTCTGCTGCTTAGGTTTGTTTGCTTGCTTTCTCATGCTCCCATACGGTTAAAAACTACCTGCCGTTAGCTTTGCCCACCCTGCCAAGTCCCCAGCACATGCTGTGTGTCCCGAGCCTGGCTGGGGCTCTTGGCGTCACCGTTGTCCCCACGGGACGCCATTGAGCTGCAGCATATCTCCTTCTCCTGCAGCAAGGCAGCGAGCCTCAGCCCTGGCTCGTGGTTCGATGCAGGTCATCAAAACGCGGTTCAAATACTGTATTTTTCACGGTCACCAGGTCAAAGGCAATACCCAAACAAGAAGAGTGTGGATGAGGGTGACCACACTCTGTGGATCCAGGACATAAATGCCATCTCCAGCGCTGGGTGGTGAGGACCACTGGAGTCTCACATTCCCCTGAAGGAGCTGGAGAGGGGATGGGAGAGGGGGATTTCCCTTGCCTACAGGGATGATTTCATAGCCAGCAGTTGTATAAGCCATGAGAAACATGATTGAATCATATGTTTCAGAGTCCGTCCTAATCTCTGTTCTCATAAATCAAGAAGGTAAATAAAGATGTTATTGCCCGGGTTTATCGGGGTATATTGGAGCAGAAGCCGGGCTGTCGATGCTTTACGTGGACAGCAAGGCTGCACCCCTAGCATTAATCTGGTTTGTCAAATTGATGTGTTTGTTTCTCTTTTGCTGACTGGATATATTAAGAAATTACTCATTCACTCCTCCTGGTTTTTAACTGAAATCTGTTTTACTGTACCCAAAAGCAGGAAACAAAGCATTTTGCCGTGTGCTCTGCACAGAGGAAATGGCACCAACTCCTTCTTCAGCACTCATTTACAGCTCTGTTCAGGGCTGGTTTCATGAGACTGAAAACATCATCTCAGATTAGGTAAACCTTTTCATAAAAGCCATTAACTCCTCTGTGGAAAAGCCCAGTGGATTTTTCCATGAGACATAATTTCTAAAAGCCTGTCTTTATAAATGCGCAAAGATAAGGGCCAGGAAAACAACAATTAAAAAAAAAAACAAACCAAAACAAAACAGCAAAATGGGTCAACGTAAACAGCATTTCATTTATGTACAATCCACCTGATTTCAAGAGCTACATCATGTCTATACCTGTCCCACTCCAAAACTCATTCCTCAAAAGGTGTGTTTTTTAGCATTAGATCTATCTGAATTAGAAGCAATACTATTATTTGTTTTGCATTCTGGATCAACCTTTTTTCTGTCTACATACCCGTAGAAAAACTTATTTTTTCCTCAACTTTCCAATCCTTTCCCTACGCTGTAAAAGCAGAATCTTTTTGCATACTAGCTGGCACATCAGCGATGAAAAACACGCTGTCCTAATATCCTCCCCCAGCACTGCAGAAGCTTGCTTGAAACCTATTTACTGCTAGGATGTGCATATTAATGTCTTGTCTTATTTGCCTCAACAAACAGAGAGGCTATTTTAAGTTACTAGAAGATGCACAAACTAACCGAAAATCCAATCTTCATTTTCTAGAGAAGCCATCTGGTTCGCATTCCTTCTTTTACCTTATTTTTAAAGCACCTTTGGGGTACTCTTATGGACAGCACCCCCACCCCTGTATCAAAGGAGGGTCATTAAAGGATGGTTGCTCCAGGCTGTGGGTACCTGCGCCAGAGACCCCACGCGCGGCGAGCCACTGCACCAGAGCCGGCAGAGCCGGCAGCCACACGGCTCCAGATCCCATCAGCAGCTCATAAGCGAGCCTGGACCCTGATCGCTGACAATGATATAATGAATACCAAATTAAAACCTAAAACTATGCTACCACCGGCTACGATCTTATCAACCTCCCCCGAAAGCTGAGCTGCATCAGGCCCTGCGGTTCCTGCATAGGAGATTTCAACTAATATGCTGCAGGTAATTCAATCCATGCCACTCTGCTCTTTTAAGCAGCACTCAGCCAAGGCTGCATTACGATATTAAATCCATGGTGACTTCAGAGGTGTAGGCTTTGGCTCATTGTCCTTCAGCTGAGATACAAAATCAGGTTGAACAGACCTGGAATGACCTACCCGAAACATCTTGGCTGAGCTTCAACTGAGAAATTGCGTTTACTCCAAGGAAAACTGCACTGTGGTTTCATCTGGGTAACGTTTTCGCCTTCAGTGTTGACCCTTCCCAACACTGCCCTTTGGCTTTAGCAGTAAGAAATCATCGGAGAATAGTAGATCAATAGAAACGTCAATGACAACAAACTATCAGATCGATATAGTCCTCTTTTTTTTCTGCAGTGCTGCTGGTTTCAGGGCAGACGTGCAGTGCTCTCTGGCTGAATAGCTGATGTTACTTAGCTTCAGTCCGTGGGATGTTCACAAACCTTTCCTTTCCTGCAAGGCCTGCTCCTGGGACGACAGCGGTTATTCTGGACACGCAAAAAGCTACACTTTTGTGAAAAACAAACAACAGACAATAAACCCTCTTATTTGCATGCAAAACAAATGCACTCACACAAACAGCAGCCTCTCTTCAAACCCATGGATGGGCAAAGCCCCGTCCATTATTAGCAGCAAGATGGATAAATCAAGCAGACAGTTAAAATGCCAAGGAAGTATTCACATCTTTTTCTTTATTTCCCCCCAGAAAAAATGTTTTGGGTTTTTTTCAGTTGGGTTTGGTGGTTTGTGGTTTTTTTTCATTCAAGCAGAAATAGTTCAGTCTCTGGGTAAAATTTGGCAAGTAAATGCTAAAATGCTCTGAAGACCACTAATTTTAACCTGGCGCTCTCAGCAGTAGCGTGTAAGCTCTTTGTGTACAAACCCAAAACAAATACTGTGGCCTAATGCTGGTTTTACTGAGGACAACAGAAAGAACTTCTCCTGTGCGTGGGCAGCCCAGCAGAGAGTAAGCTGGACCTGTGGCTGTAGTGTGTCGCAGTGGGGACAGACGGCTCGCGGACGCTCCGCAGCCCGGCGTGCAGTGCCGGGGGTACCACTGCGCCCCCCGAGCCCGGCTCTGCCAGCCATGTACAACAAGATGCAGGTGATGGGGGCGCTGAAATGAGCCCAGGATGGGGTTCATGAGAGGCAACAGAGGAAAGTGATGGAGATGAAACACAGCCTGGTGTGTGCAACTTCACAGCAGAGCAAGTCACCCCCCCGCCCCGATAGCCTCCCAGAAAAAGAAGCCCTTGCAGCGACCCATCTTTCCTGCCCCCTGCTCATTGCAGGTGAACCGGGCTATGAGATGCGTCCTCTTGCTAAAGCCTTGCCCTCAAAGCACTAGCACACTTTTAACAAAACTATTTACAGCACCTGCTCCTGTACCAAAGAAAAACATGTTCTCTCTGAGCTCTTTACTGATACAGTGAGTTTCTGCCTAAAACTAGCCCAGCATGGCTTCTGCGAGAACCACAGATGTACTGAGATGAGTAGATGGCTATGCCAAGCAATCCTCTTCAGCTTGAGAGGCATCTCTTTACGGGGCACATGAGGGGTGACAAACACTGTGACGCACCGCTCCAGAGTAAGCACTGAACCACCAGAACAGGGCAGTGCCGAAAGGTACAGACTACATGTTGTACATCGCATCAAACTCAAGGTGGCTGGCAGCTTTTGGAGAGCTTAAAGACATCAAGTAGGTGCTGATCTTCTCGTATTGGGAGCACCTGACAGGAGCCAAACTCATTCCTAACACAGTCAGAGATGTTACCCAGCGGTGACTCTACATCCAGAATCACGTCCTGCCTGTGATCGGCCAACAAATCCATCCAACGTCCCTGCACTGGTATCATTTTTGTGCTATGGTACTTTATCTGTCACTCTCGGAACAGATAACTAGGACAAAATCCTGACACCATCTGCACCCCTGTTACCTTAACTTCAGTTAGAAGAGCTAAACCCACCTGCAGGACAGCGGGAACCGATACTCAGCAATGTATCAAGCTTCACTTGATTAAGACATAATCATCACGGCGTACGTGGTGTGACCTGGATGGACGGGTTGCACTTACCAGCTACACAGTGGCCCAAAGCATTAACGTTAAACCATGGGATGAAGAAAAGGAGAAGGCAACAAACACGCTTCTGCCTGTTTTGTTGTTAAAAGCAATGTTCTCTGGATGAGAAAAAAATAGTGTGTGGTCCTTTAAATAACACAGCAGCCTCCAAACACTGAATCATTTAATCCCCTCTCGCTGGCGGCTGCTTTATCCCAGACTCCCCCAAAGGAACATCTGCAGCCGCGCTGCAGCCCCTCTCCCGGCACGGGAAGGGGAGCCCCACCAGGGACCGCAGCTCCCTGTCCCCAAGGTGGGGTGTCCCCACACGCATCCCCACCCCATGCAGCTCCTGACCCCATCGCAGGGGTCTTCATCTGCCCGTGGCCGAGGTTAACGCAGCTCTTTTGGTGCCAGTGGGAGCTCCCTGGTGGGCACAGTGACGGCACAACCAAAGGGCATCACTTCTTTTGCAGACACCAGCGACAGCCTCCAGCCAGGGGAGAGGCCACAGCTCGTGCTGGAGCTAGATTTGGGCTGTACGTTCACATACGGCTCTGAAAGGGATTTCTTTAATGCTCCGTCACCGCGTGCCTATCTAAACAGGGAACATGTCTGATGGATACATTACCCATCTTCTCCGCTCAACCGGACACAGAGGATACTGAGAAAGAAAGAGCGAGCCTGGGAGAAATCGTAGCTGGATGAAATCAAATGGCAAAGCATGCCCAGGCTTCGCTGTACTGGGGTTTTACCCTGTTTCTGTTTATACCTCCACACCACTGAGGTTCCCCTCCCACAGAGGGGGGAAGTGCCCTGATACGGGTTTATGAGAAACGTCCGCGCCACTCTTTTCTTTTAACCCGTCCAAGATGCAGCTTAGCAGGGCAGATTAACCCTTTCCCAGCCCCTAAGCAGGAATCAAGCCTATGACCAGTTCCACTACAGACAAGTGATTTAAATAATGAAGAGGGTGCCCTGTGGGCACTGGGCTCATTCCCCGCTGTGTCAGAGCTGCAGTTTCTGTGCATCAGGGTAAGACTTCATGGGGTCAGGGAGGAGGGAGGTACAGCTCACCACTCGAAGGGCTTACCTTCATCTGCCCAGCTCATTGCATCTGCCCAGCCAAATTGCCCCAGTGAGGTCAGGGTCCTACGAAGCACGTAGAGACACTTCCTTACCCGAAGAAATTACAGCCTGTGCAGCCAACACACCCACTGAGACCGGGCAATATTTTCACTATCATTAGGATGGAAAAAACAGTAAGTTCGCCCAGGAAACCTGTTGCAGAGCCAATAAACTGTGTGAGATTTTCTAAGTCTTGAGTTGGGGCTTTATTTACAGGACTATCCTTCCTCACGCTGGTATTCATCTTACCACCTGTCATCAACAGGAGAAGAGACAGCAAGATTAATCCCTCTTCTTATCCTCCTACATTAATGTCTCCGTCACTTTGACCCCTATAGGGTACTCACTGAGGTTCCAGCTGATGGAAAAGTAAGAAAAAAAGTGGCCAAGCATTCTGGCCACATTTCTAAAAATACCAGCACTTCTGCAGGGTTCCATCTGGCCTCCGCTCAGAGACACTCAACCGAACTTTGCAGTGGATGTCCAGGAGCTACTGCTGTTCAGCGAGTTATCTTGTGATGCCCTGAAGACCAAATCGGAGCAAGAACACTTGCCAAAGCCATGGACGCGAGGTATGGGACACACAGAGCGAGCAGGTGGAGGTTTAACCAGCTCCCATCACTGCATCTCAGCGGCTGCTTAATAGGATGTCCCCGTAAGCAGCCTGGTGCCCGCAGAAAAAAGTTGAGCTTTTCTATAAAATATCGTCTTTCCTAAGAGCCAGCTGACACTTTGCAACCACCTTCACTAAATGATAAGCGTGGGTTGGAGACTGTGCCTTTAGCCCCGCTCATCTAAGAGGAGCTGGTAGTGGGACCGCAGCCAGCGCACACGGACACGGAAACGGTGAGAGAAAGATGCTGCGGCTTCTCCCTGTTAGTGCCCAGTGGAGTTCGGGAGTAAACATTTGAAAATACATAATAATTTTCAATTTTCATGCCAACCTCAAATGCACTTTCTGATTGGCATTTGATTTGATTCCCAAATAGCTTTTCTTTTCCAACTTCATTTGTTTCAAATAGCTTTTTCTTTGGCAACATAACCCAAACCAGTGCGCCTTTGCAAAACCAACAGAAATGTGATGGGGTGACCAAGCACACAGGTTGGGAGCCCAACGTAAATCCCAGGGGAACCCAAGCGAGCTCTCCTCAGCAGCCCATTAGTCAATTTTGGTGACGGCAAAACGTTTTGAGAAACAACACCAAGGAAGACTCAGCAAAATAAAGGAATTAGAGAAAAGCCTTTCATTTTTGAGGAGGTTTCATGAAGGGAAAGAAGGTCCATGGGGTGAGGATGTTGGAAGTCCTAGAGGGACTTGGAGGCCAGCAGGTCAAGAGTATGTTGACCGTCCTAATAAAAAGATCTGTAGACAAAGAAATAGCCCAGAAAACTGCAGGGATTGTGGTATTTAAATGGCACAATTAATTAGTCACGGATGAGATAAGTATGAGGGGATTATAAGAGAGGTAAACAAACATTTTAATAAAAGGAAGAAAGAGAATCGATCGGGCGGCTTCTGTGCGTGTGCATTCAGAGTCACAAAAAAGAAAGTTATGTCCCACGAAATTGCAAAGGCCATATTTGACGCTGATGAGCAGAATAGCCGAGATAATGAGATAGCAGCTGGTGGAGATCCCTGCTATAAGGTGTTATCGAGGCCAAAGCCTTGGTCAAATTCAAAATAGGATTAAGTATTTAAATGACTAGTCAGACGGGCACTTGCTGTTACAGAAAAATGGGCAGAAATTATTTTGATCTAGAAACTAGGCAGTGCCTGGGGACAGAGAAAATTCTGCTGCAAAAGTATCATCATGTGCTTGGCTGCTATGGGAAATTTCACGCTAATCTGAGGGTGATCTCGCTGATGGCACTTGTCTAGAAGGTACCCTGGACTCACCCAGTTCTTTATCGAGATGACAGACTCGCATTTAATCAAATTGAAGAGCTCTATTAGAGGGGCAGCTGTAGAAATTCATCTTCCTGCAAGATAGGAAGTTACAAAACTCATGAGAACAGTGTAAGGATTAATGAGAAAGAGCTTAAGTGAGTCTCCGACAAAACATTTGCGTCTTTTATTACTCAAGGTGGCGGCAGGGTGTTTCAGGTTGGTAACTGTAGGTACCACTGGGTAAAACAGAGACAAACATACAAAAAGCAGATCAAGGCTGGACTGCAACAGGGTCCGGAAAACTATTGTACAGCAAAGCCTGCCGAAGCAAGAGGTCCGAGCAGTAGAGGGAAGGTGGAAGGCAAGGGTGGTGTCGTGGTACCGCACAATGATTTGTACAAATTTGGGTGCTACGAGTATTTGCTAAGAGGACACAAAAGCCTCTCTCTGCTGATACCAACCAAACTGAAACGGGCCAGATGTGCCGACAGCACCAGCCCGCGGGTCAGCCCTCGGGGCGTGCAGTCCCACGCTCTGCTACGCCAGCCCCAAGGAGTAAATATGACTCAAATGGCTCTGGACCTGCACACACAGATAAGTCCCATTAAAACTTGACCACACTGATGATCATCTCAGAAACACACACATACACACCCCCTCCGTGTCCTTTACTCACACCCTCCTTTCACTCACTGCGAAAAGAGATGCAATAGCAAATGGAGAAGCTTTTCTCTTTTGCTCAGATTTAGTCAAAGGGAAGCTCTCAAGATCAGCCATCCACAGCTGCGTCTTGTGTCCACGGACTGAGCAAAAGCAGCTGGGGGAAGCCAGTGAACGAGAAGGGAAACAACAACCGAATGGGAAGCACGGGGACTACAGACAGGCAGGAGAGCAGCTGCAGCTCTTGAGTGTTGCTTTCAGGCAATCAAAGAATAAGGGAAAGAATAAAAACAGAGGTTTCAAAACTGCTGGTTGCAAGGAGGGTAATCAGCTGGCCGCCCTTTGGCTCCGGCGAGGCTTTTTTCTGCTGTGCGCCATGCGGTGCGATGTGTGCTGGCCAGAGCGGCAGGAAGGGAACGGAGCATCCTGTCATCCTGTGGTGACACCTTCTGCTGACCACCAGTAACCTGGGAGGGGTCTTTTCTGTCCTTGTTTGGGAAGAGAGGGGCAGCAAAGAGACTACTGTGAGGGAAGGAAGAGAGGGAAGTAAAGCTAAACTGGAGAGAGGAAGGAGTGGGATAAGAAACTGGGAAAATGATGGCACTTGTCTGGAAAGCCACAAAAAATACCGCAGAAATCAGGGCCAGAAGGGAAATCAGAGATGATGTGTGGTCCTCTATCTCACCCAAAGACAGGATTGAGAGCATCCTGGCTAGGTTTATCCGCACAGCGTTGCTGTCTGCAGGTCCCCAGAAGGTCACTGCCAGTGATGCGGTTCCTGTCGAGGTCACTCACATTGGGCAAACATTGGCTTCCCAAACTGACCCCAAGCTGAAGGATTACACCTTTCATTTTCACCAGCAGATATTTATTTCGGTGTTTAGAGAACGAAGAGCTTCTCTCCATTCGAGGCACATCCTGCATCTGGGAATGGGTCCCGTCAGAAGTTACAGCACACGGCTGTAATGGAGACTGAAATCTGACCCTCGCCAGACATCACTGGAGGTGAAACCATTTTGGATTTGATGTCAAAATGGTACGAACACAGATACAGAGTGGCAGTGCTTCTAGAGGGAACCGAATAGCAAGAATCAAGAAATAAAAATGCAAATATCTCGAGCATGAATTCCAGCTATCCTCAAAGGCAGCCGTGGATATAAAATATAAAATACATCCTGCACCTGATGTCTAACTCCTCCCAGCCAGGCCACGCAGAGGGCTGGACACCAGGGCACGCTGCAAATACATGAGGCATTATTTCAGTCCTAATTCTGCCTGTTCTGGGATTACAGTATTAGCACCCAAATCTCAGAGCGTGGCTCAAGGGGGAAACAAAGGGGGAGTTCCCCATCCTCTGTCCCTGGGGTGAGGAAAACCCTGCTCTGGAGGAGGCAGCCAGGAGAGTTATTTTTCAGCAATTTGGGGAAAGCCGTCCGCAGCCCTCAGGACACCCGGGCGGGCAGAGAGGACTCGACGGGTNCCGGCCCGCCTGGGCTGGGCTCGCCCCGTGGGTATTGCCGGGCGGTCACATGCGGCGGGCGGGGAGAGCGCGGAGAGGGGGAAGCGCTGAATAATTGAGGAGCTGCAGCGCCCTCCTCCCTCCATCCCATCCCTCCCTCCTCCTTCCCTCATCCCTCCATCCCTCCGCCCTACGTGTGCGGCCGGGAGC
>VZSZ01000668.1:205563-237320 GCA_013398815.1 Ibidorhyncha struthersii
GGAGAGTAGGGAGCATTATCACTCTGGTCAGCCCCAGAGAAGACCATGTTTCACTTAATCTACCATATTAACTAATTAATCTTCCCAGTGTCCCTAAGTAGTAGGCAAGTACATTTTAGCATGCCAAGGCATTTGTTTAATTGCCCAAAAACTGTCATGAGTCTGAAAGTCTGATTGCTAAAGATATTCACATGTGTTCATTTTATTGGTACACATTGCTAAGGCATATGACTTACCGCAGTTGAACAACATATTGTAAACAAACAGAAAACCTCAAACAAGCCAAAAACAATACTAGAGTGAAAAGTTACCTAGATTAACTCACTAATTATCTGTTCTTAAAACATACTGCCCTGTGGGGAATCCTTGTTGCGTGAGAACAGAGAAGCAAGGGGTTCTCACAGGGACTCAAGGCCCAAGTGCTATTTCCCATTTTCATCTGTTAACGGTGCTGAACTTTGCCAACAAAACAGAAACTGATGAGTAGTAAATGATGTCAACAGAGAATCTTGGGTCCTCTCAAAGTAAAGTCAAATGTGCGGTGCATAAATAAGACAGGATGGAGGCAATATCTGAAGGGAAAGCTAGGAAAAGCTGTTGAACAAGACCAAGGGAAAAAAACCTTCGTTCAATTGCTGCTCAGTAAGGGGAGATGTAGGAAAGAAATTTTACCTCAGCTCTTGGAAACTGAGACTGCTAGAATATAGTAGACATCTCAAAAATGACAATAACATTGGAAGTAAAAAAAAAAAAAAAAAAGAAGAAAGAATAGCCAAAGCCTGTCAAGGAGCGGAGGCCCTTACAATGGAGGAACTGCAGCACCTGAGCAACTCATTTCATTAAGAAGAAGGGTGGGAGGTGACTTGATTCTTGAATCTAAGAGCCTCTACAGAAAGAAATTACTAGGGCTGAGTTGTTGCTCCTTCTGCCAAAGAAAGGCACAACATGAACTAGTGCCAAGATACTAAAGCCAAAACATTCTGATTTAAGTGAGGGATCACATTTTTTAACAGTGGAGAGCTGATGACCTGATGAAGGAGCTATCAAAAAAATCTGCTGGATTCTCCATCTGTTTATGTCAAGATTTGATGTCCTCCCAATAGATGCATCTTGGCCAAAGCAAGTCACTGGACTCCCTGCAGGAGTAATTGTGTGGAAGCTAATGGCCTACGATTTAGACAAAATGAACTTGGTGGACTTAAAGGTACCTTTGATCCTTAACTCCCCAAGTTAGGCACAGAGATGTACGACTTCGCTCCCAGGAGCCCCAGGCTTCCCTCTAGACAACTACAACATTCCCAGCGGGTGGGATTTTTGACCACATACCCAAAGCAGAACAAATTACTGTGCAACTTATATTTTGGATCCCCTGATTTTCCAACTTGTTTCATTAATTAACTCTCCCTAAAAAAAAACCTCTTTCTCTGTGCATATTGCAGTAAAGTGAAGCAATTTAAAACATAAATCATTCTCCTTAGGGAGTCATTCATGACTCCCAAGTTAAGACATATCTTACACTTCTCTAATTTTTTAGGATCATAAGAAAATTATGAAAAATCGTTCTTTATGGAACTTCACAGTCTCAGATGGGATCACATCAGTAAGGATTCCAGACCAAAATATTTTAAAGGATATATTTATAGGCTGACTTGACACTACTTCCTTCTTGAACACAAGACAGTCTGTTTTCTCAGTTCTGAAATCACACACATATAATAAGATTTCATCCATCTTCCCTTGAAGGCAACAGGAATTTTTCTAGAAAATTCGCTGAGAACAGGATGACCTCTCAATGGCTGAATTAATGGTTTTCCTGTGACGCCCTGCAACATTCAAGCAAATAGGATGGCAAGAACTTACACAAACATAAATACGATCCTAGGCTTTTCATGAAAAAAAGAAAATAAAGAGGATAACAGAGTAGTCTGTAACACAATATGCTTAAACACTCGGACTTCTTAGCCCCCAAATAATCAAAACTTTGCTTTCAGAGCACCTGAGCTATTAAGATCATGATAATATATATGTTTAAGTAACATGTTGTTGTTTGGTTTATTAAGACATTTTAAAAATAAGAATTTCTTCATCTGTGTGTAGTAGTGGGATCCTTAAGTCACACCAAAAAAAGCCCCCAAACATTAAGAGGTGGGTAGCATTTGTGTCTTTCACACTGATTTTAAAAAAAAATTAAAAAAGAAAAATCACTCCCAGATAGGTGCTCTATAAAAATATAAAGCCGCAGTTGGGCCTAACTTGTTATTCTTGTGAGAAACAGTAGATCTAGGGATGCAAAGGGATCCAGAGTCATGAAACACAGTAGGCATTTTTAAGCTGCTTCCTATGGATATGAAAACCTGGCCAGAGTCTCACCTCGATCCAGGGTGAGTCTGCTGAACT
Organism: Ibidorhyncha struthersii; assembly: GCA_013398815.1. NCBI lineage: Eukaryota > Metazoa > Chordata > Aves > Charadriiformes > Charadriidae > Ibidorhyncha > Ibidorhyncha struthersii. The sequence continues at coordinate 207,961 of VZSZ01000668.1, forward strand.
CATTAAGCCACCCACAGTGTAAATGGGAGCAGATTCTAACATAGATCCACGAGCCAGAGATTCCTAAAACGTTTTTCATTTACAGGCAATGAGATGTAGCTAAGCTGCAGTTGTCAACTGGAAACCGCCTTCTAGTACTGAGCAATTTTTCTCTTGTATATGTTTCCTTGGCTCATGGAACAGCCTCTAGACTATGCGGTCATTGGCACGGGGCTGGGTGCTCCTGCTAGTGATGATGCTGCCACCACAGCCCATCCTTTTCTGTCACCAGGCTGGAATATCCCAAGGAGAAAACTATTTTTTTCCCCCCTAATAAAACTGTCAGAGCGGAGCCCAGGCACTTACGAAACAAAACCAGCGAGGTGGAGCCACGCAGCACGTGACTCTTGTTTCTGTTCCTCTGCATGGCGACTGTATCAATAATTTACTGAAATACATGATACCATAAATTAAATCTACCTGGCAGGCGAACGGAAGAAGAGCTTTTACGGTGCAGGTTTTTCAAGTACTGTGTCCTAATTCCGAGAGGACAGAGTTACAGGATCAAGTGGTTTGCTGGCTATAGGGAAGTGGGTTACTGCTGCCATGCTACAAGTGTCTAGGGGGGTCTCTGCGTCGAAACTTTAGGTAAGCATCCAAAACCCCAAACACGTGGGTTTGAGGGCAGCCCCTCTCAGCAGCCACTGACTTGTGCTTGTTGGTGACTATGACCTAAGTTGGCAGTTTGATCCTCTCCTTCTGCAGGTCCTCAGCTCCCTGCGTGCGGGCTGGGTCTTGCTCAACAAAGTTTTTTTAAACCTGAGGATGGAGACAGCCCCTCATGTTTAGACACCACTTGCATGTCTAGGCACATTCCACCTACAGCAGCATAATTAAAACTTACCCTTAAGCATGCACTTAAGAAAATTATTGAACCGGGTCTTAAGGAGGAACCTGTTAAGTTGTACTAAATGAGCAACTGTTCCCTGGTGCCCAGCAATGCCAGGGTGTCCTCCAGGTAGGATCTGGACTCCCTAGTCTGGTAGCGGAGGAAGCGTATGCTTCTTCTGCCTGTTCTTCATCCTCAGCTGGGAACAGGCAGAAAGCATTGGTGTCAGGTCTCACGCTATTCCAGCCCTGCAGCGAGATGCTCAGGAAGCGTCTGGGTACGCCAGTGCCTTGTCTAAGGCACCTGGGCAACAGCAGGTGTGTTCCACTCATTAACCGGCTGTGGAAGCAACAGGGACCAGGAGATGTGCAATTAATATCTAGGGTCACCAGCTCTGCACAAAGTAAACTAAGAGAGAAAGAAGGAATATGTCAAGTTCCTTTGGCTGAGAGCTCCGGCACAAATGAGAACTACAGCAATAATATTTCAGCAGCTCTACTCTCTGCTCTTAATTGCGTGCGGGCACATCAGTTGAGTTGCGCTTGCCAGCCAGGGCAGCTCACCATGGGGAGACCCTACTTACTGTAGCTGGGAGACAAAATGTGTTGCCTCAGTGAAAGAGGTTGGGTTTTGGGGTCTCGCCGGTAAGGGATGCTAAGAGGAAGTATGCTACCAGGGTTTCAATGGCAAGCCAATTTTAAGCTAATCGTGTTGGCTCGTGCTGATTCCCTTGCTACACAAGGACATCTCCAGGCAGTGTGTGTGCATTACTCAGTAATATTAACACCCTAATTTTTATGCTACTGGCATTTTTAAGAACATACAATTCTTGAATTAGTTCTGCTTCACTAGTACCATCCTAGATGCTGATTTAGTCTTAGATGTGCATTCATAACTCACTCCCTGGGAAACGTCAAAAAGCCCTCATGCCACAACGCCAGGCATTACTCACACTACACACCGCTTAGGTGTTGCAGTGCATCTGTCTGACTGACGATGATAAATGACTAAGCACAGAACCTCTGTTCTAAATCATCTTCTTTGATCAACTTGCGCTCACATTACTCATATAATCGGTTGTGTTGAAATGCAGGAGGATTACTCATGTAAGGCAAGGATTTTTTGTCCTAGCAAATAATAAGAATAAGTAGCCAAACATGCAATAAAAGCAGCAGGAGCTGCTATTCACTTCCTTGGAAGTGCGTTGAATCTACCTCACACTTCTGTTGAGGAATTTAGTGACACAGGCTACAACCAGCCAAGTTACCCTGCAGCTCTAGGCTGCCTTTATCATATGCAACCCCCCACACACACACACTGATTTGCATATACTACTATTGCTTCTTCTGGAGCCTCTGGTAAGCTCCGGGATGGAAGAATGTGTCTTTCCAGCTTGTTCTGAGGGAAGTATTTCTTTGAGAACCTCTCCTGCATTAATTAGCAGAAAGCCAAAATCATGGAAATGGGGCAGCGAGGCATAATCAATTACATTTGTATAACCGCTGATGGAACACGATAACTAATTAATGAGACCATGTGCACATACAAAAGAGAAATGCATTTGAAACCCAGCAAGAGCTGAACTGTGTTTGTAAACCTGATGTGTTTACAGTATAAAAGACCAGTTCAGACTCATACTAAATTATTACAGAAAGCCAGAAAGACTGCTGCTAAGCGAGAGTCGGTGTTGAGAGGAAAAAAAAAAACATTTCTTAGTGGGCAATAAAGGAATCTCTATAAAAATAGCAATCTTCAAAATAAAAGTAGAGGCTTAAAAATAATGAATTTTCAGATCCTGTGTTTGTAACACAGGTAATTTATTTTTTTTCTGGTTTGGACAACAAAGCCAAAGTGCTAAATTGGCACTTTACTGAAAGGTTTAATTTGTGTTTTTGCCTCTGAAATTCAAAATGCTACCCAGAAATGAAAAAAGTTGTCATAATGATACATCAGCCCGAATCTCACAACAGTAAAAATCCATTTTGTTTAGAAAGGCTCACACATTAATAAATAACCCATTCTGCCTGGAGCAAACCGTAATGACTTTCATTCTGCGGTGTAAAAGTATGGATCCACAGAGGAAAGAAGAAAAAAAAAAAAGCTCAACCCAGTAATTACAGAGATTTCCACCTGCACATTGTTAAAGCAAAGACAGTTTTTAAATGAGTGTCATTCTAGAAGAGACTGGTAACCCAGGTCTAAACATTTCAGTGATACAAAGGCAGCCCTTGTCCACTCTGACTGTGAGGTTCATTGCAGAAAATGTGTCTCTCATCAAAGCAGTAATTACTGAAAGTATAATCCAGTACCCAAAAATAGGAAAGAGCCCAGAGTTGCAAACACAAGGCTGCAACCACCCCAATCGTACTGCTAGAATGATATGTACCTAGCACTGGAAACGGCAACTCACTACACTCCGGAGAAGACACCACACTATGAGGAAGGTGCTTTTTCTTCTTGTGACAGCTCAGGGTCTGGAGTTGCTACTATCAAAACCAGAGGGAAGGTTGCAGAAGTGCATGCCAGCATATGAGATGAATCTCGGTTCCCGGGCATCCAGATCGCCGTGTTTTAAATGCCTAAATTTCACAGGTCAGCACATTAGTCCTTGAAGCAGTCTGAGCACCCAGACCTGCGACCCCAAACTGCCGTTAGGAGTTTCATGTGTTCATGACTACAAAAGGATGGGGGAGGCCATATCCGATAGCCGTAAGCACCGGTATCAGTATCTGCACTTCAAATGCAAAATCACACAGCCACCACAAATGAGCGCTTGAAGGTGCGTGGAGCCACAAGGGTCCTTCTGCAGATGACCATGGGCGGGTATAAAAGCAATATTGTTTTCAACAAGGTACGGCTAGGGGAGTGTTAATAGTTTTTAGTATGGTCTGTCTTCCTCTTCCTTAGAAAACCCAACTGAATTAACACTCATGCACTTCTATAAGGTAGCTACCTTGTCCGCTCTACTGATGGAGGAACAAATTTACTAATTTCATGTGGTTTCACCACTCTCCTAGACGGAGCCTGTCAGAGCAGTTCCAAGAAGTTCCTCATTCCCCATCTCCTGCTCAGCTCACCCATCTATTGATTTGTCCTTTTCCTCCATTAGCAGTATCATTACATTTTTTTAAGGCTTTTACTTTGCCATCTCAAGACAACAATGACAAACTAGACCTTTTTAGAAATGTGCAAATTGATTACCCCTCTTTCTCCGTAATTCTCTCTTTTTTTTTTTTTTTCCTTCTGGTGATTAAATAGCTTTTTTGCAAACACAAATGGAACACTTCATGCATATTGCATTATTTACAGCTCAGCACTCACAGACTGTTTTATCTGTCATAAGTACCCTGCACTCAGTCTTATGCCACTCTGCACCATGAGGAGTCATTGGTACCTGGACAAAAAGGGCAGAAAACAAGTGGAAAAATGAAATGCCGGGCATAGGACTTCTTTCTATAGGCACAAGGGAGGGCAGCAGGAAAGCTGATGTCTTGGGGAGGTGGATTTACTGTTAAGGGGAGGGAACACACCTGCAGGGATGCCCATGAGCATCTCGGAAAGGTCAAATGGTGCATTTGGGTTTCCCATCCCCTGCAGGCCATAAGAACTATAGGTGCTACCTCCAAACGCATCCAGCCCCTAGCAAGGAGGAAAACACTGATCCCTCCAGCCCCAGAGCTGTTTCTCACTAGTCTGGTGCTCCAGAGGACTTCTAGGGACCCTGGCAGCCTGGACCAACTGCTTGTGAGGTTGGCATATAATTAACCCTGGCAAAGTTTAGAATAACTCAATACCAAGGGATCTGCTGGCCTTTACCGTGACCGGCTCCAATTTCACCCCCGTGTGTGTCACTTCAGCTCCCATTTATTCCTCAGGCAGGCGAGCACTTGGCCACCTAAGCCTCCTCATTGCTCACCCCCACGAACATGGTACCTAAAGAGTGGTGCTCAAACACTGACATAGCTATTTAGCTTTGGAAATGGGACCCACCAAATAGAGGTTTAACACCTCTCTCATCCTTCTCTCCACCTCTTCCCCGGTTATTCAGGCAGTCTGCTCTCTCCCCAGAGATGGCAGCGGTTAAACCAACACACTGTACCACCCCTCTGAAGGCTGGAGAGGGGCAAGAAGAGTCATCTTTATGTACATGCTAATTATTTTACTGGATTACATGTCTATGCTCTTTGTATTCTAGTCTCTAGTGCAAGAGTCAAAAGTTTAAGGACTCTGGAGGGCTGGCTCTTGATGAGTGTCACCCTTGCCTTATGTCTTTGGTCAAATTAAATATTTCCTCTTTTATTTTACTTATTTGTAAAAAGAAGATAAAGATGTTTAGCCATCCTACAGCAGTGCTAACATTGATAAAGCACTTAAAGTAACACCGATGGAAGTAACACAGTAAAGTGCTGTTCAACCCCTCCACTTCCATTTTGCCATCGAGACGCAGAAAAAAAAATAAATATCCCTAAACCCATCTTTTGAGTTGATGCAACATAGAAAGTTGGTCTTAAACCTGAAATATACCACTAGTTTAATTTAGCAAGAATTTTAGTTTAAATCAACCACGGCCCCACTTGAATTGCTCAAGCAGAGGTAAAAACAGAAAGATAAAAAATAAAAAGCCCCAAATTAACAGCAAAGGCCCAAGGCCAGATTGCTGGAGCTGGACCCACATGAGCAGCGCTGGGACCAGCAGGGACCAGCCCTCGCTCTCGGCTCTGTGCCTGGCTTCTAAATCCCTTTAAGGAGGGCTGGTGATGGAGACAGAGCCAGCTTTTACAGTGGCAGCCCAGCTGGGGACCAACGCTGTAAAAACATGTGCATAAAACTCCAAATCAAATTACATTCGCAATGAAAACATTTCAGGTGACGAGCAGCCCCAGCAGAAGGCATCCCTCCGGTCAGCTGCTGCCTGACTCCTGCCGCGCCGCATCGCGCCGCTGACGTCATTTCTCTGCCTGCTGTAGGAGCTGTAATGAAATTCAGTGTCTTGGGTCTCTTCATACAAGTCTGCTTCACTGTTACCGAGCTAGTAATTAAAAGAAAAAGGGTAGAGGGAGCAGTGAAGTCAGGCTGGCATGTTTCTTTCTCTTTCTCTTGTCCTTCATCTGGGATTGCAGCGGGTTTGCTGCCAGGAGCTGCCTCTCGCATCCCCTTGAGCCACCTCTCGCATCCCCTTGAGCCTTTGGGGCTCCCTTTCCCCAGGGGGGATGCTGCAGCCCAGCTCCACACGCAGCACGCAGCCCCTACGCAGAGCGGGCAGGGGGTCTGAGGGCTGTTCCTCCAGCACTGTAAACATCTGTATTACTATTTCTGAGATCCACAGCAGGCACCGCCTCGGGGCTTGATCAGGAACCTGCTTTAACCCTGCGTTTCTGGGGCACGTCTGCTCTGGGCAAGGAGGAAGGGGCTTTCCCCATAAAAAGCCCTGCAACAAACTGGGCGCTGCTGTCCCCCATGCTGGGGCCGGGCAATCCCAACCCAGCTGCTGCCAGGGCATCATAGAATCATAGATTTGTCTAGGTTGGAAGGGACCTTTAAAATCATCGAGTCCAACCATTAACCTAGCACTGCCAAAACCACCACTAAACCACATCCCTCAGCACCACGTCTACCCATCTTTTAAATACCTCCAGGGATGGTGATTCCACCACTTCCCTGGGAAGCCTGTTCCAATGTTTGACCACCCTTTCTGTGAAGAAATTTTTCCTAATATCCATCAGCAAGCTTTTCTCTATAATAATTACTTCTGTGAGCCATGAAAACCAGAGGAAACCCAACCTTTTCCTCTTAATGAGTGCCCCTGCCTGGTTTCCATCAATACACCAACAGGAGCTCTCTTTTTTCATTTACCACCATCAATAGTCTGTCTCTTGTTGCATTCCCAGCATTTTTAAATAGAGGTCTTCGCTTAAGGATACCCCTGTGGGCTCCTGGATGGAGGGGAGTCATTAGCAGAAAAATCAAATCAGCCATCCCAAAGCACAGGTGAGGCTTTGGGAGGCTCCCGTAGCTTGGAGCTGCAGGGGGTGACAAAGACGGGCGACGCCGGGGGGCATCACGCCGGCACGGGGCAGGCAGCAGAAAGCAGCTTTGATCCAGAATAATTCGGCACTGACCCAGACAGTGAGGAAGATCTATGCCTATAAATACCTAGGCCTCTCCTTCCAACTTGATTGCTGTTTTAGTTAATTTACCCTAATGAAGAAAAGTGTTTCGGTACAAACAGCGGTTGCTAACGAGCATGCGGTGGCAGCAGCAAGCACCAGCCGGTGAGGCGGCAGCCGGGGAAAACCAACCCAGACTGCCTGATGATGGAGAGCCGCACAGCTCCGAAACCCAGCTGCAGCTCCCCGAGTCGGGCTTGCCCTCTCCGAGCCACAGCTCCCTTGGGCTTCCCGGGTTTATAATGAAGAGAGTAGATAAAAAACACACAAGTAAAAACTCTCCTTCCCTCTCGCTGTGTGCTTATAGCTAGGCAAAGTTAGTGGAGCAGAGCAGAAATGAACTGTCTCTGCCCCATGTAAATGGTTGCCATCCATGAGATTTTTTATTTTTTATTTTTTTATGGCTTTAAGTGGAGTGAAAGGATGTTTTCCAAGCTACAGAGCAGCAATATGCTGATCTCACTTCAACATCTGGAATAGTTTCGAATGATTGCTTTAATTGAATATAGTGGAAATTATAGAGTTATTTCATTTCAGATGGTTTGGAGATTTTTTTTTCCCCCTCAGTGCCTCAGGAGAGGTTGTATGAATCCCAGGGCTATGCCGGGCCGCCCCATGGCAATGTGCAGCCACGCAGGAGGACCCCTCTCCAGCCCAGCCCCGGGCAGCTGGAACAGCTCAGCAACTTAAATCTGGACACATCACAGATCCACCAGCCAGTTCCTCCTTTAAACCATTTCAAATATTTAAGGTTTTTACTATTTTAGCAGTGTAAAATTATTCCTGGACAAGGCTGCCATGTCTTCCCTTGAGGTTATTTGCAATGCTGGTGAGAAAGTCATTTCTCTACCCTGACGTGCCTTGAGAGAGAACTGGGCTGTCTGAATCAGTCATGCTTAACTCTCTTCAGTTTGGGAGACGCACTAAGTTTTCCAGTGTGGATGTAGATCCCTCCAATGAGACCGCAGCACACACCACCCTTCCCAGACCCTTTATCAACCATGCATGGACACGGCAGACAAGATGATGACAAACTGCTGATCTCAAACCACATCCGTCCCAGACCCCTTAAAACACAGAGCAGGTCTTCCCATGCCAAAGCACAAAGCTGGTGATGAAACCAAGGACCAGCCTGCAGCCTCGGCACCCCCATCCCACACCATCCCACCTCTTCTGGTGGCCCAGCAGCTCCTCTGTGACAAGCACAAACTTCACAAAAGCATCTTGAAATGGTATAAAAACATCAAGAAACACAAATTGGCTCTTTCCAGTGTTCATCTCTTCCCTTCTCACCCAACTTTTATTTGTCCAGCCTCAACTTCCAACCGTTGATTCTCATTATGCTTGTCCTTACAAGAGTTAAGAGCCGACCTTGTGACAGGTTTTTGGCATAAGTAAACCAAGGACAGGTTCACTTCGGAAAGATATTTTCTTACAGGACAAAGTACATGAGAAAACTGCGCAGAGATAAGAACGTCTAAGTTGTAACAGTTCAAAAACCAGACAGATACTTCTGCCCAGCTTCTTGGCTAGTTTAATTCAGTTTGGCACAAACCTACGCGTAGCAACCTGAGTCTTTCAAACTCAACTAGGAGCATCCACAAAGTCCAAGGAAAATAATTAAATAAAGGATTGGAAGCGGTTGGGTGAAGTACAGCAAGACCTCTTTGCCAGCCCATGCTTCAGAGACGCTGTGCTTTGGATAAAAGGAGGATGAATTTTGGGTGGTGATCACTTTGCTTATAGGAGTTATTTTCCCCATGGCTGAAACACAGCCCTGGCAAAGCAGAGCCACCCTGGAGGGGCCAGCACATGGGCACGCTGCCCTGAGGGCTGCTCTGCTTCATCCCAGCTGGCACAGACCCACTGAGCTCCGCCTCAACTGCCCCCTTCCAACACAAACCTTCATTTAAACCAGAAAGTAAAACCCAACCTGAGATCCAGCCCATGCCGCAAACCAGCTGACTCCTTGAGCAACCCAAAAGCCAAACCCAAAGCTGCATATTTGCTCAAGAGCGGTAACAATTTTTCCTTATTATTATTCTTAGCTAGAACATCCAGCCTTGTGGTTGCTCGAGGTAAAAAATTAGCACAATTTGAACTGTGATCAACCAAAACATGAAATGAATGCTGTGTTTTATTTAATAAACTCCAGCAACACAAGGCTGCCTGGTAGACACAATGTAATTTGTTTTGGATGGAAAGATGGAAAAATAATTGTTTTGTCTTCAAGGCAATTAAAAAAAAAAAAGGTTTCTGTATTAACAGGAAAGAAGCTGCCAGGCTAAAATTCATATTTAATAAAGTATTTTTCCTGTTCCCTTATATTAGCATGCAGAGACTGTCAATTCTTGTTATTTTGCTCAAAGTCAAGAAGTCATCACGTGTCACTAGGAAGTCATTGCTGCTGGTATTAGGAGCTCGCCTGAGAACTTTTGCGAAAAAACAAGCAGGAAGGGGGGTGCGGGGGAATGGCAGTTGCTGAACAGTTCTTGAGAATATGACCTAAGATGAAAAAGCACAGAGAAGGAGCAAAACAAGATAGTTTCATGATTTTTAAGACAATCGCATGATTTGGAACTGTAAGACAATTTAAAGACAGTCTTAAAGCTTCTGCCAAGCTCCTCTCTCAGCTTGCCTTAACTACGCAGAAGCCAGACCCCAAAGCTTGTTGCAGCTACTCCAGAAAAACAACATCCCTTAATTAAAAAAAAAAGTATTCCTAAGAGTATTTAAATAACTACAAAAATGAAGTGCTAAATTGAACAAAGAAACCACACCACGGACTTTTTTTTAACTGCGCGATTCACTGGGACCTGAACAGGCAGCATCCTTTAAAACTTTCCCCTTTAGGGTTCACCAGGATAACGGTAGCCCACAAAAATAAAAAAAACCAACTGGAGTAGCCAGAGAGCTGCAAGAGTCAACTTCTATGGCACCAAAAAAAATCACATGTTCCTGTAATGGCCAGTTCACGCTGTTCAAGCCCCATAGCCAGCCACAGCCTGGCACAGGCAGGCAGCAGTCTCGACACTCTGGATAGAGGAGCAAAGCCACTGCCCCAGACTCTCTTCTTCTGCAACAGAGGCGGAGCACAGCGATGTCCTGCAAAAGGTCCCGCGTGGCTGGGCATGGCAATGGTGGGCTGCCACATGGTACCAGCAGGAGCATCCCCGCTGCTGGGACACACGGCGGTGCTGCGAGCTTGGAGCTGGGCTCGGTCCCCACCAGGACCCAAGGTGCCATGGTGGCCACCATCACCTCGCAGTCATACGTAACCGTCATCGCTTTTGGTAGCGATTAAGCCACATAATGGGCACTCGGAGGGTATCAGATTCCTGCTGCTTATGGAGCTATATTAATAACTGGGACTAAAGTAATGCAGACAAACATAAAGGCGGGTAGAGCATCACTGTTGTACAAAACAGTTGGGATGGAGAAAGGAGATTTTTATGGAGCAGCAGTGTTGGTGAAAGCAAAGCTCCTCTTGGCCCTGAGGGCTCTCCCGGCGCTGGAGGTCAGCCAGAAACTGGCTCAGGGGCCCCTTTCAGTTTCTCCATGCAGAGCACATCCCTCTTTCTTTGCTATTTCAGTCGAAAGCCATGTTGTGAGCGCTTTTCCCCTCTCTTGCAGCCAGGCCGCCAGCGCAGGAGGGAGCCGGGGTGCTGGGATGCAGCTGCAGCCTTGAGTGGGCACTGCCGAAACCATCTGTGACCCACCTCCGTGGAGCCCAGCACCAGCCATGAGCGGCTTCTTCTCGCGCTTGGACCCGCGGCGGGTGCCATGGGGGGCGGCTGGCCATGCCCTGCGCACCCGCGTCCTGCGCACGAAGCCCGTGGAGTCGATGCTGGAGGGCACGGGGACCGCCACTGCCCAGGGTGCCAGGCTGGCCAAGGTCCTCACCACCCTCGACCTCATCTCCCTCGGTGTCGGGAGCTGCGTGGGCACCGGCATGTACGTGGTGTCTGGCCTGGTGGCCAAGGAGATGGCAGGACCCGGGGTCATCGTTTCCTTCATCATTGCTGCTGTCGCCTCTATCTTGTCAGGTGAGTCGTGCGGGTGGTGTTTTTCTGAGGAACACACCATCTCATTCATCCTCTGGCTCCATTCATGGGTGGACACATGGCAGGACCCACACTCAGCAGCACAAGCTACGAGGGGGCAATAACTTCCCCATATCCTAAAATACCATTTCACACTGCGCTTACACAGCTCATGGGGTGCCCTGTCACTCGTTGCCCAAATATCAGACCAAACCCTGTGCCAGGAGCCAGCAGCCCAAGCATAACTACCCCTGATGAGCTGCTGATGGCTTCCTTGAGGATGGAGCCTGTGGTCAATACATTTTAAAACACCAGTGAGAGTTTTGCAGCCTGCGTCCCAGGCAGAGAGCGCAGCTAAATCACAGAATTGGAGCAAGAGCTCAACATGACCTGTGGGATGCCCTGTTTCAACAGGAAGGATATCGGTGGCTTGGGTAGCACCAGGGCCATCTGCTTTTGCTGTGGACATTGCTAACAGTTAAACAATTCCTCAGTTAGGGTTGGAGTTGATTTTATTGGCAGGATCACTCTTTGAATTTCCAAACAAAAAACCCAACAAACAAATGTGCGGAGAGAGGGGAATTATGTATTTTAGTGAAAAGCCGGTGAATTCCACCTCCTCCGTAGGAACCCAGCTGAGCATATGGCTCGAGCTGCGGTTTCCACATGAAGCCAGTACTGCTGGCATTTGTCCTTTCCAGATCAGTGCTAACACGATGATGCGGTGTTCCTGCTCTCCCTGCTCAGAGAACTTTGCATGCTGTGTCAGTCTGGTCTCCAGCTTTTATCCGCGGGTTGGATAGGGAAATTTGAGTAAATGGCAAAGGGCTTTGACAGAAGACAGGAATAGCAAACACAGCAAAATGACCTGGCACAGCTTTTCAAGTCCCTGGATTTTTGTAGGGGGAGGTAGAAGCACATCATGCTCTTTCCCTGGAGGTTGCAGTGCTGCTACATGGAGATGCCACCAAATTCCGTGTGAGTTTGGACCCCCTCCACGCCTGCAGCCCAGAGGCACACCCCTGGCACAGGACGGGGACGAGTATCATGCTCTCCCCAAAGCCATGCCAGGGAAAGATCCCAGTGATGCTGGCTGGTGACCACCACACTGACAGTCCTGCCTCCCCACTCCCCAGTTGAACCCCAGTGACAAGGCAGCTCGGACACATTTAGCACTGGTTCAGCCCAGAAAAAGAGCTGAGAGCATGCAATGAAAGCTGGTGCTTATTTGAGATCCCAGCACAAAAATTTAACCAGAATGCCTATTTTTTAACCGAGACAGTAGGTAGCATCCATGTCTTTATCCTTTCCCGCTGCCCGCTTTCTCTCCTGTGCGAGGGTTTTGCTGGCCGTGACGTAAACCAAGAGCAAACGGAGCTTGGGTGGGTCTCATCTAACAAAAACACGCTGTCCTCCAAAAGGCACTTTTTCCACCCCCAGACACAAGCGCTGCCCCGCAGCAGGGAGCTCCTCCCACCTTCGCCCATGGGAGCCCACACCGCTTCCCGCTCGGCTTTCATCTCCGCTTGCTTTTGTAGCCCTGGGAAAGTGTTTTGTGAAGGACACAGTGTTTTGATAGTTTCCTTGGCTGCTTCCTCGCTTCATTGTTGACGCTGCTGTTGTTTATAACAGCAACACGTTTTTGGCAAGTAGAACCAAGCGAGGGTTCAGGAGCCAGACGGGATATCGGGCTTACAGGGGAAAGTGATTTCAGTTCTTGCATCACGGTTACTCCCGGTCTATGGGGCATTGAGCTCGGGCAAGCGTGCACAGACAGATTTTAAGGAGTTTCTCCCAGTTTTAAGGCCAGATGGGACCACTAGATCGCCTGCTTTCCCTTGATGGGATCACTGAGTCAGATCCTGTAAATTGAGCCCAGGAGGGTTTTGGCTAAAAAGCCCCTTCCAGAAAGCCACTCAGCTCTGCTGGGTGACAGCAGCAGGGAAGCCACACTGGGCAGGTCCCACCAGTGGGAAATCCCTAAATCCCTCTGTCCTGTTTAGTCCGGTTTCAGATGGGGATTTTTTCCAATTTCATCTGCCTGACCAATTCCAGTTATACATTCCCCTAGGTCTGAGCAACACGTGTCTGTTGCTCAGACACGTGTCTGAGCAACAACATCAGGGTGCTTACACATATAGCATCATTGATTAAACTGATAAATTAAATCAACCTCTTTCGTTCTCTCACTGAAAGGCCTTTTGTTCAGCGCTCCAGCAGAAACGTTTGCCCGGCTTTCCTCCACAGAGCCTCCAGCCCAGGGGACACCTCAAGCTCCCTCCATCAGCTGCAGCCGCCAGGATTCCCCACTCTTACCCCCATCTCTAACCAAAACCCCTTCTTGGGAAAAAACAGCAGTTTGTGTCTTACCCAACCCCATTACCCTCTCCACAGCCTTTCGCACCAGCCGTTGCTCATCCCTTTGGCAGTCTCCTTTCCTAAAGTACTACAAACTTGTTGATGGCCCTTTGCAAACTCCTCACTGCGAGCTCAGGCAAGGTTCAGGTTACCAGTGTGGGAGAATTTTCTGTGCCACACAACCCCACAGGCTTCGGTGCCAGGCTGTGCAAGAAAAGAAGAGACTCTCTCTCCCACAGGAACCGCTCTGCAACCCTCGGTGGGGGTTTCAAGCACCAAGCCACACAGTTTTGGAGCATATTGCCATGTTCTTACCTGATACCAAAGTGGGAGCAGGCTCAGCGACAGCCAGGGTGCACAATGGAGCAGGGGAGAGCTGAGAATGTGTCTCAGGTGCTGCTTGGCTACAGGACAAAGGCTGGGATGAGGGGCTCCAGCTGCAGCTGATCATGAGCTGCTTGGGCAGCACTGGTGAAATGGGAGTCCTTTTTCTAAAGAAGCTCTTTTTATGGAGCTGCCTTTTATATATCTGCACACAGTGATCATGAAACACAATGGCCAGGCTTGGTGGCTTACTGAAAATAGGATTTTGCTGTATACCTATCTCGATAAATTGGCTGCTCTTGCTTAACGCAAGATTTCTTCTTCTGGATTTCTTGCGTGGTAGCATGAATTAATCAGTGTTACCTCCGGCGCTGCTGAAAGGTCTGTCCCCAAAGGCTTGTTTCACCTGAAACATCACTCCCATCATGCCAATGCCCTGTGGGATGTCTCGTGGTCCCTGTGTCTCCTCATGCCAGTTGGCAGTGGGAGGGTCAGCGTCCACACCATGGCCACCACTGCCCTGGCACACTGAGAGCAAGGCAGCAGCCAAGAGGGCTGTGCCACTGAGCTGTGGCACTTGCACCGGCCCCTTGTGCCACTGGTTGTGCTGCCCCAGCGGCTGTTGCAGCGCTGGGTTTTGGGGTTGAAGCCAGGGGGGACTTCGTGGTCCCTCCTCCTGCCCTGCTGAGGCACCGCTCACCAGAAGAAGTCCCCACCAGGCAGATCAGGATGCCCAGCATGAGCCCAAGCCACCGCTAACACAAAAATGTCTAACCTGCTGTGTGGAAAGCTGCGACTGCCTCACCTCCTATCCCCAAAAAAGATAAACCAGAGAATGGAGAGGGCAATTAAATCTGGAAAATGGAGTTTTGTAGATGGGATCTTGGAAGGGACAATGTGATGGACCAAACCACCCAGCTGTGTTTATGTCCTTCTGAATAATGTCAATACCTCTATAATTACACCAGTGTAACGACTGTCACACCAGTTACACAGTGTAGCTGATATTCAAGGAAAAGAAATGGTCTTGCGTAAAAAGTCTACTCTTCCAAACAACTACTGTGTTGGCTTATTTTCTGAAGAAACTTGCAATCACTCTTGACTGGGGGGGGGAAATGAAATTTGGCACCAAATTCAGAGTCGTGGTGGGTAGTATGCCCAGCCTCCACCTGCACTCCTGGAGCTGGGCTGGTGTGGGGGCACCAGGGGAGCTGCGTCTCTCCGGGTACCAGGAAATAGCCAGGGCTGGCAGGGGGTAACTGAGTAACACAGTTTTATTATGCAGTTGTATGCAGATCTTGCATCTCACGTCTCATGGACTGGATACTGCATGCTATGATAAAAAAGTTTATTTTCTTAATATATGCTGATACCTAATGCAGATATCCATCCCTGTAGGCAACGCATAATGAAAGATTACTCCTCTATTTTGGGATCCTCGTAGAGTAATTGAAAAATCAAACATTTTATACATACTAATATCTTTGCTTTGCTGTTACCATTCTGTATCAATAACAATCCTCTTTAAGCCTTATCTTGTCGTTGGCTAAAAGTAGAGATGCCTCCAAGAAAGATTATATGATTTTTAAGGCCATCAAACAGAGAAACTAGATACTTGTCCCCATCAGAGCACCTGTTTCATAAATCATTCAGGCCTGTTGTTATCTGTGAATGTCTTACCTTTGCTGAGCACATGCATTTTTCATCAGCATTGAATAATGACTGCCTGTAGGGCTGGATGATGGGGATCTCTTGCTGCTCCTGCGGTTGGGTCTGCTTTACAGAAATCAAGTTTTGAAGAGTCCCATTGAAAAGACTGCCAGCATCGTGCATGCAAGTTAAACAGTGAATGGAATATAAAAATTCTCCAATACCAATAAAAGAAGCACCACCAAATTCAGCTTAGGGGTTCAATAACTCTATGTTTGTACTGTGTAAAAACTGCACTTACAGTAAGAGCAGCGACCTCATAATATTTTTATAAATTATTCATTCCTCTCTCTGTACTGAACTGATTGCAATTTTGAAGCAATTATTATCTTCTAAATCGAGAAAAGTAGTTGATAAAGAACTCAATAATTACTAAGTGTTTACACAACGGTAGTAACAGCCCTAACCCGTTAACCCATATGAGCTGAACTGGGGTCTTTGGGGCAGGGGCTTAATCAGTGTAAAAGATGCAGGATGCAGTGTGGCCTTCCAGCACTTGTTCTGACTAATATTGGGGGAATTTATGACTAAGTCCATCCATTCCTTTTAAATAAAAGCTCATGGTTGTTTTAAGACAGCAACGTGTCAGCGTTGGGTTTTTATTGAAAAGTAGCCTGACACAGTAAGTACAGAAGGAGTTCGGAAAGTATTAAAGTCCACTGAAATCTCCTCCTCCAAAACAGTTCCAGCTAAATACTCCTTTTTGCTTTTCTTTTCTCCTTCTACCAAGTTAGGTTTGCAATCATTCTTCAGAATGAGACTCATATGTAACATTTTTAAGTGTTAAAATAACTGACGTTCTCTGTGTAAGATGGCTTCAAACTCCTCTTGCATGGGTACGCATGAGAGCAGGGATGATCAGGACAGTGCTAATGCCTGGATCAGGATAGCAATAACCCCAGATAAGCATTTGGAGATTGCGCCGTTGGGGCAAGGAGAGGTGTAGCCTTGTGTGAGCCCTCCTGTGGCAACTTGCTCTAGGATGAGGCTGGGCAACACTGGTCCAGGATCCCATGCAATGGCTAGAACCATCCCTGACCTCCTTGTGCCTCACAGTGCTTTGGAGAAACCCAAAGGTTGTCCTTTGGCAGGTCTCAGTGTAACCACCTTTCCCTAGCAAACCCCAGGGCTATGATGGTTTCTGCAGCCAAAAGTGCTGGGAGCTTGTCAGAATATTGATACCGCAAATAAAACATTTGATAAAATCCTAGGAAAAATGGCAAAAATCATATTATGGTGTCACTGTTGGATGGGGAAGAAGAGCTATCTATCACCATCAAAGCTACTGCAGGGAAACAGGGCTGCAAGGACCACACCACCCAGTGCTGCGCAGTTCTGCTCCCTGTGCCTGAATTCCCCCCTAGCTTTGGTTTTGTGTCTGGGGGGGCTGTGGTTGGCCATGCCAGAGGGTCCCACATCAGGGGCACACACCTGTGAGAAGGCTCTTCTACAATGGGCTGTAAAGGTTTGGTTAGTTTGAACTCCGTATCTTCAAAAAAAAAAAAAAAAAAAAAAAAAAAAAAAAATCCCCCACAGCTTGTTTTTAATAGGAAAATGGGCTGCTTTTTAAGACAAGTGACTGGGGAAGGAGGGTCACCATGGGCCCCTGCGATGTCTCTGGGCTCCTCCTGCTGCTGATTACAGCCCTGGGCACCTCCTGGCACCTCCAGGCAGGTGGAACCAAGGCAGTTTTCCTTTTTCCTTTTCCAAGCACACTTTTCCTTATGTTGCTTCGTATTTTTCTAAACAGGCGTTTGCTACGCTGAGTTTGGCGTGCGGGTCCCCAAGACCACGGGCTCTGCCTACACCTACAGCTATGTGACGGTGGGGGAGTTTGTGGCGTTCTTCATCGGCTGGAACCTCATCCTGGAGTACCTGATCGGCACGGCCGCGGGCGCCAGCGCCCTCAGCAGCATGTTCGACTCACTGGCCAACCACACCATCAGCCGCTGGATGATCAACAGCGTCGGGACGTTGAACGGACTAGGTGCGTGACGCCGTGCGTAGCTACCTGTGTTAATTAGGGCCCGAAAAGTAATTGGAAGCTCGTCAGAAATCAGACAAGGATATTAGGCTTCATTCATTATTTACCATCCGTCTGCCTCTGGTACTTTGCCTTTACAGTCTGGTTCACAGACGGGATTCGGGGGAATGGGATACATGATACTTTAAGCCCCTTCGGGATGAGGTCAAATAAGCAGAATAAGCACCCAGAAAAATCAGACAAATGTCAGAGGCTAATGATGGTGCAGGAGCACCTCACTCTGCTCGGTCCCGTTAAGGCACACGCAGAGCCTTGTTAGAGAGCATAAGCTGGTGTCTGCAGTACTGCCATGTAGAAACTCAGGACTGTCATGGTCCTGTATGACCAGCAGTTCCAGCAACAGTCCGTGGTTCCTACCAGTAAGTAAACCAGCTAGCTGTCTTGTACCTGTGTCATGAAAACTTAATGTTTGATTGATTTTTAGTTAGTATTTGGCAGATGTTGTGCAAACTGGGACCTGATCATTTGTTTGCTGCCCTCCCAAAACTCCTAATAGTGTCTCGAGGCATCAAGATTTACCACCCTAATAAAACAACTTTAGCTAGCAGAGGCAGGGGCATCTGGCAACCACCTTTGCAATGAGACCAAGGAGTTCTGCAAAGCCTCAGGGTCTGAAAAGTGTTTAAAAAAGTCCCCACAGAGTTTCTGGAGACACCGTCCACAGATATGGATGGAGAGTTACACAGCTCTTTTATCTAGGGAAAGGAGAGGAGTCGTACCCTGACCTTCTTGCTCTGGTCATCGCTGTCATTGTCACCATCATCGTGGCCATGGGGGTGAAGAACTCGGTGGGGCTGAACAACGTGCTCAACGTCATTAACCTGGCAGTCTGGATCTTCATCATGATTGCTGGTCTCTTCTATGTCAAAGGTGACAACTGGTCTGAAGGGCAATTCCTGCCGTTTGGATGGCCAGGGGTAAGTCCTGGGCGCACGGAGGGACACACAGCATCTCAGCGGTGCCACACGCTCAGCTTTGCTCATGGTGCATGCACCCTACTTCTACTGCACTCCCCAAATCTCAACCCTGCTAAACCCACCTGCGTTTTGGCCAGGGACCTCCAACTTCCAGCATATGGGCTTGGATCCAGACCTCCTCGCTCCACCAAACCCAAAGAGGACGGGCAATACTTTGCCTGTATCTCCTGCCACCTCTTAGAATAAACCCAGAACTTTTCCAAAATGTCCACCTGGAGAGCCAAACTCCAGGTGAAAGTATACCCCAGGAATTGCCACTAATTGCCAGGCGATGGAGCAAAACGCAGTGGCCATCCGAGACAGGGCGCTCAGGAGGAGCTGGCTCAGCCTCTGCGGAGGGGGAGATACTTGTGTTGGCTGGTTGTCAACAACAATGTTCTCAAGCATTTGTTTTGAGCACTTCATAATGCCACCTGCCAGTACTTATTTTATGGATGTTCCCTCAAACTTACTGAGAATTTGGACATATTTGGCTTTTTTAGCTTGCTTGCACTGGTTTTTATCCAAGGATGAACAGAGACTGAAAATATCTCAGCTGGCCTAAACCCAAGATAATTTCTCAGATTTACACTGCTCGACTCCATTGGAGTTTTGTGCAGAAAAATAAGCAACAAAGTAAAGTAAACTAAGAATCTTGATTATTGAAAGCGTCCCAAGCTGCCATACAGTCCCTGCACCTCCCTTCAGTAAATCAATACCTCTCTGCCAGAGAACAACAGTGAGGAGAAGAGCACTGAGGCCCATTTGAGAGCAGAGGTCGTATTTACCTTTGGATTGTGCTTTTTTTATGGCTTTTTATGCCATACAATAGGAATGAAAAAGGGAAAATGGAAAATAGCTGTTTTGATCTAACTCAACCCCCCAAGCACCTCCTGGCAAAAATACAGAATTTTAAAAGATACATATCTGAAGCGCATCAAAATCAATATGGTCCTCCCATCGTTTTCAGCTAGTTGGTTTTCTCCCAAGTCGTTTGTAAAAGTAAATCCACCACAGCACAAGCATGAGATACCCAGGAGCACAGGGGGTACTTAAAAAAGGTAACTATATGTGTTCACCCTGAAATAGGTGAATTTTACTGTCTGCTCCATCACTAGACAGCTGAGATGACAAAGATGTGATGGACACGTGGTACCCAGCTAGCTAGCGAGATGTATGTGAGGGTTTTACAACTCCAAATTAGCTCACTCACAGCCACACAATCTTTAGCCTGCTTCAGCGTTTCAATCCTATAAATGTCCTTGCTAATACTGTATATTTTAAAAAATCTCTTTAAAAAAATAACTAAACAGTACAAATAATTCCTCATCCAAGTGCTCCAATGTGCGCTCCCAACCTGTCTGCCGCTTCCAAGGAAAACAGAGGTTGTTTGGAAAGCGGCGCACATCTGACTGTTGCTGCTCTCTTCGGCTTCCTCTGCTAGCGGATCTTGCTGCCACAGGAGACATCTTGCTAAGATGGAACATGTAAACATGCCACAAATCCCTGCTAATATAAACGGATTTGGGGTGGAGTATTGTGAAAGCGAACCTGAAATTGGTTAATTGTCTCTTCTGTCACTGCCAGGATCTCCCAGCAGATTTGGGCACTGTATGGGCACGGGATTGTGGTGCACCGTGAGTGAGCTGCGGATGCCTCCAGTGCCTCGGGCTGCACGTTGAAATCATTTCCCTAGACCAGATCACCCCTCATCTACCCCGCTAACCCTTTAGCTCAGACAAGGCAGAGCTGGGCTCCTTCATTTTTGCTCAGTTCCCTCTCCCTGGTTGGGTGCCAGTGTCCCTCCTGGCACTGAGACACTCGGTCCTCCACGCAGGTGCTCAAAGGGGCTGCGACATGTTTCTATGCCTTCATCGGCTTCGATATCATCGCTACCACGGGAGAAGAAGCGAAGAGTCCCAACACCTCCATCCCCTACGCCATCACGGCCTCGCTCGTCACATGCTTGACAGCTTATGTGTCCGTAAGTACTAGCTGCACATATGTCAATGTACATAAATATGTATGTATGCATATACACACACACACACACATATATATAGCGTGTCCCTTCTGGGCACCTGTGTGGCTCCCCTCCCCATGATCCGGGGTTCCAGGCTGGCCCTCGGACAAGGGCCCTTTCTTTGGTGGGAACTGAGACATCAGCTATGTTTCCGTGTGACTGCAGTGTCCTGCCGAGGTTTCCCTCAGCTGACTCACACCCAGTTTGCCCCCAGGCTCCTGTCACCCTGCTGAGGTCCCTCTGATGGCTGCAGGGAGATGGTGGCAGCCGTTTTTTTCCCCATACTTCATCCCTATCCACACCTATTTTTGCGTCCAGAAGTGCAAAGCTGAAGGAGCAGCAGCACTGCAGCAACCTTTCTCCATGTTTTTGGGAAAAGCAGCATTGCCTCTGCCAGAGATGTGGGAGATGCTCTCCACCCCAAGAAATGCATGTCTGTAGTCAGGGATTTTCCCTGTAAAAGAGCAAAATCGAGTCATGAAGGAGAAAAAATATTGTTCTGATCATTTCCAAAGGAACTCACCCACCGCCTGCCCTGCGGCATGGTTGGCTTCCCTCAAAACCAATTTCTCTTTGGCTCAAATCAGATCAGAATGTTGCCCCAGGCAATGCCGTCTTGTGTTTTGGGTCTGTCCCATGGGGAGTGCATGACTTGGGCAGCACTGTCCCCACACAGGAAGATGGCCAATGCGAGTGTTACTAACCCCACTGAGTCCCACCAGCCTCCTGCATCACCACTGCAGCAACATTCAAGGTGTCACCTTGTTGCCTTCAGAGGCCTTACCTTTAGCATTTTACATCTCTTCCACAGGGGGCATAGGGACGTAATCCAAATCAGTCTTGAAACTTTTTGGCTTTCCACCCTTGAGAAGCAGCCCCTGTGACCTGCAAGTCCCCCGCTGACACCCGTGTCCTGCTCCTCTCCCCTTCCTCAGGTGAGCATCATCCTCACACTGATGGTGCCATACGATGCCATCGACACTGAGTCCCCGCTGATGGAAATGTTTGTGGCCCATGGCTTCTACGCAGCCAAGTTCATCGTTGCCATCGGGTCCGTGGCCGGCCTGACCGTCAGCTTGCTGGGCTCCCTCTTCCCAATGCCAAGAGTCATTTACGCCATGGCTGGTGATGGGCTGCTCTTCAGGTCAGTCATGCCCATGATGGCATCTGTTTTTGCACCCTTGGGACCCGGAGGGGAAGTGTGCTAGCGGGGACGGAACGGGGACTGTCCTGCACCCAGACAGCCCAGTGCCATCACCGCAGGGAGCAGAGGGCATGCACAGGCTCAGTGCTTGCAGAACAGGGCACACACCAAAGCAAAACCCTGGGGGAAAAAGATCTATGCAAAAGTTTCTCATTTGGTGCTGGTACCTAGAGATTCAGCTTATGGGATGCTGAGCATTTAATTCAAGAGTTACTTGCGAAGGAGAGCAGCTTAAATGCGTCAAATTTTGGCACTTATTTGCAAGTGCCCTGGTCCTTATTTCAGATTGCACAGAGCTGGTTAGACCTAGGTCTAACTCCAGATCCAGCCTCAGCAGTATTTCCAGTCTCTGGCTGTCTGGAGTCTAAGCTCCCAAAAGCAGTAAGAGCTGAAGGCTTCACAGCTCTGAGCCTGGCCCCTCCAGCCAGGTAAGGGTTATTGCTACAGGGAACTGCTGTGATCTGCAATTTTAACTTTCTGCAACTGTTTTGCACTCCAGATTTTTGTCCCACGTCAGTTCTTACACGGAAACTCCCATAGTGGCTTGTATTGTCTCCGGATTCCTCGCAGCACTGCTCTCCTTGCTGGTCAGCCTGCGGGACCTGATAGAAATGATGTCCATTGGCACGCTGCTCGCCTACACACTCGTCTCCGTTTGTGTCCTGCTCCTCCGATACCAGCCCGAGAGCGACATCGATGGCTTCGTCAAATTCCTCTCTGAGGAGCACACCAAGAAGAAGGAGGGCATCCTGGCCGACTGCGAGAAGGAAGCTTGCTCCCCAGGGAGCGAAGGAGAAGAGTTTGCTGGCCCACCGACCAACACATGTGGGGCAAAAAATCTGCCATCACTGGGGGATAACGAGATGCTAATTGGGAAATCCGATAAATCCACCTACAATGTGAATCACCCCAATTATGGCACGGTTGACATGACCTCAGGGATAGAGGCAGATGAGTCTGAGAACATCTACCTCATCAAGCTGAAGAAGTTGATCGGCCCTCGCTACTACACAATGCGGATCCACCTTGGACTGCCGGGGAAAATGGACCGCCCCACGGTGGCCACCGGCCACACGGTCACCACCTGCGTGCTCCTGCTTTTTGTCCTGATGTTCATCTTCTGCTCCTTCATCATTTTCGGGGCAGACTACATCTATGAGCAAAGCTGGTGGGCTGTCCTCCTCGTCGTGCTGATGATCCTGCTCATCGTCGTACTGGTGTTTGTGATCTTGCAGCAGCCAGAAAACCCCAAGAAGCTGCCCTACATGGCACCTTGTCTACCCTTCGTCCCTGCCTTTGCTATGCTGGTGAATATCTATCTTATGCTGAAGCTCTCCACAGTCACATGGATCCGATTTGCTGTCTGGTGTTTTGTGGGTGAGTCCCAGATTCATTTATTTTAATTTTTTAACTGACACTCTTTTGAAAGGATGTTAATAATAACTTCCCTAATTAGAGTGCTTAGGCTGATGCTTCTTCAGCTGGGGCATACCCAGTCCTTTGCGTTTGCCCCTTGTCATCCTGAAGTTCTTAGAAACCTCAGTTAAACAAACCCTCAAACCACAGCTATATGCAAAATTACACCTCCAGAAAATGTCAGTTTGATGGAAGTAAACTGCTCCATGCAAAGGTGACTATTTTGATGAGTCTTTTGATGCAAAGTAGGTGGGTTTTGGAAATTGCCTTGCAGGCAGGTTTTCTACAGAAATCTGCCTGCTTTCTTGCTATTTCACCCACTTGAGCTCTTCAGCATCCCACACCAAAATCTCAGCACTGCGTTTCCAAAGCCCAGAGCTGCCCAGCCCCAACAGCCCTGGGAGAGACAGAGCCAAGGGATCTGTGGACTGTATCTCCTTTTCTTGGTCTAAGTCCTTAACTTTGTGGCAGGGGGATCTCGGGACTCGCAGGCTCTGTTGTGGACCTTTTTTTTTTCCAAATTTAGGCTTCCTGGCACATAGCCAGGGTACTGGCTATGTCCATAGTTTCCCTTGCTTGATATTGCAACCCACTTACTCCACAAATCCTGGAGAAAAAGAGCAACTCATATAGCTCCACCTGAAGGCTCCCAAGTCTTGACTACAGAGAACTGAAGCAACAAGACAATATCAAAGCCAAGGACTCTTTACAGAGAAATAATAACCCTATGCTTAAACTTATATATTGCAGCAGCCCACAGGAGCCCCAGTTGCAGACAACAGACCCTGAGCATGGTGCCAGCACCCAAAAGGGCCACCCCTGGCCAAGTGTCCCACCAGCAGCCCTCCTCTTAGGGAACAGGGTTCGGGGTCCTGCGCTGAGAAGGAGAAAATGGCGGGGAAAGAGAATGAGGATTGATGCAAAGGTCATAGTCAGCTGCCACCTCCCATAAAGGCAGAAATCCCCTCTCCTGAAGGAGGAGTGGGCAGGCACAGGCCACCACACTGGGCTCACCAGTCCACCTGCTTATCTCAGGTGCCTCCTGATGTTTGACCTCAGTTGGCAGAACCAGGAGATGACATGAACAGACCGTGGATCTCCCTTTGGCATCTCAGAGAGTTTAGAGTAGTCTTATGGTTTCCATCCTTCAGGGGGAGGTTGCTACCACCTTTTTTTCCACCATTTTGCCATTCCCACTTTTGCTTCATGGTGAGGACAGCAGCTATCCTGAGACAGTCCTGCAAGACTGAGGTCCCATAGCAAAGCTCCATCTTGAGAGTCCCCTAAACCCAAGCCAAGCCGTTGGGCAGTAGCTGTCATATGCACCCTTTGGGCTGGAAAATACATGGTCAGTGGGTTTTTGGCTCTCAAAAGCAATAGGTGAAGTTGCAGACCCAGGGAAAAGCCTTCTACCTGGAAGCAAGGTGACTCCAAAACATCAGTTTTAATCCACTGTGATTAAATACTTTCCCCTGTAGGTACATCTAATAGCTCTTCAGCTGCCAGCAATGGCAACAAGTCAATTAAACCACTCCATTAATGTGTGATGGACTCCACCAGCCCCATCGATGGCTGCTCACCTGTTGCAGGGGACACATCCCATTTGTTTTTCTGGCAGAGGTGTGCAGTCCTGCTGCACAGACTCTGGATTTAACCTCACAAGCAGCCCCCCATGGCCAGTCCATGGCATGTGGAGAAGTCTGGGTTCCTCTATGCACATGTCTGGGGTAGGTTAATCCCAGGAACTGCTGGAAATTAGTTCTCCAGATACATTTGCTTCCGGGAAAAGCATTGGTGCAGGAAGGCAAGATCAGGTAGGGCTAGAGGGAGAAGATGAAATGAAACTCCTGAAGGGAGGAAGACAGGATTTCAGAGCTGTTTTGATACCAAATATGCTCATCCTGACAACCCTGGGGCACACATGGCTGTAAGCACCAGCAGGAGAGAGACTGAGTGCGTAAGAAAACTCCAGAGAGAAAAGGATATATGGGAGGGTAACAGGGTGGAGATGCGGGTTGACGGCACTTGGGAGCTTCCACACATCTGCTGGGAGCTGCTGTCCCACCAAAGCTGCAGATGGCACAATCACGTGGCCAGCAGCGATCCCAGCTGATGTTTAAAACATACAGCCCTCGGGTCACAGCTGTCAGCCTGAAAACACAAACTCAATGGATTTGAAGAGCAGACATCAGCTACAAAATACTCTGGCTTAAAAATTATAGGTGTATTTAGATACATTTAACCCTCACCAGCTGGCACCAGCCCGGCATTGGGTGGGAGGATGCTGGTGGTAAGCGGGGCTGGTGTGGGTTTTAGGGGACAGGTGCTGCTTTGGCGCATGGTGTGTTTATAGTGTTGTGTTATCCAGGGTCGTGGGGCTGGTGCAGGCAGCCGGGGTCCAACCCTCTCCCTCTCACCCACCACAGGTCTGCTTATCTACTTTGGCTACGGGATGTGGAACAGCACGTTGGAGATCAGTGCCCGGGAGGAGGCCCTTCACCAGAGCACCTACCAGCGCTACGACGTGGATGTCGACCCCTTCTCTGTGGATGATGGCTTCTCCTACGCTACCGAGGGTGAGGGCTACCCAGGCTGGGGTCCCTCTGAGGACAAGAGCTTCTCGTACCAGCAAATGGCAGGAGCAAAGGAAAGCCATCGGACGAGTAGCAGGTCGAAAAGCAAAGGCAGGCACAAACCGCCATCAGAGGCTCTTATTGCCAACGATGAGTTGGACTACTCGCCTGAGTAGCGGGGCGGGCAGCAGGACGCCGCACCCCCCAGCCCATGAGGAAGGGTGCCCGCGGCTCCCCTGTCCTGTCCCATCCTCCCCGGGTCCTCCACCACCACCCTGCTCACCTCTGGTCCTTGGGACACGCTCTGCAATTGACGTTGACCACGAACCAAACACACCCGTGGCCCATCCAGGCTCCACCAGTTGGGTCCCACTCTGGTGAATGCCAGCTGATCCCCTGGCACTGGTTGATCTCCCAGCACCAGCTGCTCCAGCGGAGGTGGTGGACTGGGAGATGTGCCAAACTGAGCGGGCATCGAGAGCTGGAAGGAGCCGCATGAGGGGACAAGACAAGTTGTCCCCAGGGAATGTCCGCCTGATGGCCACAGCAGTGGGATGCCACTCTTACATTTTTGGCACTTTCTTAGCACGTGTTTTTTCTTCTTCAAACCACCTGAAAGTAATAGCTGAGCCAGAGGGACATATGGGTAGGTAGGTATGAAATGGAGACGGAGAAACCCCTTCCGAGGGAGTAGCTCAGAGGTGGATCCAGGCATGTTGGTCCCATTACACAGCGTTTCCACGGCCCGTTCTGGTGCAAAGGGACTTGGTGCACACAACAGTGCAACACCCATGTCTGTCCCCACACCCCAAATCAAAGAATCACAAATACTGGGATTCAAAATTAGTTCGTGTCTTAATCAAACCTTGAAATCCCAGCACGGCCAAACATCCCAAGTCTGTGGTTGGGAGCCTGGTCCCATTTCTGGTCACAGGGAGGGCTGTGAGCCGCTCTTGTGCGAATGGTCAACAAGAACCACACGCCGTTTCTCTGAGCATCGCTGGTGTTAGGCTGGGCGGTGTTTCCACCACGTTGTGTCTTTTACAAAAATTACTACATTGTAATTCCCTCACAGCGCTCACTCTGGCCTCAGTGCTTCAGGGACGTGTCCCTGCCCCTGCAAAATAGCAACATCTGTGGGTCAGCCACATCTCGGCAGAGTTGGGCCTTGTGTGGCAAACAGAGAGGAGATAGCTGCTGAAATCTCCCTCCCTGCTGCCATCTCCACCTTGTACCATTTTCCCTGTTTCTGACCCTGGCTTGGTGGATGCTGTATGAAAAAATACTGAAATGCTGCTCATCCTATAAGTGTCCATATTTCAATCTGAAACTAAACAGAGCTGGTGACTCGCAGGGCAGAGGTGATCAGCAGGTTGACTTTTCTCATAGTTAAACCCTCTGGTATGGCCCGAGCATGGCCATGACCCCCAGCAGTGCCATCAGGTTCCCTGCCACCAGCATCCCTGCGGCACCATCAGCGGTGATGAGGTTTGATCACAGCCACCATCTCCCCCAGCACAGAGAGCAGCTGCACTGCTGAGTCAGCAATTAGCAGCAGGTCCAGTTCTGGAGCCCATCACCAACAAGCTTGGTTTAAAACACTGCAATGGAGGAACATCTTTTTGAATAAATAATAACCAAGGAAACACCCCATGAGACAGTGACACCCAGCCTCCCCCCAGATGCTGAAGGCTGCAGCTGGATCTGTCCCCAGGGCTCCCCCAGAGCATCCCAGACCAGTCCCCAGTACCAGGGGCTGTTGCTGGCATCCCAGGGGACATTTTAACATTGATGGGGGCATGATGCAGGATTTCCAATGTGTGATGCTGAGAACCATTAACACTTTGGTTTGCTGGATGATGCTCGGCCCCCTAAAACACAGTGCAGAGCTGGCCTGGTACCCTTTGCGGGTAAGCAGGCTATCAGGTGCAGGGGGTCCCTGGACCCAGACCTGTCCCCATCACTCCCAGGGCTCAAGGTCTCGAGGGAGACACTCTGTCCATGGCTGCAAAAGTTCCCCACCTGCAGCTCCTGTCCCAAACGGTCACAAACTACAGTCCTTTTACCAGAGGAGAAGAGCAGCTGATGCTGCAGATCTTAACCTACAGCACCCTGGGCAAGCCAAGGGAAGTTTGGCCTCTGCAAGGGCTTCAGGGTGGGAGCAAGGATTTGGCAAAAGGATCAAAAAGCTTTGCTCTGGCATCCCCTCCCACTGCCCACCCCTACCACACTTCTAGAAGCAGAAATCCTTAGTGTGTCCCACCAAAAAGCTGTTTGCAATGTGTGCACCACTCACGGGCCAGCTTGAGAAACCTTTCCGGCAGTGCCGAGCA
Source organism: Ibidorhyncha struthersii (assembly GCA_013398815.1). Classification (NCBI taxonomy): domain Eukaryota; kingdom Metazoa; phylum Chordata; class Aves; order Charadriiformes; family Charadriidae; genus Ibidorhyncha; species Ibidorhyncha struthersii. The sequence goes on from VZSZ01000668.1 coordinate 235,980, forward strand.
CTTCTTGCAAAGGTCACCTCTCACTCACGCTTGGCTGCTCTCGTCCTCGATGCCTTAGAAATACCCAAGAGAGATGGCACCTCGCAGGTCCGGCTTTACATTTTCAGGGAGAAAGATTGATGCTATTTTCCTACCAGCTCTTGTACTATACCGTATCCAAGGCAGTTGTCTTCATCCTGCTTCGCGCAGTATTTAGGCATCTGCTGAGCAACAAACTCATGCCCAAGTACCCTATCGAATCGAAACCTGTTATTCCTTTTGCAGCCTTAATCTCTTGCTAAAGAGCAGTTACCAGTACCAGTGTCTGTCGTCATGTCCGCTCTAGTTATGCCATGTAATTTGACAAGGGCTTGGTCCCTTGCTCTTTGACAACTGTAGGAACTGCTCCGTTGGATCCGTGCATCAAGTGAAGCCCTTGGGCTGCTTTTGTTCCCATTCACCCATCCTTCCCCTTCCCGGGGAAGGGCCGGGGCAGGACGGCTGTGCCATGTCCCCGGGACTGCTGGGAAACAACATTTGATGCCACCATCTGGTGCGGACCGGCTGCCCTCAGCCCTCGCTGTGGTGGTGGGTGGGAGCAGTACAGTCCTCCTGAGCCCACCACATCCCACCTAACGCTGCAGTGAAAAGAGAAGGCAGCCAAGCTGCTGGCTGGGGCTTGCCTGGCTCCCCCCACCCTGCTCCGAGCGGCAGCGCCTGAGGGACACATAGGTCTGGCCTCCGTTTGGGAGCTTGGGCGCTTTCCCTTGTAGCGGGCGTTGGGGTCTTCAATGGGCGCAAGCAAAAATTGCAACGGCCAAAACGTTGAGGCGTGTCCATCACCTCTGGGCATCGCTGGCCCTGGGGGGTGGTTTGGGGTGCTGGGAGGAGGTGCAAGTGCTTGTTTTGCTGTAACCCCAAAATCTAGCCTTTCCCCCTGGGTGGTACTCACACCCCTGGCCCATCAGGAGGACACAGTTGGAGCGGGGCCCAATGCATGATACGGACAGAGCATAAATACCTCAAACCTTCCAGACCGACTCTGTAAGATCTCAGTCCCTCCGTAAATTCACTCCGCACAGATATGACCACTCGGTACGAGGCCCAGCACGCCGGCATCCTCCACGCAGCAGAGAAATCACGCCCCGAACGACATGGGATGTTGTAAATCCAGCTTGTAAATGATCTTCACTTCGTTTTGTTCGGTCTTTCTGATGTATATCTTGCTTTTTTTTTTGCAGATGGTACTTTCTGGTGTAACAATTTTCTGCAGTTCTGGTATGAAATTGGTGTATTTGTTAAAAGAAGTTTGTTCTTTTTTTTTTTTTTTTTTTGGTTTTCAAAACACCATTGGTGTGTTGT
>VZSZ01000668.1:237338-253769 GCA_013398815.1 Ibidorhyncha struthersii
GTGGTTTCCAAAAGCCCATTGGTGCATTGTACAATGGGATCTTGTAGTGTGTCATGAGAAAGAAAAAAATTATGCAGATAAGTTATGGAGTGGTTTTTATTTTCAAATGATTGTGTTGTTGACAACTATACATATGATATATATATATTATCAAGATACTAAGAAAAGAAATCTAAATTTACCAAAATCTGTATATTTTAATAAATGCATAAAGCTTTATTGTGTGCCTTTACATTTAAAAATCAAACAGGAACTAATGGATTTTTAAAGAAAGCCAGAGACAAATGTGTCTTAGTATCAGTTTCCATAGTAATGTAAATCTTTTAAACGACTCAACCAAAAAATAAAAATAAAAAAAATTTCCCGTATAAATTCTGTTAAGTGACTCAGTAGCTGAAGGTCTGATATTTTTTCAACGCTAAATTGAAGCTAGAGAAGAACACATCTTGCCTTAAGTGCTTCAAAATTTCCTTTGTAGAAGACCCATTTCAGTGGGCTGACTTTGGTTTGACTTACACTGTTGTGAAAAAAATTATTATCAGTTTACACAATAAAAAATTATTATCAGTTTACACAATAAAAAAGAAAAAAAAAAAAAACTAAAGCCAGTGACCACAGGTTGACTATTGCAGTGCGAAGCCCCGGGGAGCACCAATGTCTTCGCATCTGCTCATGGTGCTGCCAGCAGCCCCTTTCCCCGGGGTAACTGAGGTGTCACAGCACAGTCACCCCCCTGCACGGGCAGTGGGGCCATAGGGAGGCAGGCATCGCTCAGAGAGCCACCACTGCTTCTCCCCTTCGGGTGCCCAGGGCCACCACTGTCCCCTCCCTCCTGTTATTCCTGTTGTTTAGGGAACGGGGAGGCTGCCAGGCACGGTCCCCATGATGGGGAGCTATAGCTGGTCCTGGTGGGACCAGGGAGGTCTCCACTGGGGCATCAGGGACCACCACCTCCACACCAGGGTGACCACCAGAGCTCACGCTCACCACTCCACAGCTGATACTAGGCGTGGTGTGGAGCGGTTTTTCCTATAAGAAGAATTATATTTGACTGTTTTGAGGCTCCGGGTCAGCAAACGAGCACCAAAAAGCCTTCAAGAGCCAGCAATGCTGCAGCCAACCCAGCCCAGGAGAACCCTGTGGGGGAGTGGGGTGTTCTTGGGGCATGCAAAGCAGGTATTTCAGCTTTGATCCTTTAAAAACTAGAAAAGTTTAATGTTCTTTGTGCTTCCTTCAGACACTTCCCCTCTGCGGTGCCAGCACTAATATCCTGTCCCATTCTTGGCCCCGTCTCCTCGCACCCCATGGTTGCAGGTGTCCATTTCCACCGTGGCTGCTCCAGAGTCGTTTTGCTTTGTTTGGATTTTTCTTCTTTTCCCTGAAATAAAGCATCTTCCTTCCTCCAAGCAGCTTGCCCAGAGCCTTTTAAGGGTTGGATTTGGGATCAGCTGCTGGTAACCTGTGACAGTGGGCAGGGTGAGCAGAGCCCCAGCACCAGCCCCCAGTGAGAGTCCCCAACCCCGCGCACCTGAAGATGTCAAGTTGCAGCCCAAGGGTGTGGGCAGCAAAAAAAACATAAACGCTGCCTGGTAGTGCTCATTCCTCATTGGAACATGCACCTCTGCCCACACTCCTCCAGCAACACCAACACTTTGCCACCTACCGCCCCCCCCCTCAGGCTGAGAGTGTTGGGGTTGTTCAGTCTGGAGAAAAGAAGGCTCTGGGGGGACCTTATAGCCCCTTCCAGTACCTAAAGGGGACCTACAGGACACCTGGGGAAGGGCTTTTTACAAGGGCTGATCTCCAGAGGTCCCTTCCAACCCTGACGATTCTGTGATTCTGTGATTCTGTGCTCGTCTAAAGCCACAGGCAGCGGGGCACAATCCACAATCCCCGGGCAGCCTGCACAAGCTGGCACATCTGTGCACCACCCCTTTGCCCGTGGCACCCGCACATCAATGGCAGCACTTGTAGCGTCTCTCGGGCGCATACAACAACTGCCTGTGCCCTGCCCGTGATGTAATGGGCACAAGTGTCCTGCCGCCGGCCCCGCGCCGCTGCCCGCCTCGGGTACATTGTATGGGACGGCAGCGATGCAGAGCCCACACAACGGAGACGCATCCAAGACTGCTCAGTCTTAAAGGCAGATGCTGGGGTTGCGTGTTGAAGCTGGAGGGTGCTGCACGGGCAGCCGGGGCCATGATCAGCCTCTCCTGGAGCCTCCTTATTCACTCCTTATAAGTGTTCCCCCACCTTGGCTTCCCACATGGAGGAGGCAAGGTGTGCGAGCTGCAGCATCCTTGCCCACGATTCTCCAACTGAAGTAGACCAAGAAGAAAGGACAGTTCCTAATCCACCTTGTTTTCGAATTCTTCTCCACCACCCCAAACAATTTGGTTGGTCCTCTCCTCTGCTTGCTCAAACTCCTCTCCTCCTACACACAACTCCTGGACTCTTCCCCTTGGCCATGTCTGAACAGCGGCTATTCCCCTTTTCCTGCTCCTGAGGCCTGGCTTACACAAATTGTTTGAACTGAGTTAACAGCTCCGGGAACAGATGGGGTTTTGTATCAACGTAATTAAATTGCTACAGCCTCTGGTAAGGACAGAGTCAGATCTTGGTCTTACATGTTTTTAATCAAAGAGAGTGATGACCCCAGATCAGACTCTTATTTTAGATGAAACACTTCCAGCAACGCGACTTCTCAACTTCAGCACGGCCAAGCAGTGCTGGGGGTGTATCTCCCCCACCTCAGTGGGTTTCTAAGTCTCCCTGATGCAAAGAGTACTGCGAGTCGGTACCACTGGTTCAAGCTGCTGTCAGGAGCATTGAAAGAAAAAATGGATAAGACAGCAGTCAGTACCATGCAGGAAGATTACTCATATTTTAAATATTCCCCCCCCAAAAAAACAAAAGGCCCACTTAATTCAACAGCAGAGCAGAATCTCTCATCCCAAACTGCTATTAAAAAAAAAAAAAAAAAACAATAAAGCTCAGGTTTTGTCTACTNGCTATGGAAACACACAGGAAGGAAGGAAAAAAAGAAGCCAGCGGTTGCAGGTACTCTGTTATTTATTGTACAGTATTTCACTGAAAGTACAAAGGCATCATCAGTATTCACCAGAACTGCATTGTAACAGGTACATTATACTGTGTGTTAAAATGTGCTACTTTAATGAGGCAAGTCAGAACACAAATTTAGAGGAAGAAAGGAAGGAGTTCAAAAAAATGTAAAAATACATTTTTAGTAACTGATCTGTACAAAGAAAAACAAATAAACAAACAAGAGTGCGGGGATTAGAGCCCCCAAAGTCATTTAAAACTATATAAAAAGGCACTGTTATCGACCATGTAATTAGGACCTTTGGGTTTCATTTCCTTCATACTGATGACTGTGGGGGTGGGGGAAATGCTGTTACTAAAATGATCAAACTCATACAAAAGTATTTACAGAGAAAGGCAGAAAAAATTCCCCTACTCTTGTTCCAAAAGAGAAACATTTGCCCGGTTGGAGAGTACAGCCTTCCTCCCTACCTTCTCGCCCAAACCGTGCCAAAGCAGTGACCTTGAACAGGGGAAAGCAAATAGCGACATGGTGGGAGAAGCTGCCAGAGTCCTTCTAACAATGGGAAAGTGTCTCTCTCATTTCTGTTTTATTGCTTTAAACTCTCCTATAAGCAGGGGAGCTAGAAAATAAAATAAAAATGCTAAAACCCACATGACAACCCCAAACCATCTGAGTCATCCTGGCTACAAGAAGATGGGGCAGGTGGTGAGGACAAGTTGGGGAGGACCAAGAGGTAGGGCTGGCTGGAGCTTTCTTTCTAGAAAAGGGGGGGCAGAGATGGGGACAACAACGCTTCAAACTACCAGACGTTTGTGCTGCTTTTCTAAATCTTCCCCTGGGAGCCTGACAGCGATGTGTGTCAGTAGAAGCAAACCCAGGGCACACAAACCCACCAGCCAGAGCATCCGACAGCAGCCGTGGGACATCCCCAGGACGCTTACACGTGAGCGCTCTTCGCGTGGGTAGGGGAGCTGGATCCCGAGGCGTAGTAGAAACGGTTTTCACCGAACGTCTGGGCATCTCCCGAGCAGCAGACAATGACGCAGCCGCCGAAGAGGCAGAGGGCAGAGCCGATCCAGCCCGTGTACAGGGAATAGCCGAAGCTCATAATGGTGGTCTCGCGGTGGGCGCACACAGGAAACCAGATCGTCGCAACGACGCCGCACATGGCTGGGGAGAGATGGAAAGGAAAGGTTACTCCAGCATGTAAACCCACCGCGGGGACACAGAGCTTGGCAAAGGGGAGGGAAGGCTCTGCAGGACAGGGGACAGGGAGGAAACCCATCCCTTCTCCCTTGCGGTCCCACGGTGGGACCCAGGAGCATCAGCATCAGGACTTGGTCCAAGAGATCACCAAGCAGGAGGCAGCGTGGGAGCCTCGTGGGGAGAGAGATGAAGAGAGAACAGCCATCTCTCAGGCACCAACGAAAAAAAAAACAAAACAACCACTGCTTGACACAATCTGATATATTTATTACAAGGGAAACAGATTTGTTCCCTAGAAATATCTTTAAGGGGGAAGAATCAAAGTCGTCCCTGAAATTGGTGCTCTGGAGAGCTGCAGAATTAGGAATAAATTAGATAAAGAAGCAAGACCACAAAAGCCATACGCATTGGTGAGGTGGTAAAATCGGTGGCCTAAAGTCAACTGGTTTAAATCGCTATTTCTGCGTGAACTCACGTGCTGTGTCCTTAGCACGTCAGGTCTGATTGTCCTCAGGTCAATCAGCATCACCGCAGTTGCTTTACTGAACGGTCACATAAACATTAATGAAATATCCCGGCACTTAGCAAGACGGAGCAGGGTTTATAAAATACAAGCAGATAATGAGCAGGGACAAAATAAGCAGCAGTACAGCATTGTTGGTTTTTTTTTTTTAGAGAGAAGGAAATGTCTCACAACTCCGGAAAGCAGATTCCACTTCCCTGTGGAAAATTTCTCTCCATCAGGTGATGGGGACAAACCCAGCAAGGCTCTCCAGAAGCCTATTGAATTGAATAGAAATGGGACCTCATCTGAAGGGAAAACGGTATTTTACCTAGAGTCTCCAGTGGGTCAAAAAATGACTGAGGACTGCAACTTTTGCTTGAAATTCCATCGTTTTTCTCCACGGAAAGCAGGAAGGCTGCGGCAGTGGTGCTGTGAGGGCTGCTAGGCAGTTGACATGTGAAGTAGACACCCTCAGGACAGTAAAGAGGGTTCAAATGCAGCACTTAGCAGGCAGCCAGGCTAGAGATCAGGATGTTTTCGGTGTGCAGCACACGCGCACGGTTTGCCCCAAGCAGGGAGAAAACACGTGCCCCGCATTATCCTTGCGCTACACAACATCACCCTCGCTGCCCTCACTAAGGGTCCTACCTCCATCCTGTAAAGTCCCCACGTGCACTGAGGGCAACAGGAGTCGATGGTGTTAATCACCTCGCAGGAGCAGGCCCTAAAACAACACTCCTTTATGGCCTGTACATCTGAGAAGAATGAATCTGTCAATATTTGCTTGCCTCCGGGACAAGCTGTGCAGGAGTCCATCCTTGTGGCCATCAGAGAATCAGAGCAAAACAATAACAGAACCGTGGCAGCATTACAGATCTCCACCGACCGCGTTAAAAGGTATCCGGAGGCAGTGTCAAAAAGTTAAGGTTGCAAGAGGGGGAAAAAAAGGGGATGAGATTAAAAATAAAATTGTTTGGTTAAAGAGGAGAACAAACCATAGCTCCTGGCTGGTACAGCAGAAAACCCATCCCCAATAGCTGCAGTTATTGTGAGAGAAAATATTTTCTTATGGAAAAGAGAAGAACATTTGAAGGATGCTAATAAAGCCAGTAATAATTTTGGGCCTCCTCAAAGCAAGGACCCTGCAGCTTTGGAAGAAATTTTTGGAGAAGGCAGGGAAGGGAGAACAGCATTTCTCCTGCGTGTGGATCCGTCCTGCAAACAGCTCATGGGATTTAAACCAAAAATGTATCAGTTGGGAATAAGCAAAGCATTTTAATGGGCTCCGGAAAAAAAGCTCCTTTGTTGTCCAAAAAGACACAATCATCTTTTCTTTTTCTGTCAGCAGTAAATATATATATATATTTAGGTCCATAGACTGTAAGAGCCTTATCTATCCAGACCCTCCCCCACAATACAGGACTGAAGAAAACACTTGCACTGGGGTGAGAAGAGCTCTCAGGGCCACTAACACAATAGCATCCCTTGTGCATGTGGCTGAACTACATGTAAAACCACCTTATTTTAATGCTGACAATACTAGAAAGCTGTGGAACACAAGCCAAGGACTATGCATGGGTCAGTTTGACCTCTCTGTCTTCGGAGGCTACCAGCTGCCGTCAGTCACCAGTGACCCCGTCGCTCAGCGAGAGGGACGCCCTGAAACAGGACTGGATTTCATCGCTCTGCGTAGATTAGATTGGGCTGTAAATCCTCTGAGAAGAAGCGAAAAGGGTGGTCTGCACTTGCAGTATTTCTTGGTGAACTCAAATTTTGGTCTAGCTGTATCACAGCGAAAGGCTGAGGAAAAGTTGATTTGCCAAGAAACTCAAAGGGATTGGAAAAGGAGTCTTAGGGCAAGTCTCAAGTACTGAAATAGCTGCCTACAAGGACAAACTCTTTGAATCGAAATTGTTACCCCTTTTCTTTTGTGCTGATGCTGAGAGACTCTTTGCCTCTCCCTAAATAGGAAAGTCTTCAGGTAGTAGAGCTGCTGTAGGAGATACCATCTAGCAGAAAAGGAGAAGAAAGTCTGCAAACAGAAGGAATATTTTCTATTAGACCATCTACATTAGCTGGAAAAACGGGATGTTTTGGGGCACACAGATACTGGAAAGCTTGCCTGCTTTTTGCAGGCAAATCCTGTAAAAGCCACTGCCTCTGCCTGCAAAAATCATCTCGTTAATAGGTGGTATGGCTGTCCTTACTCCGTCAGAGTGCTGTGAGTCCACAGGGACACATCCCAGGCTCCCAGCGTTTCTAAGTCCTTTTTGACGATGGACTTGCCGTGGCTCAATCCTTTGAGCTCATACTCTTAATATTCTACATCACAGGCGTATTGCAGTCCGAGGGAAGTACCCATAGAGAAGAAGCACAGAAGGTGCTCGGGGAGGTGGGGGAGACAGAGACAGATTACAGCAACTCAAGGGACAGTGAGTCCCTGCCAAATTCCTTAACAGTAACTTAAAGGCTTTCTGCAGAAGAAAGAATCCTTCTCTTTCATAGCTAAATTTAATCATTCCGAGTTGCTGACTCGAAGTCACATGGATTTCTCTTTCAAAGCATTTGGTTGAAATAATAGATATCCATGATTATTTGTTTTTTCAACGTTCAAGGCAATCTTTTTATCTTGATATCTATGGTTTTACAAGTAAATCTCGTGCAGTGTCCAGAAAAAAAAAATTAATATCCTTTATTTAGTATACAATAGCTAATACGGCCATTTTGCAGTAGCAATTGCCAATAACGAATGTATTTTTCATCTGTGTTTTCCAGTGTTTCGAGTCCCTCACCTCCATTAGGAAAATGCCCGCCTGGTTACCAGCACGGGGTCCCCCGAATTAGTATCAACAACACAGGATGGGCCAGGGTTTTTCCATCAATGCTAGCGTATGAGATGTTTTCTTACTGGCTCAGAGCAAACTTCTGCTGACGGTTGTTTTCGGCAATAAATCAATTCTCTCGGACAGATAGGATCAAGCAAAGACATAAATACATCAGCAGGCAGGATAGGAGGGTGCGCTCACAGGTTGCACTCTGCAGCCCGCTATTATCAGCGGACAGAAAAATCAATGGAATATCTGAGCCCATAGTTTTCCTGGCAAGTTTTCAACTTTTCCTTTTTTTGTTGTTTGGGTTGGTTTTTTTTCCCGCCTCACACTGTTTCGACCCCTGTTTTCCTTTTTAATAAATCCCAGTGACAAACTGCCATCCCTTCCCCGAGCAACAAGTGACGTTTGGCCGTGGGGCCAGCTCCCCTGATCACATCTCAGCTATCTGTTTCTGCTGTGTTAGGGAGCGTTTGGGGGTTTGTTTTCTTTTAACCAGAGCTCTGGGAGTTGGTTTCCACTTAGAGGAAAAGGCTGGAACCCATGCGACTAGGGAAAACCACAAACGAAAGTTCAGTGGCCAGAGGGTACATAAGAACAGTCCAGGGCATATTACTTCTAGAATATAATTAATTTTACATCAGTATTGTGTTTTTCGAGGCCTGATTCATGCTTATTAAATGCTCTGGGATAGTAACACCTCATTTTGCAAATAGCAGATCATTAATCAGCTTAAATAATGTCAAAGTCCCAAGCTCTGTACATTATTCTTCTTCCGAAGGGACTGTCTTGCTGAGCAGCCCGGAAAAATTTGGCGTTTGAACAATAAATGTGGGTTGGTTTGTTGTTTTGTTGGGTTTTTTTAAAAAACACACTTAAGAGCAAAATGAGCTTATTCATTCTTCATTTGTGATGTGACAAAAACAGCATTATTGTAATTGTGACTAAAACATTGTGACCAGGCTGCTGTTCCCAGCCCAGATCATTCAGGACATCAGTGACACGAGCAAACCACTTCACCTGCGGATGCTTCAAAACTCACAGGGGTAAAAATCCGTAAGAAGTCCGAATCCGACTCAAAGAGCAGTCGCCTGCCAGCGTCTGTGTAAATACACATTTCCTTTCCTCACAGGATCTGCTTAGTGGGAAAACCACATTCTGAGGCAGAGAGGAGCCCGGCTTACGGAGGACCGCAGCCTCTCTCCTCCATCCTCTTATATCTGTTCTCCTCCCTGCTGTTACCCTGCAGTGACACCAGGATGGGACAGTGGCACACAAGACCCCAAACCCCTGGTGCAACGCTGCAAAGTACGGGATTTCACTTATTCTAATGCAGCGTTACCCAATACCACCACTGCAATTTGTTTGCCGCATGTTCTGGTCCTGTAATATCTGCTGCTCTTTGGAGAAGCAGATTTCGGGGCGATATTCTCGCCTCCGCGACTGCAGCCGTGCAAACAGGGCTGATCTACAGCACCGTTCTCGTGACTGGAACTGAAAACTCATGTTTGTTTGCGATGAAGTGCAGCTCCGCTGGGCCTCCCCCATCCCCGGCAGGGGAAATCCGGCAGAGCAGACTCCTCCGGCCCTAAAATTTCATTCACAGGCAGAAAAAAAACCCCACTTTTTCTTTCACTTTGCCAAGCCCAAATACATGACTTAAGGTTTTGGGACAGGGATGAAAGCCACATTACAACAGCTGTCTAACGTGGCTGTTCATGATCGGTATGTCCTAAACAGGCCCTATAATGCTTATTTTAGGATTTCCAGCAGTGGCAACATGCCCTTAAACCCCACAGATGCTAAAAGGGCCCCTTGGTTTCAGTCCCTTAGATTTGGGATGTATTGACTCGTACTATCTGCTTCTCACCAAGGCACCAGAGGAAGGACCGCTTGCAAGGAAGGAGCATCCAGAGGACGGCCCCTCCGAGTGTGCAGCTATATCCAGTGCCCACTTGAAAAAAAAATACGGAGAAGAAGAAAGAAGACGGGCATGATGTCAGCGCGGGCTGCCAGCGACCAGCAAAGCCACACAAAGAGGCCACTTTCCCTCACCCCTCCTCCTCTGCCACGCAGACGGGTAAAAACAAGGCACCGCAGCCTGTTGCTGAGATGACGAGGCTTCAAGAACATGCAGGTGTTGCACTGGGGACAATGAGCTCCACAGTCTGCGCTGCTCAAAACAATCTCCACTGCGGGCATGGAGAACGGGAAGAAATTCCCAAGGGAACTTGGAGGCCAAGGGCAAAGCTGGGCAGAGGGGGTTGGGAGGCACAGGGGACATGCCATCCCTGTTCGCAGGTCCATGCCACCTCCCTGCTCCCTCCCCTGCTGTCCCCACAGCACCAGCACCTCCTCAGCCGTGGAGTTCCCCTCTCACACACCTCAGCTTACTTTGACCTGGCTGCATCTGCGATGCTCAGGGAAATTTGGAGGTTATCCCTGTAAGCAGCTTGGGAGTTTTGCCCCTTTTCCAAAAATAGCACCACTTTCCACAGCAAACCAGCAAAACTAGCTGCCTGTGTGAGACCACTATCACCCTCCCGCAGACACAGGCAGTGACCGTCCCCGAGGAGCGTCGCAAGGCAACGCACAGTAGGGTTTCTCAGCCCTCCCCTTTTTGTCCTGCCTCCTGTTTTTGTCTTCCCTCTCCTATCTGTGCCCTTTGTTCACCCCACCGACTGCAGTGATGCTGGAGAGCTTCAGGGTCAGCCCAGCCTGGGCAACCATCCTTTCAGGTGAACATGCTCAACCAGCCTGCACCGTGCTGTCCTGGAGCGGAGGAAGACCTCCGGCTCTCCACACATGGTAGGCGCCTTACCCAGGAGGATGATGAGGATCCCTCCCAGCTGGGACCGCCGGTACTTGGCAGCTCCAGGCTCGTGGCCCATCCGAATGCAGGGTAAGACCGTTATCAGCAAGAAGATAGCGGGAAGACCCAGGACAGAGGCGGCGATCATCAGTGCTCGACATGCTTGGACGTACCCTGTTGGCAAGGCAAGGAAAGAGGATTTTGATTGTTGGGCACAGGAGAATCATAGAATGGGTTAGGTTGGAAGGGACCTTAAAGATCATCTCATTCCAACACCCCTGCCCTGGGCAGGGACACCTCCCCCCAGCCCAGGTTGCTCCAAGCCCCGTCCAACCTGGCCTTGGACACCTCCAGGGATGGGGCAGCCACAGCTGCTCGGGGCAACCTGCGCCGGGGGCTCACCGCCCTCACAGGGAACAATTGCTGCCTGATATCTAATCTAAATTTGCCCTCTTCCATGTTACCCCATGTCCTATCGTTACGCTCCCTGATAAAGAGTCCCTCTCCAGCTCTCCTGTAGGCCCCCTTGAGATACCAGAAAGCGCTATAAGGTCTCCCCAGAGCCTTCTCTTCTCCAGACTGAACACCCCCAACTCTCTCAGCCTGTCCTCACAGCAGAGCTGCTCCAGCCCTGGGATCATCTTTGTGGCCTCCTCTGAACCCGCTCCAACAGGTCCATGTACCTCTTGTGCTGAGGTCCCCTTTCTGAGAGCCTTTGGACAAAGACTCCTGTTTGATTAGCTCCCAACACCTGCATGGAGTACGGGAAACATGTTCAATCCTTTGTGTAAACAATTAAGACACGGAGACTGCAGTACAGTGGTTAATGCATGAACATGGGTTGCGCACGCTCAAAATTTTCCAACGAACAAGCGGCACTGCCTGGAAAACACAAGCTCTTCCCAGCAAGACACTGAGAAATCACGGAGCTGGGAAATACAGGAAGGGAAGGTAGGAGAAACAACTAGGAAGGAGTTTTCCTATATCTTTTCACAGAGGGAGCTTTGGTTAGATCACAAGAATTTAAAGCATTAAAGAGCAGCTTTCTGTGAGCGGAGGAGGTCCGCAGTCATCCAGAGGGCTGAATAGTTGAAGACCCGTTACTGAAACATGCAGGTCCATGAGATACCACCACCAGCTGCCCTGAGGAGCCGAGGGCTGTTGACCTGGGAGGAGGAGGGATGCTCGGCAATCCCAGCCACATCCCCATGCTGCAGCTCAGGAGTCCAGCCTGGTTTCAGAGGAGCCCTGTGGCTCGAGGTGACCGCTGGCACAGCTCTTCCTGAGGGAGAAGAAATGACTGCACCTTGCAGAGCTGCTTGAGTACCCATAACCATGGGCCGTGTTATTCCTCTGGGTCCCCACAGACATCACGGGATTCCCTGGCATTTCATCAGGTACCACCCCGCTCCCGCCTGCCCCTGTGCAGCACCAGCAGCCTAACACAAGGCAGGGAGGAAGGACAGGGGACGGGGACTGTGGCTGTGCTGGGCAGGGAGGTGACTTTTCTACCACTCTGTTCAGTTCTACGTATAATAATGTATCAAAAATGACATATTTTAATATATATTGTGTATATATAATTTAATTTTAATATATTGTATATAAAATTTAGATATACTATATAAAGCCTATACATAAATAAATAAAACCAGGTCATCACTTGCATGCAAAAGAAAAAAAACGAGTGTCAGGTTTGCTCCGTTGCCTGGTGAGCCTCCAACAGCTCCTGGGGCAGTTTCAGCAGAGCAAATATGCTGCCTCTCTTTCCCCTCTTATTAACAAAATGAAGCTGCCCCATGCAGACATGGAGATTTGTGATGCCTCAAACAATATCAGCACAAAGGGGCCTCAAGCAAGTCCCGCTGACATACAGATAAGGCACCAGGAATGAGGACTTCACTGTTCCTGGAAAGGCAGACTCTGTGTATATTGAAATGTGCTTGATTTTTTCAAGAGGAAACTTAAGAAAAAATGTTACCTGGGGAGTTCAGGGCAAAAAATGAGACCCTAAACAAAGGAGGTGGCAGTGCCCAGTGTGGTTTCTGTGCAATCAGTTCCGATTAAAGGAGAATACAAACACGCTTATTTTAAAGACTTGACTGAGGCAATAAAAGACTCTAAATACATTTCAGTTATCAGGCACACCAGGATAAATTTCCCTCTCATGGAAAGCTGTGGGTACCAAATGGGTTACAAGCAGAAGCATCATGTTTTGTGATTTGTTTCTGCTGGAGAGAAGCGTTGCTTTCTGCTGCTGGAAGACCTATTTACCTATTCATTAAACTTCATTCAATAATGTTTCTTTGGGGCAAGTCTTTTCTCCATCTTCTGTGCTGGATCATATTGAACAAATAGGAAAGCAAATCTACTAAAATAGAAGTATACACACACAGAGAAAGGGAGAATAGGAGCTAGTCTGAGAGATTCAGTATTGCTAAGCACGACGTGGTACAGACCAGGCTCCGCAACAGAGAGAAACTCAGGAATAATCTTTCTGACCTCTTGTGAAATTATTTTCACAACAGTTTTTGAATAAAGAAATAAGGAAACATGAAAGAAAACTACAAGGAATGGTTATTTCTACCCTGCCAGCTTTGGCAGAGGCATCTCTGGCGTGCTGAAGAGGTGCAGTCTGAACTACAGCAGAACAAAGAAGCACTACAGAGTTAACAGCGACCGAAACAGGTAAGATCGTTAACTGAACTTACAGGGACAAGACCACACAAGACTGTGGCAGGTTTAAATAGCTCAAAAGATGTACTAATACTGACAAAACACCTTGCTTAATTTTTGCTTTGCAGTAAACTAGGTGAAAATTGCTATATAATTAGAAAATACCAAGACAAGTAGTTACATCTGTTTGCCGTGTAAAAGTTCTGTCTTGCCTTAGAACATGTGGGAAGCACAAGGCCATCAAGACTAATGATGATCTTCCAAAAGATTAAAAGCCATAGCAGCATTAATAATAGATGCTAAAAGATTCATTATACTCTAAATCATTTTAAGGAGTAAAACCATAACACTTGTAATAGTCCATCTCGTCTCAAAGCAAAACTTGAAACACTATATTATACCTTAATATACCACACGTTTTGCAATGCAATCTAGACACAACACGTGAAAGGAACAGCGAGCGTTTGCGAAGAGTAATGATTAAACATTAACTGGACTTTAATAGCCACACATGGTACCTGGGTACAATTAAAACCAGGTATGATTTAATGAGAATCACGTTAAGAGCTATCATTCACATTCTTCAGCGTATTTCATGGACCATCTCCTGCGCTGATGAAGTTGAAGGAGCTTTGCCACCAATTCGTCCCGCAGCAGGACCTGCCCCGCTCGGAGCAAGGCTTGGCTCCTCGCCTCCGGGTGGGAAGGGGGTGGCCGGGGGCCCACGTACCTGGCAGTATGAGGATGTCCACGAGGGGCTTGCAGTGATAGAGACCTGTCGCCATGACACAGTCTGCCCACAGCCCCTTGGATCCCAGCTCATCCATTTTCCTGCAGGTGGTAATGGTGTAGCCGCAAGTCACCACCCAGTCGTTGGTGGCCGTTGCCACAACCACCCCGATCCACCCTATGAAACTGCAGACAAATCCAGCCAGGTGCAAGCAGGTGGCCACCATGTCGATCCCTTGGTGGGACGAGCTGGAGAGGAGAGCACCCGCAGGGGTTGAGCAAAGCCGGTGGGTGAGCTCCCTGCCACGGATCCCGGGTGCTGGGACCTTCTGCGGGCTGCGAGCAGGAGGGACGGGGGTTTGGTAGGACGGACGACGTCCCTGGTCAGGCGCTGCTGCAGGCACTCGGCTGCCTCTGCCCAGCTCCCTCCCTGGGAGGGGTTAGAGCTGCCTCCAGCCCCATAACGCATGGGAGGAGCGAGCGGGGAGCCCCAACTTCTGCCAGTTCATGGAGAGAGTCGGAGGGGAAGGGGGGTGTGGAGAGGAGGAGACGCAGAATTACTCCCACCCACGCTTGAGAAACAAACCAGACTGCTTTATTCAAATGCAAACAGCCGGACTATTGAAAATATAGCATCAAGGGAGAAAAATTAAGGCAGTGTTTTCGAGCTGAAGGCAAATGATCACACTGGTACCTCTTCATGGAAAGACGGGGCAAGAAACGGGGTGGACGGAGTTACTCAAGAGGTGGAATTGAACATCTCATCAAAGCCACCAGCGCAGCTGCAGTAAATGGACAAAATCAGCCTTGCGTCTTTCCTGATGTTTTCAGTAACTGCAAAAACATGAAAGACCCATCATGGCATTCTCTGCTTGCGCCTGGGTTTTCAGAAGTGTTAACTAACACTCACGGAGTCGTAAATATGTTTAACAGCACCTCATTTCCACTTGTGAATGCTAAAATGAAAATGAGCAGCTTTTTACTCAGACTCATTACGGGTGTAAATTTTAGTCTACTTGACAGAACGAGGAGCAGCCTCCTTCAAAATGTCAAAATAAAAGAAATAAATAAAACCCACCCTTCACAGCCTGTCCTGCATCAAAGGGAAACAAGCAGGCAGGATATTTTCCTAATTTTACTTTGCCTTTTCCCAAACACGTGTGAGTCACCGGGCGCCAGCGCATCCCCAACGAAACGCCACCGCCGCGGAGCCTCCCGCGGGGGAGGTTTGGATCCGCGGGGATGAGACGTGCGTGGGGAGACCACTAGCGGAGAGCGGCCGCGCTGCAGCGGGCAGGGAGAACCCGGCAAGAAACGGCGGAACCACGGATTTTTCATTCCCAGAGCTGTTAGTGGAAAAAAAAATAGAATACTGGAAGCTACACGCCAAGGGTTAAGGTGACGGGAAATAAATCTATCCCGCTCTTCATCCAACAGTATTTTTTCCCATTCTTTAGTAAATAAAGTGAAAAACACGAAGAATACCATCCTAAGATTCATTTGTCCCACAGAATCATAGAATGGTTTGGGTTGGAAGGGACCTTGAAGATCATCTCGTTCCACCCCCCTGCCCTGGGCAGGGACACCTCCCCCCAGCCCAGGTTGCTCCCAGCCCCGTCCAACCTGGCCTTGGACACCTCCAGGGATGGGGCAGCCACAGCTGCTCGGGGCAACCTGCGCCAGGGGCTCACCGCCCTCACAGGGAAAGTTTTTTCCTAATATCATTCTAAATCTGCCCTCTTCCAGTCTAAAACTGTTACCCCTTGTCCTATTGCTACACTCCCTAATAATGAGTCCCTCCCCAGCTCTCCTGTAGTCCCTTCAGATACTGGGAGGGGCTCTAAGGTCTCCCCGGAGCCTTCTCTTCTCCAGGCTGAACACCCCCAACTCTCTCAGCCTGTCCTCACAGCAGAGCTGCTCCAGCCCTCGGATCATGTTCCTTAGGTTCAAAATTCAAGGACATGAGGCCAGTTTTGTTTTGCCAAAGCTTCATCTGAACACTGGAGTTACTATGTAAATAGTTGAAAATAACCTTTGAAGAGAAGCTTTTATAATAAATACAAATTTAAGGAATTGTTTTCACATTTGTTTTATATTGTTGGTGACTCCTTGCCTTCTTTCTGTACCTGGTTTATGGTATTTTTGTGAAGCCACGCTGCCACCAACTTTCACCATCTAATTCCACCTTTCTACATATCTTATTCTTCTACTGCACCCACTTCAGGTGGAGCAAGCTGTTACATCCAACCACCACTTTCATGTTGTCTAGAGTTTGGTTCTAGATGGATTTGGGACTTGGGGGTGTTGGTGGATGAGAAGCTCAACCTGAGCCAGCAATGCGCACTATGCAGCCCAGAAGGCCAACTGCATCCTGGGCTGCATCAAAAGAAGCGTGGCCAGCAGGGCGAGGGAGGGGATTCTGCCCCTCTACTCTGCCCTCGTAAGATCCCACCCCACTCCAGCTCTGGAGCCCCCACCACAGGAAGGACACAGACCTGTTGGAGCGGATCCCAAGGAGGCCACAAAGATGATCCGAGGGCTGGAGCAGCTCTGCTGTGAGGACAGGCTGAGAGAGTTGCGGGTGTTCAGTCTGGAGAAGAGAAGGCTC
>VZSZ01000668.1:253782-276123 GCA_013398815.1 Ibidorhyncha struthersii
CAAGGCCAGGTTGGACGGGGCTTGGAGCAACCTGGGCTGGGGGGAGGTGTCCCTGCCCAGGGCAGGGGGGTGGAACGAGGTGATCTTCAAGGTCCCTTCCAACCTAAACCATTCTATGATTCTATGATTTAATCTTTCCCCAAACAATATTCCTTCTTATTTATTATTCAGGAGACAAACTTGTCATCTCTCGAGCAAAACTAGTGTTGTTCCACTTCTTGGACCATGCAACTGCGTCAGACAGATCATGCGTCATCTCCTGAATTTGGAAGGAGACAAGCTGACAAATGAACACGTTCCCGCCTCTCCCCTTCGCTGACTCAGTTTGGATTTTTTCAGTCTAGCATTTCCTCCATGTAATTTTATAGCATTCCATAAATTAAACATCTGATGTTTGTATCAATTATAAATGCAATTAGTTTAATACTGCTTTTTGATGAATACCAGGCGTAACGATCCTTAACCGCTTTGGGATGACTGATCCCAACCTCTGTCGTCTAACAATGCTGTCACCACACAGTCCTCCGGCGTTTAAAACCCACATATATTCTCTAAATTACACTAACACTTAGATTTCTAATGTGTTTCAAGCGTTTTATTTTTCTTCGAAGTACCAGAAAATTTGATTTCTAATGTATTTCAAGCGTTTTATTTTTTCTTCGAAGTACCAGAAAATTTTGCAACATCTTGATATCCCATTCCATCCCAGAGGGGAGATTAGCAGCATTTGACATGGAGATAGTGCAGGCGCATCCTAATCCACAAACCTCAACTTTTTAAAATGCTGCGGGGTATGAATTCGCCGGCTGCGGACACATGCGACCAGAATTCGGTCTCCTCCGGTTACAGTTTCTTCTTCTTCTTCTTGCGCTGCCACGTCTTCCTTCACAAACATGTTTGTCGAGGAGCGCGCAGCAGCTCGACTGGCGAGAAGTAAATTTCACAGGTCAGTAAGTGGCACTGTTCAGCAGTACTCGATCCGCTCTTTGATGTACTTGATCAGAGTTCGAATTATTTCATTAATGTCGAGAGGGGCAAGGAACATTTACTATTTTGTCATGGTTATAAATAACACCGCCAATATTTAAGCGGCTATAAGTACGCTACAAGTGAAGGATGATTCGCAAAATCATTAAAATAAGAAACAAAGAAGAATGACTTCCCAACTATATGCTACATAAACTGATGCATTTAGGGCAATATTCTTAAAATTCGCTGGTTTTAAAGCGAGTGCTCCACATGCATTTATTTCAGCAACAGCGTGAACACCTTAAAAAAGAAAAATCAATCTTTTTACCCCGTCACTCAGGCAGTTTCTCCTTGATCAGCATTGTTTTCTCTGACAAATGACATGTTGCAATCAGTCACACAAGCTATCAACACCCTATGACTTTTTCTTCTTTAAGTGACTCACCTGGAGGTTATTCTTTGCAGGGTTTTTCAGCCCGATAGCTTCTCCCTTGCTTGGAAATACAGCAGTATAAAAATACACCACAGGATGCAGAAATAAACAGGGTTGACTATTTAAGTGGTAGAGTCAGTCGTTCATTTTCTTCCGTACTAAAGGCTGAGCTCATCAAAATATTACCAGTTTCATCTTCACCCTGGTTAATACCTCTCACATCTCTCTTCAGCTGTAAAACACAGCCAAGTACACGGTAGCATGAAGCGTTTGCAATAATCTGAAACATAATCAGGATTTTCTATATGAAAGACCAGTACTTTAAAACAAGCACAAACTATTTTTGCTCTGATTTGAGGGGAAGGAAAAATATCTAAGTGTGTGAATGTGACCGCACTTGCTTATCCATCCCCGCCCCCCCCCAACTTTATTGTATTTAGTATGAATACAATCACCTAGAAAAATCTCCAAATTATTATTTGTAGTAAAAGCTGTTATTTTTTTTTACTACAATCTATATTTTTTTTAAGTGTTCAACAGAATACAGGCTATTGTTCTAAGTGGGGGAAGCTCAACCTAAATGGAAGACCCGTTCCCATACAGCTTACAGGAACAGCTCCCTCTTTTCCTCTCGCCTCCTTCCTCTCCGATGCTGAATTTTCTGCTATTTAAGCTCCCTGATGGTACACAAAAACGTTAAGCAACGTAATCATGCGATGTGCAGAAACTAAGACTGCCTTAGGGTCACTGAGGGGCATATTTTCCATCAACAAATAAAGTATAATTCTCATTTCTGATTTTAACTTTTTATAAATCTCAGCATTTTGATATGCGATTTTTATCTTGTTCACTCCTAACCTATTAAGGAGGGGCGTGAACAACTCAAACACTGCTCGAGTGGTCAACTAGCAACAAAAGCTGTGCGCCAGAGCACACCCCAAATAGACAAGGGGTTGTATTTACACATATAAACACCAACTTTACATCAAGATACACAGAAATCTTAGGGTCAAGAGTATCTTCACGGAGCCATAAGAGCTTTAGAAAACAGACTCACAGAATCACAGAATAGTCAGGGTTGGAAGGGACCTCTGGAGATCATCTTGTCCAACCCCCCCGCCAGAGCAGGGTCACCTACAACAGGTTGCACAGGACAGCGTCCAGGCGGGTTTTGAATGTCTCCAGAGTGGGAGACTCCACAACCTCTCTGGGCAGCCTGTGCCAGTGCTCCACCACCCTCAAAGTAAAGAAGTTCCTCCTCACGTTAAGATGGAACTTCCTATGTTCAAGCTTGTGCCCATTACCCCTCGTCCTATCAATGGGCACCACTGAAAAATGACTGCTCCCATCCCCCTGGCATCCTCCCTTCAAGTATTTGAAAGCATTAACAAGATCCCCCCTCAATCTTCTTTTCTCCAGACTAAAGAGACCCAAATCCCTCAGCCTCTCCTCATATGAAAGATGTTCCAATCCCCTAATCATCTTTGTAGCCCTTTGCTGGACCCTCTCCAGCAGATCCCTGTCCTTCTTGAACTGGGGAGCCCAGAACTGGACGCAGTATTCCAGATGCGGCCTCACCAGGGCAGAGTAGAGGGGGAGGATGACCTCCCTCGACCTGCTGGCCACACTCCTTTTGATGCACCCCAGGATGCCATTGGCCCTCTTGGCCGCCAGGGCACATTGCTGGCTCATGGTCATCCTGTTGTCCACCAGGACTCCCAGGTCCCTTTCCACAGAGCTGCTCTCCAGGAGGTCGGCCCCCAACCTGTACTGATGCATGGGGTTATTCCTCCCCAGATGCAGTACCCTACATTTACCCTTGTTGAATTTCATTAGGTTCCTCTCTGCCCAACTCTCCAGCCTATCCAGGTCACGCTGTAAGGCAGCACAGCCTTCTGGCGTATCAGCCACTCCTCCCAGTTTAGTGTCATCAGCAAACTTGCTGATGGTACACTCTATCCCTTCATCCAGATCATCGATGAATATATTGAACAGGACTGGACCCAGTACTGACCCTTGAGGGACACCACTTGTTACTGACCTCCAACTAGACTGCACCACTAACCACAACCCTGTGAGCTCTATCTGCTAGCCAGTTCTCAATCCACCCCACTGTCCATTCATCTATCCCACACTTCCTAAGCTTGCCAGTGAGGATGATGTGGGAGACAGTCACGGTGAAGGAGGGCTGCTGGTCTTGTAGATTTTGCTAAAAGTGCCCTTTAGAAAACTGGGGACCTGCTGCAGGCAGTGGGAGTTCTGCTAACAAGATTCCGTGTAATCAGGTTTTAATTCAGTGTCATCAGAGCAAGGAAGACCCTCTCCTCCTTAGAAAAGCACCGTTGTTAAACACCTTCCAAAAAGTCAAGTTTAGAAGTCAGCGTTCAAAAATATTACGAAGGCGAGTGTTCTCACATTACGGTTCTTTATTTGTTTTTGAATCCACAATCTATACAAGTATTTACACGGCATGAAAATGGAGAACAGCACAAAATACAATTGAGGTATAAGCTAAGAGCACAGTATGTCATGTTTCAATAAATATAATTCAAAATTTGTAAACTAAGTGACCAGATAGATGCATCTTGTTTACTAAAACCATATAAAATATCTGTTAAATCTCACGTGAGGTAGAGGACAGTTTTGTGTGTCATGTAATGCAACCACAGCAACTCCAACAATAAGACTGTACATCATTGGCAAAGTATTAAAACTTGTTGAATGCACTGACCACTTTTCACAGGCTTTTACTCTGATTTCAGAATAGTCATTCAACCCGTTGCCTTGAGCTGACACAGACTCTGTTTTTGCAGCTACTTTCTGTAATTTATTAACATAATTATACTGGCATGTCAACATCAATAAATACTTTTGAGAGCGAGCATGAAAACACAAAAACAGACTTTGTCAATCACAGAGAGCAACGTGATGGCAACAAAATATTTTAGACCCAACTTTTTATTATTTCCTAGAATTGGTTTAAATACAGTACAGCTGTGCTTTCCTTTAAGTGAGGTATCTATATCTGAAGAAAAAAATTCAATTGATATCATTACATTTAATCAAATTTCAAATAGCAAAATTTTATACCGTTTGTTTCCTGTGCTTGATGAAGTGCTTAAAACCCATTTTTCAGGCATTGTCCAACTGAACCACTAACCCTGAAAAAACCCAACTTTCTAATGGAGACACACTACAAAATTGTCGTGCAATTTGTAAGCAACAACTGCCTTCACAAAAGCTAAAAAAATGGATGCCCTTTTGAAATAGAGATATGCGACAAACAGAAAATTCTACAAGCTTTCTGTAATGCAAACTGATGAACACTCGCAATAGAAAGGCAATGAGCAAAAAGAAAATTGAAATTTGCAGCTTTCTGCTGCTTACTATTGACAGCTTAAATAAAATTACTGTGAATATTGCAAGCACAGATTAACAGGTAGGTGTAATTATGTCTTTTGCCAACTTCGATGTTCTAGAAAACTCTGTCATGTGAATTAATTGCATGAATTAAGTGCAGAAAAAATACAAAGTTATCTTTACTGACAATCAAAATATATACTCTACAAACAAGTGAATTCTAGGAAGCTGACCGTGACAGCATTTCAAGGCCAACTTCACCACTAATGCTAGGAAAGTTTTCCAAAAATTTCATAACACATTCTAGCTATCCCCTCCCCCGATATAAAACAAGAATGTATGAATAAAACATTGTGACTTCTAAAATATGGGCCAAGCCTTGTTTTTTCAGGCCACCAGTAGCTTTATGCTCCCACTCAACTTCTCCTACTTCACTAGTTGCATTATGCCTTTACTATATACAAATGATTTTCCACCTAAGCTATTAATATATTAAATATAGAATAAATTTAGTTTAAGAATGTGAAACGTAACTACATTTATCTAAATACTCAAGCTAAACGATATGCTTTACAAAAACTAAAACACAGACTTAAGTTTGGAGATTTTGATAAAAATCTCTTTCGTCTAGGGGATACATGGCTACGCTGCAAACGACAGTGCTTTCAGACTGCCAGAATTACAAGAGTTTTACTCTCTAAGCTCTTACATCTTCTTGTTGATTAGAGTCCACAAAGCATGTGAAAGCTCTCTTTTTAAAAAGTACAGGAGCAAACCAGACACTCACCTTGATTCCCACTTACTTTGTGCCAAAAGGCGCACTAGGCAACTTCAATCTTGGTCTAGGTGTTATCATGCAACTTTCAAAATCATGGACAATTTTAGGATTTTTTTCCTAAAGGCTTCATGTCACAACCATCTGGGAAAACGACTTCCTGCCCAAAAGATCAGCAAGCAATAACCAAAGGCAAAACAAATAATAATACATGAGATGAACATGCTGTGACTAAAAGCAAGGACCTAATGACAGAATTAGTTTCTACCATTATGTGTGCACTTAAGTGTGGGCCCTTAAGTGTGCATTCCAAGTCCCTATATTAGGCTGTAAAATAAACCATTCAATACAACTAGTATAAGGTAGTGAAAAAAGGTCAACATGTATTTGTTCTAGAACTTACGCAGTAGTATTTACAATTTACTAAAAAACTATCTTTCAAAGACTGTGAACACACAAAATCTATGGAACATTTATGTATACATTATTACTTAAAATCAGTATAAAATTAAGTCTACACATATGAAAATTATTTATGTCATGTAAAGAGCCTGAAAGTAATATTTAAGAATTTTAAGAGCAATACAATAATTTAAAATGCATTCTAACTTTAGGTTAACTAAATGGACTATTTACAAAGCTACTTTTAAAGTCATTTTAATGAATGTTCCACTAGCTCTTTCAGCCGGATGCTTTAAAACAGTTAGGAGGCCTTATCTGCAGCTGGAATCGCTAAAACTTCACACAGCTGCTTGAGTTCCTGCAACAGTGAAAATATGAGTACAAACTACGGCCACCGGCCTTTTAATAGCCTAGAGCAGAAGCCAGTGGTCGAGAGGTGGTTGGAGTGCTGGCTGAGGCTATCCCAGTACTCCACTGCAATCGCCACTGCGGAAGATCAGCCGGCGGCAAAAGGGGGAATTTCAGCTGAAGTCACGCAACATAGACAAGACCTGAACGAAAATGGAACATACAGTATTCTAATATAATAATCCCATGAGGATTCCATACATTCAACGGCTAAGCTATAAATACTGTGGTAAATTAGTTACTGCAGCTGTATTATACTAGTCTGTATGGCCTTATCTACACTGACAATCGACCAAGTCTGGTTCAAAACACTGATACTGAAAAGCAACTAGAAACGTTATCTTTTGATTCTTTAACAATACCCAGACGAAACTTTTCAGTTTCCCAGGACGGTGTTTTCTTACTTGCCCATGTAGCTAATCCAACACAGGTTCTGTCAGTCAAGTCAGACTACTTCAAGCTCCATTCCCTAATGATTACTTTTACCAACATTCTCGCCCACTCTCCCTATAGCCATGTGTTTGGTGGTTGTTACAAGAAAACATTCATCGCGTTTTTAGAAGCAAGTGGTGCATTCACAACCAGAATTTATAGTCAGCACCTTTCCGTCCAAGCCACGCTGCAAAGACAGGCTTTTTCCTTTTCGTTTTTTTAAAAGCAAAAATTTGGAGATGGGAGTTGAAGATGAGAAAAATGTCATCTGGGTCTTCTTTTCTGATCAACACTGACACAGAAAATCAGTATTTTTGCATCTAACCTGCTTTAATCGCCAGTGTAAATAGGACACAGAGTTCTTAAAATTGTACACAGCTATAAAAGAATCATCCTATGACTCCATGACATTTAATTTACCACCTCATTGCTCATTCAGTTTAAAGATATGTGCAATTTTACCTTTCTCTATGATAATTCAGTCATTTAATACCATTAAAAGACAAACAAAAAAACCTGAAAAGTTTTCAGTTTTNAATCAACGTAGGCTTTTACTAGTGGTTTCATCCAAAATTAACTGGATTATTAAGAGAATAATAAACCTAAGTACCTCAAAAACAGAAGCTAAAGCAAAGGTTAAAATTATGTAGTGAAATACTAGAACTACTAATATTCCTAGTCACTCACAGCTAACACCTGTCGGCTGTACTGAACTTTTTGGAGAGAAGTGCAAAAAAGTATTTCTTCATCCAACTTTGTAGTCATGCGTTTAATCCACTAGGAACCAGACTTCTGAAGTACTCAAACATTATATATACATAAAACAGTAATTCTGTACAATTACACATTTTCAAATGTTATAGCTTAACAAACATGCTGTATTTCTTAATTCATGGTAACGTTACCGTGCCATTCAAATACAGAGACTATCAAAATGATTTTCAAAGTGCCGTATCTCAGAGTATTTTTTTTAAGCTATTATCACAATGTCAGTTAAGGCTTGTTCTGTGTAACGAAAGAAAAATCAGCACGTTGGCAAGAAGCTCAAAGTGTGGAGGCTTAGGGTAATAAGGAAACTAACACCTATTTTTTAATAAATATTATTTTTCTTGAAAGCATGAGTATCTGAAAACCAGTTAAGTCAAGCTTTCTCGGTTTCGCGAAGGAAAAGCCCCACCTTTAAGCCTTTTATGAACATTTCTTTCGTACTTACTATACAGAAGAAAACAAAAGAAAATACGTTGATTTTTGATTTCCAAAGATTCCATTGTAATTGTAAATTTTTTAACTTACAAAAAAAAACCTAAAGTTTTCTTCTTCCAGCATGGCAAGCAAATGCTGGCTCTAAAACTCTTTAGATTGATAATGAGTTGTAAAATAGAAAACACTGAGAAGATCAGCTTGACTTCACACAATGAAATTATGGGAAAAACGCTGGTAAATCACTTTTTATGGCCAATCATCTATCATTGTGGCGATTTTGAGTATTACCTTACAGATGAAAAGCTGCCCTTGCTTTCCCCAGTTTGAGAACACATAATTCTCACTGAAACCCAAACTATTTTTACCTTGAAGCATTGAGAATGGTTTTAATGTACTTTCATAACTGGATGTGCAATTGATAGCAAAATAAATATCACCACACATATTTTAACAGACAGTGTTAAAAGGTATAGAGTCCTCATGACTGCGTTAGAAATAGACAGAAACTGGTCACTCTAAATGAAGAGTTTCGTATTTTTCATTGTTTGAGAAAAACACCAGTACAAATAAATGCAGATTTTCATTCATTAGGAAAATCTAAAAATGTATGCCTATCTATCTCTGTTTATTTATATATATGTATATCTTCATCCAGACTCAGCTGGGAAATAGAAACCTGTAGAGAACACTTTTTCTCATCACACAGAAACCGCTCACCATTCATTAAAAACCAAAACACCCTGTTTGAAGGACGCAGTCATGCTTGCTCTTCCAATTTCTATTTTCCTTTCCCATTTTTTGAAGATTTCAAGATCTGCAGCTTCAATTCCTTTATCATCATCTCTAACTTTTCCCTTGCTTCTCGTTCCTGTCTCAGTTCGTCTTGAAGCTCTTGTCTGTCTGCCTCTGCATGATCCAATCTCTGTCTCAGTTCTGCTAGCTGTAAAAGAGAGGAGACAGAGGGGCAGATTTTAGCAAATTTATTTGTAAACGTCAGCTATTGACTTCAAGATGCCACTGATGATCACCCTATGCATCAGATAAAAGTATTTCAGTTCACCAGTATTTATCAGCTCATCTTCTACTGTTATCAAGAATTATGCAGTTACCTACTACACCATTAGCAAATTACATCAATATGTAAAGCTGCATAAACATCATACTGTAATAAAAAAATGGGAAAGTCTAATTTTTAAATACTTATAAATTGTAGTTATATGAACTGTCACACTAGACCATGTCAATAATACACATAACCTCTTAGGAAGATTGTGATGATGTCTGCATCAGATGTTTCACAGAATAAACAGCACTTTTGCGTTTCCCAGGTTCATTTCTCTTACCTGACAAAGTATTACCTCTTTACTTCAAAGCCTGAATGCATTTCTAGAACACCAACACTGTTTTCTGACACCCTTTTGTATAAATGAAACAGAATTACCAGAAATAACATTCAAAAAATCTTGAGCATAACCTCCTGTGCATTTATGTGTGAGTCTTCAAACATAAACATGAGTCCACCGATATTTTTTGAGGACTATTTGAAGAACTGTTTGAAGACAGAAATTAAATAATTTTTTCATCTTTGGAGTACAGTAAAACTGAAACTTGCTAGAGTGTCATCAAAACTTCTTTACAGTGAGATCTGGAAACGTCTGATGACTTTTTCAAGTGTGGGAAAGTTACTGTCAAATTGCTTATAGGTATACTACCAGCAGTTAAAACAGGGAGGAGACTGGAAACCAGTTACCTTCTCTACCATTGACTTAAGGGGTTATTTCTTACAAAAAGACCTCACTGAGCCTAAAAAAATCATCTGGCTTTATAACGACAGGTATCTATCTGATCTAAATCATCACTAAGCAGACATCTCACTGAAAATGAGGACAATAGTTCATGAGAATGAAAGCAGCAGGAGCATACAAGATCACTGCTGTTTGCCAACTGCTATAAAATGTACTGGGCAAAGGAATGCCTGTGCTGATTTTAGGGAAACATCACATCCAGTGGACTTTCATCTCCACTTGCATAATCGGGAATATTTAAATGGTTCTTCATATAATCAGAAATATTTAAGCAGTTCTTAGACAGCAATAGGCTATTAATGCAAGCCTTTTGACTCCACTACTTTAAGTAAACTGTTGCAGTACGATAATGCCCACCGCCTGCATGTTGCAGCACATACTACATAAGCACTTCTCTGGTTGAGTTTTGACTTCCAGCTCTAAGGAAAGGTTCCAATACTGTTTATGCTGCCCGATTGTGATTGACAGGGTAACACAACAATTAAACTAGACAAATCAACAAATAGGTCAAAAAGGGGGAGAAGACTTAGTGCATATTGAGGCAGGCCTAGAAAGAAGAACATATCTAACCAAGTTGCAAATCCCAAATTATTAATTTTGTTTAATGGGCAGCCTGGGCAACTGCTTCAAAAAGACAGCGGATTAAGGCTTTCTTTAAATGCTATATACACAGCTTGGGGAAGTTACTGGTTGCCAGGACCTATGTTTAATTCAGGTATTTCTGACAACCACCTGGAACCTAGGGTCCAAAATCTATTGTAACATGTGGTAAATGGAGAAAAAGGTCCAAATTGTATGTTGCGAACAGCTTTACCACAGGTAATAACAGAGTAAACTTTCATGCAAGGAATGTATTTAGTTTTCAAAGTCTAACTTCAAAAGAAACAATCAACCAATCTCCTTGGGGAACAATCTAAGGGTTTTACCCTCTAAAGAAAGTAAGCTACACAAGCTATATAAAACGCGCTATACACGATTATCTTCATAAATTAGAACATGTTGTTACTTGCAGTAATAGGGCTTGTACCAGATGTTTAGTAAATCAGGCCTTAGTCAGAGAGGATTATTTCTGGCAGTAAAGGCTAGGAATCTGTGGAGTGGGATGTCATGAAATTAAATTCATGAGAAGGATTTACGATGCTAGTCTCTGCCCTACTCCCCAAAAATAGCCAAACCTGTCTCTCCAGTACTGCCTGTTTCTTAGTTTGAGACAGTGAGAACAGGAAATATACACAGCTATGATCAAATGACCACAAAGCTTTACTGAGCTTTAAGTTTCAGGTTTAGTTTACTTTAAAAAAAAAATGTGAATACTAGTTTTCTGCAACACTTATGAAATGCATTACTATACATTCAAAACTGCAACTGATTTTGAAAAGGGGCACTCCAAGACTCCACTTGCCATTAACTATATTTTTCCCATTGGAATGACATGAATAACCTCCAACATAAACATGCAGTAGTAAAAGTTAAAAGGAAAGTGAAAGAAAAAAAAAAATCTCCTTAGGTTTTGACATATGAACCCAAGAGGTAGGAATGAAAGACAAAAATACGATTTTCATCTCCAAGAGACCTCTTGACCAAATTCTCTGATAGAGCACTGAAGAGGGCTCACCAGATAGTGCAGAAGATTCTACCACCAAGGAACAGGAAGAGCAGCAAGGTACACTACTAGTCTGACAAAAACGTGGTTGAGAGGTTTGGAAACTTTTTTAACATTACAGGAAGAAAAAAGAGGAATAGTTTCTTTCTATAACTAAAATGAGAGAGTTTAATTCTGTAACATGGGCAAGCCTATATACGTTAAAAACATGAACTGTTTTAAATAAGGATGTAACAGACCTTATGTTTAAGATGAATATTTCATCAGTAACATCATGTGCTTCTGTAAGTTGCATTCTACCTCAGTTTCGATGAAGGAACGGGGAAATAAATACTGCTGTCACTGTGACCTGTTTTGGCATTCTATGGTATCAGAACACATGGAGAAGATGAAACCTTAAAGTGGCTGAGCATCAGCTTGACAATTTCCTGATATATTAAATACCATGTGGTTTGAAACAAACTTTCCCTTCTCACCTGTGCTGCATATTCAGCTTCTTTGTCTTTTTCTAAATTGGAGTCACAGCTACATTTTTGCTTCATCACTTGGTCCAGTTTCTTCTCCAAGTCTCTCTGCTCAAAATAAAATTCTTCCATTCTTTGAGCATGCTCTGTTTGCAAACATTCAAGTTCTTTTTGTAAATTCTGCTGCTCTTCAGTTAGCTCCTTCATAGCTTTAGAGTTACTTAACATTTCCACTTCCTGTCAAGAAAAATCAGATCACATACACCTTGGTTCTAAGACCAGAAAAGTAAAAAATATGAATTTACATGTCTGTCTGGATATACTGAGAGCAAAAAGAGCACATTTATCTGCTGGTAACAATAGCCTGACAAGGGCATTTATCTACTTATCAATGACAGCCTGGACTTCTGTAAGAAGCATTTCATTTTTAAGAAGTTGTTCATACTTCCAAGTACACGGAGCTTCCAGAAACAGATTCACAACTTCCAGCAGTGAACCTCAGAAAGCAGCCACACTGATTTACTAAAATATACTTTGAAGATGTAAGAAGTGTGTCATCAGAAAACAGAATAAATGTGTTTGATTTCTTTTTCCACTAGCATTTTCATATTTCTTAAATTTTTTTTTTTTTTAGCTTATCTACAAGCTCTACCTCCAACAGCAGGGCAACTTAAAAGTAGCAGCTCTAGGGCACTATTTGAGCTCACAGATTCTGAGCTTAACATTAAATAAACTAAACTAACCTAAAACTAAAATATTAGGTCTGGTCTATGAATATAAGAAGCAAAGATGGTATTTACCATAATTCAGAAAACAGAAGTGAGGCAAAATCACGAGTGAACACCAGCTTCTAATGTCATCCATTACTAAAAAAGACTAATAAAATCCCCCTAAAAACAAGGGCTTATCAAATATAAATAGGAAGGTGGTGGGGTTTTTTTTAATACAAGGCAGTCATAAGACTGTTCCTAGAATACTGATGTCTGCATCTTTAAAATCCTGCAAACTGAGAAATTTTAGAGGACTTAAACTATAGCTGCCAAAATACTTACATGTCTGAAAAACATTTTAAAGTGAAAGAAGTAGTTTTCATTTGGGTAAAATAAAAGAAGGAGCTGCCTGAACACAGTAGTTGCAAACTGAAAAGACACCAATCTTCAGTGGACTCGAACCTAATGAACATAAGGGATACTAAAGATTTGGTGTCTGTATTGAAGCTGGGGGGGAATTAGTCGTGTGTTTTGGTGTTTCTCAATTAACATAAGCTGTGATATTGATTCTAGAACCAACAAGCTCACATCGGTTTTCTGATGTCAAAAGTGAAATGCATGCAGATTAGCACTGTACCATTTGAAGCTGCTGTTTCCTCCGCAAAATAGTATTTAGTTTTTCCTGCTGTTTGATGTAGGTTTTCATTACTTCTTCCATGATCCTTCCCTTGTCATCTTCACAACTGATGTCTTTCATGAGAGTGGGGGACAAGGTTCGCACATCATTACCTACTTCAACATGGCTAGAGTCTCTAGCAATTTTGGAAGAAACACGTTCAGATCTTCCACCTCTTGCGGAACGAGTCGACACAGGTGGATCTATAAAGAAAAGAAGAACACAGCATAATAATCACATAAAATTAAACTTCCAGAGTGAAAAAAATGCAAAGAAAACTGAAGACTATAAAAAGGTGAAAAGAGTTTTTGGAAAACTGAAGTTACATCACAAAATACTAGCTTGGTGTTGAGCTTTCCAAAATTATATGGTAAAAAAAATTGACTTCAACATAATTTTTAGTACTCACCTAAACGTTTATGCTGCTCCACACCAGTTTTCAAGTCAATTCTTTCCTGTTCTTCAAGCGAAAGCTCTGGATAGGAGGCAGCTTTTTTGTGCTTTCCACTACTGAGCTTCTTCTCTGACTGTCCAGGTGTGGATTTAATTACTTCTGAAGCTTTGACTGTTGTTTTTGCAACATCCTTGTATTGTGATGCAAGAGATACATTTGGGGCAACCACTTTATCACACATGTAAAGGTAGTAACTGAAACAGTAGAACAGTAAAATTTAGAATGAAAGGTAAGGCATAATAAGTGATGACTGGTAGAGAGCAGTAAGTTTAATTTAATGTGATTTCACACTGTAAAAGTTTCAATGAAAAATAAGCATGTCCTTTAAATTTTTCCTATGCAAAAGGAAATTGTAATGACCCACTTAATCTTTACTGAGTAGATTATCTAGATAAGGTTTTGAGGCTATCAAATGAGGATTTTTCAAACATGGCTGATTAAAAAAAATCATATAAAATCATATGAAGACTTCATTTAAATGCAAAGAGTGAAATTAGAATGCCACTGAATCCAGGCTCTCTGGCATTTTCATAATCCCTATATTAGCAATGGAGGGTGGGGGAAGCAATCACTGTAATGGGAACGAGCATATGAGTCTGTACATCGCAAAGCTGTGTACTGACAGGGCTGGGGCACATCTGAGACCAACTCTGGACCTTCTTTCCCACACGTGTTGAGCAATCCATCTGGATTTTCACAGCTCCCGGACTCCTGGGAGCATCATTCTGTACCACCCTAACCTAAGCTTTTGTCTGGTACAGAGGGGAAAAAAGTGTCAGATGTGTTAAGGTCAGTGCCAAGATAATCAGTGTCGCGATGCTGGAGTCAAGGTTGCTGTCTTCAACATTCTCCTTTCTCCTAGTTCTGAAGGAGGGCATTGATAGAAACAGCAAACCGAGGAACCATCACAGAAGTTTCACCATTCACATGTCTGCATGGGAACTAGTTTGATGTGTGTGTTGCTTTGATGCATGCTGCTAGCCAAAAGAGTCTGATCTCACCCATATACGGTAAATGCACAACCACACGGGGAAGAGGTGCGTCAAGAAAAACTGTTTCCTTCGTTGACACAGGTGACAAACTGTGTACTATGTTAAGGAAATGGACTTGGTTTCTAAAACCAGGAACTAATCAAGAGACAATTCAGACATAGCCATTGTTCCAGTGTGGAAGAAAACCTTCAAACACCTTTTACAAGTCTTTCTTAAAAGGAAATTAAGTTGCACTCATGGGAAACAGGCCCTATGCAGCTTTCCACAGGCATGCATTGTATTATAATACGAAAGATTAAAAACTACCTTCTGTCATTTCTACTCTGAAAAGGGAAATTGTAATTACATTTCAACTGTATTGCCTACTGAAGGACACTCATAGATCACAGCTTGAGTCTGTACCAAAAAACACTCATAAGCAGTTCATTAACATTTACACTAAGAAATGCATAAAAAGTTACGGTTGAATTATTCCTGTGCGACCCGTTAAGTTTTCACAGTTCAGGTCGCAAATACATTTTTTTTCAGTTTGTATTACCTTTAAATACCCAAAAGTATTTAAATTCTTGTACATCCAGTGCTTATAGTTCTACACAGTAAATTCAATTACCTGGGATGGAAAAAGGAGGGTGGTTGAGAATCAGTTTCTGCTTCTTGCTTTATAACTGGATACCACTGCGGTAATTCCAGGGTCTGCTGTGAATCTGCCTAAAGAAAAGAAAATAAATTGGTAATTGGAAGATAGGTATACGTTATTTACATTTTCATATACGGTCCTCAGTGGAATGGCATTTACGCCATTAATGCATACACACCAGAGAAACTCGGGTACTGAAAAATGGAGCGTCTTTGGCAGAGATGCAGGGCGATGCAAGCCGCAGAAGTTTCTTCCATCTCTACTTTCCCATTATGGGCAAAGTAGCAACGAAATTAAAAGAAAATCTCTTTACAAACCTATATAAAAGCTCTGCTGAGTTTACAGAACTCTGCCAAAGGCATGCTAAAAATGTTTGGGAGAAACAGAAAGCAGAAACTAGGATTCCCAAAACGTTGTAGGAACCTTTTACAATAAAGTATTCACATCATAGTAAGCACTTGCCAGGTATTTTATTACAAAATAAAACCTGTGAATAAAATCGAACAATTACTGGTGTTTCAGTGACAAAACTTTCTTTAGTTTTTATTGCAAAAGTGGGCAAAGCTGCTGCAGTAACATGAGAACTCCATTTCCTTTGCAGTAACAAACAAAATTAATTCCAGAGAGTCAGAATATATCACCTTTAAAAACTTGTGTGCATTTTGTATTTGGTTAGGAATTCTTGTTCTGCTTGTCTCAAGAAACATTTCTGGAATTACTCTTCAGTCAAAGTTACTGGAGATACTTGGTGCTCCACTGCAAAGGTACTGTTAATGTCAAGTGAAAGGTGTCTCCTCAAATATTTAAAGAAGACTCATAGCTAAGAAATTGGTTCTTAATTTCTTCGTATTAAAATAGCCTTGGGAAGCGGGTTTTTGGTCAAGGTGTGGCTGGTTGACCCCAGCCAGCAGCCAAGCACCCACACAGCCGCTCCCTCACCACCACCCCCAGCAGGATAGCGACAAAAGCAAGAAAGCTCTGGGGTCAAGATAAATGCAGTTTAACAGGTGAGAGAGTGAGAGAATAAAAGAGAAAAAAACAAGTGAAGCAAAGGAGATCGCTCACCACCTCGCACAGGTAGACTGAAGCCCAGCCAGTCCCTGAACAACGTCCACCTTGGATGCCAAAACCCCCTTTCTTCTCCTTCTATCCCAGTTTTTATTGCTGAGCATGACATTGTAAGTACGGAGTATGTCTCTGGCCCCTGCCAGTCTCTTGCCCAACCCCAGCCTACTTGCTGCAGGGGCCGAGCACGAAAAACCCTTGACCCTGCCTAAGTGCTGTTCAGCAGCAGCTAAAACATTGCTGTGTTACCAACACTGGTTTAGCCACAAATCCAAAGCACA
The DNA here is from genome assembly GCA_013398815.1 of Ibidorhyncha struthersii. NCBI lineage: Eukaryota > Metazoa > Chordata > Aves > Charadriiformes > Charadriidae > Ibidorhyncha > Ibidorhyncha struthersii. Next base: position 270,452 of record VZSZ01000668.1, read on the forward strand.
GCACCATACAGGCTGCTACAAAGAAATATAACACCATTCAAGCCAGACCCAGTACCTTCGGAAAGTTGCTCAGTTAAAAGAAAAAAAAAACAAAACCAACAAAACACCAAACTATAAAGCTAAAAAAATCCTACTGTACCAAAAGCTTCACCTAATGCTCTAACATCTTCACAATTTCTTGTGTACATGATATATTATCAGTGAAGTTTGTATTTACACACCCTGAAATCAACTGTCACAGAACTTCATCTCTGGCAGTCAAGAGAGTACCCAATTACACAGGTATGGTTTGTACCAAGGTCTGCAGAATCAAACGCCCCTTAGTCATGAGAGAAACCAAATCCCATCAACAACCTTCTGGTCAAAACTTCGTGGCCACTAAATCCAGCTCTAGCAATGAAACTGAAATTTAACTCCACCCCTGCAGTTCCTCAAATCAGTTCCAACACAGATAGAAAGGAGAGGAAGGTACAAGGAAGCTGAGTTCCAGAATAGTTAGAATCAAGCCTTTAAACACTAAAGATCTGAAATACAGCAAATAATCTCTAGAAAAACAGCCTCATCACTTGTCAGGTTTTTTCTACTTATTCAGATCACTCTAATAATTTAAAAAATGTACATATATTCTTCCACTTACGTTACAGTGAGTACACAGTAATCCAATATTAACTTCCGATTCACATCCTGTCCATGTTTTAGGACTCACATTTTAACATGTTTATTTATTTATCTATGAAAGTATCTATCAGGTAATGTGTATTTTCAAGTTACTAGGTCAGATTTTTACATTCCCACCTATTTCAAATTGAAAAGAATGGTACTGTCTACCCGTTACTGTGCATTACGTAACTTGCAGTCAAATTTTTACTTAGGAAAGATAATCAAAGGTAATCGTAAATAAACGTGGAAGTCTTTTTCTAACACAATTCTTTCCTCATCACCTAGGTTAATAAAATAAAGCATCTACTTCAATATATACATGTGTATCTCATTACCTAACAATCTGTTTAGTTTAGATGCTCTTAAATAATTTTATAAATGCAATATATCCAAGTAAACTTAAAATTGAATTACTTCTCCCTAAAATGTTTGAAAGGGCAACAAGAAAAAATACGTCTTATTTTTCTTCTAAAGCTTGTTGTACAAAGCTGTTCTTTAAGAATATACACATATATAGGTAAGTAGTGGCCTCAGCCTAATCATTAAGCCAGTAGCTTTAGCAGAGACAGGATTTACAAAAATACTCAGAAGAAATGTTAACTCTCCATATTGCGAGCTTTTCCCCACGCCCGGTGACCAACTCAAGGAATTAGTCTGAGAAGTAAGACAAAGTTTTAGTCCAGAGCGATTATCAGAAACTGTCGCAAAGTCAAAGGGAATGAGGATGTGACAGCACAGAGATCAGCAGAGGCTTAGTGACAGCTGATCCCATGAAGCGCAGGTGGATGTTACACTGCAGTCTAGAACTGAACAGAAAATTAGAAACTCGGTGACAATCAAATATACAGTGAACAGCTTTCTTATTAGCACAAAGAACAGAAAGGAATTAACCTTGTGAGTACACTGTCTGCTCTTGAAATAGTGAAAGCAGAAGTGTATTTGCACTGTGAGATGAATAAACTCAAGACTGAAATGCTAAGGAAAAAAGCAATGCACAGGACAAAGGATGCCCCAAAGACTATGGGATTTAATTAATAATTTATTATTATTGGATGAACAAAGACCTAGCCAAGGGCAACTGCTCTTCCTGGGCCCTCCAAGATAACCTCAAAGATGTGTCGGCACTTCTGAGGACTGACTCAGCAAAGGTGGTAAGGAGGTGACAGAATAGGAGCAAATAATTTTCCCTAGGAGTGTAAGAAATGGGAATGTCTACACATTGTACCTAATACCTCTCTCGCACCACAGAAATGAGGGAAAGAAAAGGCTTCTGAAGCAGCACAGGCTTCCCCACGACAAGGAAACGGAGGCTGTGCTCCAACACTCCCCTATTACTCTTCTAATATTCTGTACTTTCCAGAAGAATATCCGCAAGACAAAAAAAAAAAAAAAAAGAAAGAATAGACCCCTCCCCTGCAATTTTATCTTTGTTCAAGTTTTCACAGTTTCTCTCTCATTCTGATTTTAGATGCTGCTTTGTAAGAAAAAAAACTATGCAGGCCTGCAGCGGAAGACTCCAGAAAGTTTTTGTATTTCATTTGCACCGGTCCACTCCAAACTACTGTTACTGCTAATTTCAGCTGTTTTTTTCATCTGTACACATGAAACTGAAAGACCTCAGGGTCTGAAATCTGCTACTGTGAAAAGGGAAGCAGTATTGTAAGTGTGAATATGGAAGGCTATTTCCACTGATGCACCCACCATCCTGTAGTTTATTACCTACACTGGCATTGCAAGGATAAAGACTGCCGTGTCTTTATCAGATGAAAAGTGAAGTTTCCTTGCTATGAACTTACCTGCATCTTCAACTAATTCATCACGTGTAAGCATGCTATATTGCAGACTCGCATGGAAATTTTCTGCTAAAATCCTTTGCTGTAGCCTGGCACAACTGTAAAAATACCTGTTACTGCAGTAAGCCTTTCTGCAACACTAACTTTTCAGAAGTTTATGCTGAAAGGTTTCAACTTACAACACACCTTCTTGGGCTTAACCATATGGGCGGCTCTTGCTGCTATTTTGAAATCCACCACAAAACATCCAACAGGCAAAATGAACATACAATCAAACCGGTAGCCATCACAGACATATAAATGCCAAACACACTGAAAAGAAACATAGTCCTGGGGCAGGAACCATTTAAAAACCTCCTAAGTTTAAATTATACCCCAAAAATTCTACCTTCTATGAATGGAAACATCTATGATGTTCACTATTTATCTGGTGCTTGTCTTATTATTTAAAGTAGAAGCTCTCTAAGGGAAAAATAAGCTCTGTATTTTTGAACCGCAGTGGTATTTTAGGAAAAAAAACGACATCTATTATTAACCATTGTCAAGATACCAGCCTACAGCTCATTACTTGGGCTGCTTAAAACCCCCTCTTTTTGGCATACTTTTCTATACAACTGGTTTAAACAGAAAGCTATTGCTGAAAAAGCAGAGTTTGGGCTTCTAAATAGCAACTTATCAATGCGCCATTACCCTGCCCGCAAAGTCATGAGACTGGTGATTAGCAAGCCAGATAGCCATCCACCACACGTGTGCGTGCTGGAGTAAAAATAACAAATGAAGAATTAATTTGTAATACTTGACTTTCAAGGTCTGCTTTGCTCAGCTGCTGCAATGCACACCGCATAAAACATACTCAAAGGTCAAACGGGAGAATGACAATTTCCACAATATCTCTGAATTTTCCAGAGACTGTATACCTTAGAACAGAAGAAGAACCAACAAAGCCAAACCAGCTCAAATGAAGTTACTTACAGCACAAAGATGAAAGAAATTACCGCACCTTTTAGTGAGAAATTATTTCCATGGTGAAGTGCTCTCACAAATTTAACTTAGGCTTGATTTGACAAGCATTCCCATTTACAAAAGGCAAGCAAAGCGCTTCCAAAACACGTATTTAGGTGTGAGCAGAAAGAGGCTTGGGAGTTTTACAAGAGTAGATGAACTTACTTTGGACCGAGTTCTTTTCTGGTTTTTCTCACTGAATTTCTCCTTCATTTCCTCCAAGAGATGCTTCAGTTCCCGCTCCTCCGACGTTCCTAAGTATTTTTGGTTAATATGCAGGTAGCAGTGCCACTTGGCCGATTCGAACCCCCAGTGGCAGGTCCTCTTGTCCGGGGATCTGTGTGAATGCATCACAAACGTCTGGGGCGAGAACATCCCATAGCACTCCAAACACTGGATACACGGGTCATCCGGCGCAAGGTAGAACTGAGGTGCGAACAACCCCTGGCACTTGCCCAGGCATTCATGCTCTACTTCAAAGGCACTGCCAGTCTCCTTCAACTGGGCCAATGTGTTCTTACCAGGGAGAAAACTGCCATTTTGCGGAAAAGTGCGAGGACGTAGTAAAGCATTGCATAGTCTCTGAGCATCAGTCAGTGTAATTAGCCCACAGGACGGAGCATTAAATGGAAGAATTCCCAAAACCTTCAGAATATGAAGCTGGTCGGAAGTGCACCTTGAGCAGTAGATATAGAGTTCGTCGCACACTGTATTGATCTGTTGCAATGAAAAGTCTCGGAGAACTGAATTCAACACTTGAGGCAGGCAAAGTCTTTTTTCTCCTCCAACTTTAAAACAAGAGATAGATTCCCCCTCCAGTATAGTCTGGGTGAGTTCTGTAGAACTGTCCGGCGGAATGAGCAGCGGACCAGAAAGTATTTGCGGCGATGGAAGAGGCAAGAAGACTGTGGGTGACATACTTTCCTGGGAGTAACGAGCTGAAAACGCTGCCGGTCCACCCAGTGAACTCTGGCTGCTCAAGTGGAACTGTGCCAATGTGTGTTTCAAACCTGGATTTAAATTCAAAGGCTCAGATAACGAAGTAATGTTTGGCTTGGCGGTTTCCCCATCAGCCTCCACAGGAGTTTCGTCATATTCGTCCAAGTTTTCCTTCTTTATTGTTGGCAATTTATTTATTACAACTCTTACCTTGCTATTTACATGCATTTCTGTCATTGCTTTTTTTAATGGCGGGCTCCCATCCTCTTGGATCCCACTCCTTTTTTGGTCCGACACTAGACCTAGGGGGAAGTTTATTTGTGGGCTTTCCATTGCTAAACACCAGAGCCTTAATTAAGTCAGTCTTGAATGCGCATTTTCCTGCTTGTTCATACAAAAAACAACTTCAAGTGATCTCGATTGCCTCAGGCACAGCAAGTTTTGCACTCCTTTCAGTAAAATGTTACTTCTTCAGCCTCCAAGAGTAAAAACTGTAACCCATTTTGCATATAGTACCATAAAATTAATAACGGAGAGATTACAGACATTTTTCTTTTCGTTTTATAGTTATTTGTTCAATTTTCTTGTATAAAAACCTGCTGCAGTATGTATACAAAAGGTTTTTCTTCATACCCTACCTGCTATTTTACACAGTAGTCTTGTACAGCAATTTAGTAAAAATGAATTGATGCAAGACAGTCCATCCTTGATCATTTTTTTCTTTAAAAAATATACATATTTTCAAATAAGTGTCTATTTAAATATTAAAATAGAAAAACAGTCTCAGTTTGAAGAACACTGATCTTAACGTAACCGATCCAAAAACGTAGTTTAAGTTGTATGAAAATTTTATTCAGCACTTTCAGTTCTGGAAGATCAAACACAATCTTAAGGGCTCGCTTTATTGTGCTGCCAACTTTATGATTTCACCACCACCGTGAGAGTTACTATGGCAGCTCACAAATAAACCCCCAAATTAAAGGCTGATCCAGATCGCCGGCAAAAACTACACGTCCCTGGAGAGTCACCTTTCGCACAGATGTCACGGGTGTGTGTCACAATTTTCCCACCCCGAGTTATTAGCAACAGAGGTAAGATCCAGGCCATCGGCTAAATTCATGTCTTGTGCTAACGCAGCCCTGTCGGTCTTTCCAGCTAACCTGCGAAAAGAGAAAGAGGACAGGCATAAGCCACCCCAAATCGTGAGCCTGCTTCTGAAAGGAGGGATGCGTTGCCCAATTCATTAGGAAATACCAGCGGGCAGAGAGCTGTCCCTCC